>CM021100.1:181455985-182055985 GCA_007115665.2 Sequoiadendron giganteum
AGATGGTATAGGGGTTGAGGGATTAGGGTTTAAGGGTTGAGGGTTGAGGGTTGAGGGTTGAGGGATTAAGAGGGTATAGGGGTTGAGGTATTAGGGTTGAGGGTTGAGGGTTGAGGTATTAAGAGGGTATAGGGGTTGAGGGATTTGGTTTTAAGGGTTGAGGGTTGAGGGATTAAGAGGGTATAGGGGTTGAGGGATTATGGTTTAAGGGTTGAGGGTTGAGGTTTGATGGATTAAGAGGGTATAGGGGTTGAGGGATTAGGGTTTAAGGGTTGAGAATTGAGGGTTGAGGGATTAAAAGGGTATAAGGGTTAAGGGTTGAGGGTTGAGGGTTGAGGGTTGAGGGATTAAGAGGGTATAGAAGTTGAGGTATTATGGTTTAATCACTCTCTTCTACCCCATCTCCCTCTCATAGGTCTCTCTCTCATTGTTCAATCACTCTCACTCCCTCTCCCTCCCTCTCTCCCTCTTTCTCCCTCTCCATCTCTCTCTCCCTCTCTCCCTCTCTCTCTCTCTCTTATCCCTCTCCCCTATATCCTTAACCCTTAACCCTTTAAACCCTTAACCCTTAAACCCTTAACTCTTAACCGTCTACCCTCTATCTCTCTCCTAGTCTGTCTCTCCCTCCCTCTCTATCCCCATATCTCCCACTATCTCTTTCTCCCCCTCCCTCTCTCCCTCCCTCCCTCTTTCTCTCCCACTCTCTCTTTCTCCCACTCTCCCCCTCTATCGCTCCCTCTCTATCTCCATATCTCCCACTATCTCTTTATCCCCTCTCTCTGTGCCTCCCTCTCTCCCTCTCTCTCCCTCTTTCTCTCCACCTTTCTCCCTCTAACTCTTAACCCTCTACCCTCTATCTCCCTCCCACTCTCCATCTCTCCCACTCACCCACTTTCTCCCACTCTCCCCCTCTCTCCATCCCTCTCTATCTCCATCTTTTCCTCTCTCTCTCTATTACACTCTCTCTTTCTCCTTCTCTCCCACTCTCTCTTTCTCCCATTCTCTTTCTCTCAACCATACACCTTCTACCTTAAACCCTCAACCCTATCTCCCTCTCTAATATATATTTGTCCTCTCCCTCTCTCTCTCTCTCTCTCTCTCTCTCTCTCTCTCTCTCTCACACACACACACACACACTCACCTTTATCTCCTTTACTATAAGGGTATAGGGGAGATATATAGAATTAGGATAGATTGTATAGACAAAGAGGGAGAAAAGAAATTGATTAAAAAAACCATATTTCATATAACACGAGCACATTTTGAAGAAGTACAGATGTTACCATTTTAGCAATAAATAATGTGCTCGCGTTATAACACGAGCATATTTTTTCTTCCACTAAAAATGGTAAAAAATAAATATACCTGTGATGTCAAGGCCCACATTCTGCATATTCTCCTGGTTCTGCGCATGCTCCGAAAAAAAAGTAGCTTTTTGATGATGTTGTGAAGAGTGCAAGCATGTTTTTCACATTCCACCACCTTTTCCATGATCTTTCTACCGCCTTTACATGAAATAGTAGATTTTCCATGTTGAAAGACATATAATATCAATTCAAGTTTTAATTCCATTGAAAACTGATATACAATTGAAGTTTGGAGGGGTACAAGATTTTGAAAAAGTCAATTTTTTTTGGAGTTTGAAGAAAGAAGAAGCTAAGGCTACATAATTGGGTTGAATTTCTCCATTTGAAAGTCTATTTTTTTAGGTAAGTGAATTACTTACAAATTTTCTTTCATTCTATTATGGTTTTCTTTCATTTTTGTTATTTTGTATATTCCATGTTGATCATTGTTTGTTTGGCATTATAACCTTAGGTTGTCAATGCACATTTTAAATTACACGATTATATACACTTGCCAATTACCATTTTGAACCTGATGTAGAGCATCTACCAGGATCCACAAGTCATCATGGGTACTTTTGACCCTAACTTAAATTGAAGAAAATCACCCAACAAACTCAGACATCTTTTCATCAAAATCCTTGAATTTCACTTGATTTCATATTTCCACAAAATCACTCACGAAAGTGCCAAATCACAAAACTAATGCAAAGAGACATGGATACCTACTCCAAATGGAAAATAAATGGTCTCAATTCAACCTCCAAAATAGATTCCAAATATGTCACCAAAATTCACCCTTTGAGCATGCTTCCCTTAGCAGTATTCCAAACCCGTGGTGTAGGGGCATCGACAACCATGTTTCAAAATCTACTTTGGTGACAGTTTATCTTAAGGTCTTTGGGTGAGTTCGAGAGTTTTTAGATGATTTTTCATAGATTTTATTGAAAATAAGGTCTAAATAGACCAATATTTCATGTATTTATAGATTTTGTGAGTTTGGTGATCAAATGTGCAAGTATGCACTCTTGCTTCAAAAAATAATCAATTTTTCCACATAATCTTTGAAGGAAAATTATTCAAATTGTAAATGGAATTGAAAGACAACAGTCTATAATTTGTATTAGGGATGAAATAAAGGTGTTTGAGTGGTCTTAGGTGTCTTGGACAACAAATTTGCATAATGTTGCTTATTTAGCAAAAGTTGTCAATATTAGCAATTTTTAAGACAAATGAAGGTCTTGGTAGTTAACATGTGGTTATAGGTTGGTTATGGACATGGATTAGTTGGAGAAGGGCCTAAAATTTTATTTAAAAACTTTGTATGGCCTCATTCAAGAGGTTGGTGAATTTTGAATAAGAAAGAAACTTGCATTTACATTGTTTTTCTAAAGATCTCACTGCTTTTTGTATGTTTGTAGACCTTGTACAGGTTGTACAGGCTTAGTAATGGTGTGAAATTGATATTATTTCATAAATCAATGTTCCTAATTTCATTTGGATCCCTTTGAAGATATTTTCATTGAACTTTGTGCTTGGAATTCATAAATTTCTAGAAATCGAGTTCTTGGACAGTCAAGGGTTTGAGGGAAATTTAATGTCTTAGATGGAATCCCACCTATTGTACTCTTTGTGACTCGGTGGGGTGACCATGTAGGATGTACTTAGGAATTTCTTAGGAGTAGAGAAGAACAAATTTAAATTTTCCTCATGAATGATGTTGGTTTAAGGGGAAATACCCTATTTTCTCATAGAAAATAATGGTGCAGACCTAAGAAAGAGGGGTGCAGAATTTCCATAGGGAATATGAGGGTTCCTTAAGCTTTGGTGGACCTATACAGAGGTTTATGGGTAGTTGGTTTGAATTGGTGAGTTGTGGAAGGTAGAGTTTCAGTAAGGAGGCCTAAAAACCCTTGTTTCCTAGGTTCTAGAGAGGGTTTTGACATTTTTTGATGGAATGAGTACTTGGGGTCCTCAAACCTTGATAATTATTAGTTTTGAAACCTAATACAAGATTATTTTTTTTCATGGAGGCTTAGTGGTGGGTTCTTGAGGGGGCACCTTTGTAAAATTGGCTTATATGGGCCCTAAAATAGTGAAATTTGTCATTTTCAAGAAAGTGTCTTAAAAGAGTCATATGTGGATTTTTTATATGTCTCATAACACTAAAATGTATATCTAGATCAATCATTTTTTTGATAGGTGTTTTGGGAGGTTTGTGAGAAAAATCCTTTAAAATGGTTTCTAAAGCCTACAAGGCAATTTTGGGTCAAAAGTGGCTTTTAGAAGAGTTTGTTTGATCTTCTTTTTGTAGGTGGTTTAATTTCAAGATGTTGACATCTTGAAGGTTTTGACACTCTTTTCCTGCATCAAATTTTAATTTTGATTCATAATGAAGAATCATGGTTGATAGGTAGCTCTATTGTCTTGTTGAGTCAATTGAAGGTTGATGTCTTGGTTGGCATATTTGAGAGAAGTTGTGTCAATTTGTATCTTTGGTTCCCATGACTCTATATCAACCCAGTTCTAGGCACACAACATACATCAGAACCAAGGGTGACTTCTTTGGACTATGTTTGACTTCCAATAAGCCTACCTAGCAAAAGGGTTCCCAATTACCCCAATTCAATTTTCATGATACGAAACAACCAATTTCATGATTACTTTTTGCACTTAAGTTCATTACCGTACTATCCCAAGAAACCCTCCAAAACACAAGCAAAAACAAGGGTTTTCAAGGATTTCACAATTCCAAGCCTCTCCCATTCCTCCCAAGGGTCCAAACACCTTCCAATACCTCTGATAAAACTTATCAAACACTCACAATTCCATTAAACTCATTAGTTTTCAGAATCACCATCATGGTTATTCACTTTCACATAGAAATGTGCTTTGGCCAGCCTAGTGCATCACTCCACCGACCAAAACCATGCTCTTCTAGACTCAAAAACACATTTGACATCTACCTTATTATTTTACACACCAATCCACTTAGTTACTAATCCATTACAGTGGGTGGATTCGTGAAAATCAATACATTATAGCCTCAAACCCTTACACTGTCAAAACAGGACAAACTTGGAGAAACGACTGAAAAATATCTTCTAAAATGGTATTAAGACACCAAAATTTATTCAAGTGAATATAAATTAATGCATAAATTATCTCCCAAACCTTCAAGGCATCACACACCTGTACAGGTCTGTACATAGAGAAAGAACATAGGAAAATATAGGAAAATCACAAAAATCAAAGAAATCCTTTATTTTATTTTATTCAAATCTTGAAGAGCAGCCTCCATTCAAGAATTTACATGATATTTATCTTTTTTCCTTTCAATCTCAACTCTCCCAATGTATCTAACTATTTTTTTAACTTCTTAACTAACTTATCTCTTGACAACTTTGCCAAAAATGCAATTTTTTGCAAATGTCAAGCCAAATCTCCCCCCTTAAACACCTAGAATGACTCAAAAGAACTAAATAAATATTAAGAGTGGTATCATAGACCTTATTTAACATATATCAAGGTATTCAAAATCAATAAGAACCTTTCTTTTATCCATCTTCACATGCACCAAAAACCCTCCTTTTTACCCAAGAAACTAGTGGTTTATTGAAAAACACTCATCCAACCTTCACTCATTCTTATGAATAATTCAAACAGGTCTGAAATGGTCTGCAAAATCTCAATTTAATAATAAACCATGCTGCTCCAATGCAAAACACACTTTAGCATATCAAAACCACTCAAAATTTCACTCTAGGGCTTCATGCCCAACACCCTTTTAGACCTCCCCTGCACACAAACAACATTCCCTCACCTATTTATTGATGAACTTCCTTCAAATATTCTAAATCATTCTTTTCATCGATGTTTTCCTAAAGCCTAGACAACAACTTCTTGAACTAATAATTTTCATTCAATGGTGCTCTCACACCATGTATGCTTCCACAGTTTGTATACATATATATGACATAAGTTGAAATTTTGTATGCTTGTCCATGCTTCCATTTTAATCCTATCTTGAAATCATGGCATGCCACATTACCACATTTCTTTAAGATATTTTGGATTGAAAAAAATCATGTCACCTTTGTCTATGCTAGTTTAACTCTTGTACAGGATGATTGTAAGTATTCTTTGTGAAGCCTTGAATGAAATATATTTTGATTAACTTCAATGGATACATTTTTAAGGGACTAATATTCATCTCATTACCATGCTATAGATAGAATTATTCACCGTGTCAAAGAAAAAGACGAAGAGGAAACTAACAGACCAAGAGAACGAAACCTTCCAAGAAAAGGACAGAGTTCGAGTGGTGGCATGTCATGAAAAGAAGAAATTGGAAACGATTGACAAAAACAAGCCAATTGAAGAGGAACCTCAACAATCAAAAAGAGAAAAGGGATTGGCAACACAAAAGGCATGAATGTGAAAGCATCGTGGTAAGACAGATTTAGATAATGTAGTTGGTGACACACCCTCTATGACAAGTGAATATGAAGGGACACCATTAAGCACAAGCGAATATGGAGGGACACCATCTACCGTAAGTGATTATGGATGGACACCATCTACTGCAAGTGAATATGGAGGGATTTCATCTACCACAAGTCGATATATAATTGTTGAATACTTGAAATCAAATCAATACTTATGTGTAACCTTCTCCAAATTATATTAATATTCAAATGATATGCATTATAACAATAGTCTTTGATATGAAATAGATGGGCAAGATTTTGTAATCTATCTTATTGTTGGACACCATCCAACACATCTCAAGTTGAGAATACATCATCACTTGGATTTGATGAAGAAGGTATGCCATCATCCCCACGTGAACCTCAAGGTATGTCTTCTTCTCCACCCTCAATTGAAGGTACACAATATAGCCCACCTCAATTAAATATTGATGAAATTCATAATGTTGAGATGTATGTACCTAGGAGAACACCACCTAGAATTTTGCATAGAAATCCAAAGTATTTAATTAATACTGATGAGGATATTTTGCAGAACATGGAAGGTAAGATTTCAACATGCACTTGTAAAAGATATGCTGATAAGATTTGGAAATTATTCTTTGAAAGGCTAAATGAGGTCACAAGATTTCAACTATTTGTTGAAATGATGCGGGGTGTAAAGTATAGGGACATCATGAAAGCTCTTGGGTTGAGAACATCGAATGCATCAAGTGAAGACACTATTGTGAAGAATCTAATGGGTGCTTCTGAGAGTGTGGGTAAGACCTCACGCTCAAAGGATAGTAATGTCACCTGATGTGTCATTATATCGACTTTGGTAAGTTATCAAACAAAGATAGCTCATCTCATTAGAAAGACGAGTGAAAAAACGGGAATTAGTAGAAAAAATTTATCAAGAGCCATCC
The DNA here is from genome assembly GCA_007115665.2 of Sequoiadendron giganteum. NCBI lineage: Eukaryota > Viridiplantae > Streptophyta > Pinopsida > Cupressales > Cupressaceae > Sequoiadendron > Sequoiadendron giganteum. The sequence goes on from CM021100.1 coordinate 181,462,730, forward strand.
AAAGGCGGAAAATAATTGAGGGAAATGATTCAAATGAATTATGGGCATTCTCAAGGAGATTGTCACAAAAAGACAAATAAGTTGTCAAAGCCTTGAGAACACTAATTGAAGAGTATTGGAGGAATAAAACAAGGCCATCTCTGAATCAAAAGGATGTGGTAAGAAGGAGAATCAGTTGTTGGAATCATGAGCCAAATCCAAAGCATTAATTCGATATGGCTCAAACCCAATTTTTTTGTAAATTTGAAAATGATTATCCTCAAATTAGTATTTCTCAAATATTTTTTGAAATGATCAAACCTTTTTATGTCAAGATAAATCACACATGCACTACTTGTTTTTGTAGACTACATATTAAATTCTCTAACCATTATGATTTTTATCGTTCTATGTGTTTAGATTTGCATACTAACGATGTTTTGTATGATTGTGGCATAGAAGCCCCACCAAAATCTTCAAGAGAGTTCTTATCAAAAAAATTATGTGAAATAGAGTATGGCTAGATATTCTACAGGACAACATGCTTGGATGGTTCATGTGAGCATTGTGGTGGCTTCCAGCGTATGACAGTATGTCAACATATGGAGAGCACAAACGAGTTGGGACATAAACTAGTAGAATTCGGGAAGTATAAAACAGTGGCATATGCTACAAAATATGGGTCTCAAGAAAAAAGGTGTGATTTGATTATTGAGAAGATTCTAGTGTACCAATATATGTCCATGTTTCATGACAATATACTATCTAAGTACGCAATGCATACCCATAGAGCTTGATGGTTGGGCACACAATTCAAGCTATGCAAGGATACCTTTTCAGTTGGCAACATAGTATCAGTGGTTGAATTTGCAAAGAACTACACTATACAACCACAACATGAGGTGCAGTCACAGTATTACAACTCCACACAGATTTCAATATTTGTGCACATGGAATTCATTCATGCATTTGATAGTACATATGGCCAAAGGAAGGTATTGAGGGAGTACCACTTTTACATTAGTGATGATCGAACACATTCTCCAAAGTTCATGTAAGGTTGCTTCTAGATGTTCTACAATGGTTTGGTTCAGAGGGGCTCAGCATATGACCGAAATATAATATGATTAGATAACTGTGCAACACAATTCAAGAACTCACGCATGTTCTTTTGGTTGTGTAGGATGCATGTCATTACAGGTGTTCAACATATGTGGAACTTTTGTGAGGCCAAGCATGGAAAGGGGAGCATCATGGTGCAGGAGCATGCGTGAAAAGAGCATTAGCACGAGAAGAGTTAAAGTATAAGGATAGTGCAAAGTTGACAGATGCAAAATCAATCGTCGAGTGGTGTAATGCTTTGATGGGTCCAAGTAATGAAGGTATGTCTTCAGTTCATAGATTTTTTTGGTTGATGGATGATAATAACATTGTACCATATAAGGACTATTGTACACTAATAGGATCGAGTGAGGTACACTCTTTCCTTAGCTCAAATCTAGGTTCATGGAGTATTGATACACGAAAGTTAGCATGATTTTTTTCTTCATGTACAATGCAAGCTTGGAATGATTGTGAGTCAAGGGAGTGGGTTGACAAATGGTTGACAAGTTATCTTAGCCCACTTCACACGTATCACCCTCTGACGGTATTGGAACTAACACAAATGGAATCATCGATCGACTTTGACCACGTATCAGATCTAGTTCAACCAGGTTGTATATCTACTTGCTTAGTTGTTGAAATTCCATATCGTTATCTTACTTTGTAGTGTATTCATAATGTTGACTAATTTCAAGAAATTTGTTGCACATATCAATTTAGGGCATGTTTATGCAGTTATTGCAGATGAAGACAATAAAGAGGGAATATACTATTACATGTGTCATTGTGTTGAAGCCAAAAATAAATTGGAGGCCCGAGTTATGGATGGAGAAAACATTGAATACCCTCTAGTCTCAATTGTGGTTACTAGAACGTGGCTTAGAAGGTACCCACATTCGAGTGTTAAACATTGGCTAATTCGGGAATTTGACACGCATCGTAAGATTCTTCATTACTTGAAACTTGTCGTGGCATCCAATGTTCGTTTGACCAAATATGGGGGTAGACCTTTGAACAAGACCTTGTGGAAGGTCCTTGAGTTTGACCATGAGGCAATACTTGACACAATAAAGAGTAGAGAAAACCCAGATGGTTCGTTGGATTAATTTGTAAGTATATGCACATTGGTTCTTATTAATTTATACTTGTATGCACATTAATTTGTTTGATGCCAATTCTATCATCTTCTTTTACTTTTCCTATTTGTAAGTAACCTACTAAACAAAGATTGGCATCCCCTTCCAGAAAATACAGATATATGAGCCATCCAAGAAAATGTCAGACAGAAAAGCAATGCAACATCCTTATTTTGATTATCTTGACAAATATCAATCATGATTTTAAGCCATTAGAAAAGTGAGTGCAAAGCTTGGTGATGGAATTTCATGTTATTCATTTTAAGTTAACCTTATCATGAGTAGCTATAATGTAGACATTATAAGAGCATCTCAAATTTCAACTTACTCTATTCATGAGAGGTGTTGTGTGCAATAGGTATGTTGGAATTCCCAGTGAAGATGTATGACCAGGAGTGACTAAGTTGTGAGACTTGCATGCCTATCTGTAAGTGCCTTCCATCTATTTTCATTTCATTTCCATTTTGGATTCTCTTTCTTTTTCCCTTTTACTTTTCATATTTGTAAGTAAACTACTAGAAATTGATTAATCTCTCGTTGTAGAAAATGTTGATTTATGAGCCATCAAAGAGAATCTCAGCCAAAAAAGCAATGCAACATCCTTATTTTGATGATCTTGACAAATCTCAATTCTGATTTCAAGGCATTATAAAAGAGCATGTAAAGCTTTGCGAGGGAATCTCAAGTTACTCAATTGAAATTAACCTCATAATGAGCACCTATGATGTAGATATTTAAAGAGAATCTCGAATGTATGAGTGAAATTGTAAAAGATCCGTGAGAATGAAGTACCTAAGGCATTGTAATGATATTTACTCAAATATTGTAATTTTGGAGTTCATGTTTGGTGCAGTAGCACCTTGTTCTCTAGATGCCTTCAATAGGAAAGTTTGCAAATTTTGAATTTTGAAATGCAAACAATGTGATAAAGGTCATGTGAAGGTCACATGTAATGTATTAAAAGTCTCAAAGAGGTCATTAGGTGATTAGAGAAGTGATATAAAGCATGTAAGGTCGAGCAAAACAAATATATCTTTTGTATTCTTGAATATTTACAATCAATAAAGTCCCTATTTTAGTGATTTTATGAGTTTTTCCAGTTGTTCATTAACTTGTACGGAATTTACAATAGTTTAAGGCCTTGAATCTTGTTGTTTAAGGTATAATAGTGAAGTATCTTCCATTTTGATCTATTTAGGAGGGTATCCATTTAGTTTATCATTAGTTTGAACTAATTTTTCTCAACTCGATCTGTAAACCCTCAAGATTGGGGTTTTGAGAGACTAGATAACCAATAATGACTAATCCACTGAATTTGATAGTTTAGATCAGTGGAGTAAGTTAGTCTTAGGATTTTTTAGGTGTGTGTTTGTTTATCTATGTAGGGGAATTCAAGAAACAAAGGTGGAGTTGCTGCTATAGGGTTTTATGATGAATTTCCAAGTGAAAAGTGTGGCTCCAAGTGATGTTTTGAGGAAAACTTATGAAATGAATTCACAAAAAAATGAGTGAGCTAGATAGCTATTATTGAGTTACAACACATACTTCAAAATCAATAGTGACTGTCTTGGAACATGTGCATAAAAAATGACCTTCGTTGTCCTCATTAGGCTAACTAGGCCTAATTTACAATGGAACATGCCTTTAAACATTCAAAAATCCCTAGAAGTTTTTGGGGAAGAAATTATCATTTATCCAAACCCTCAGATCTGCAATTTGTCTCAGGAGAAACTCACTCCACCATGCCAAACCAAAACCCTTATTTATGCTAGTATAAAGAGGGTTTACTAAAAGGAATGGTTCCACACCTTACCATAACATGCCACCACCTCAAACCTTCTTAAATCCACCTACACAAACTCAAAAGACAAACACCCAACCTCTACATGCAATATTTTATCAAACCCTAGGATGAAACCTCATTTTTCATGCCCTTTTCCATCAAAATCTACATGGGCAGCAACACAAACCCCATAAAACTTATTCCCTTTCACTTGGAAACTTCTCATCTAATCCTACAGGATTGCATTGGGCCCCTCTACAAAAAACTCTCAGTTTTGGCTATCTCAGAGTGGTTTTCCCGTGGCGGTGGGTTTTCACTTGATGGAAAAAGCATCAAATGCAAGCAATGCAAAGTTGCAAAGTGGTGCAACTTTCATTTTGCAACTCGTGTAACCACACATACTATTCCAACATGTTTGAATAGGTATTTTTACACTAGGTATGGTCCTCTTTCACACCCAAACATGCGGAATCGTTCTGAACTACGTTCAATCGGATCTATCCCTTAAGAGTCCAAACTGCTAAATGGTTGCAAACTTCAACATGTTGTTACTCAGATACCATGATGCTTATAAACTTCTCGTATAATCCAGCAGGATTGTGTTGGGCCCCTCTACAAAAACCTCTCTCAATTTTGGCTATCTCGAAGTGGTTTTCTTGTGGCGGCAAATTTTCACTTGATGGAAAAAAGTGTCAAATGCAAGCAGTGCAAAGTTGCAAAGTGGTGCAACTTTCGCTCTGCAACTTGTGTGACCAAGTGGACTATTCCAATGTGTCCGACTAGTTATGTTTATGCTAGGCATGGTCCTCTTTCACACCCAAACACGTGGAATCACTTTGAGGTACATTCAACCAGATCGATCCCCTAAGGGTCCAAAGTGCAAAATGGCTACAAACTTCAACATGCTATTACTCAGATACTGTGATGCTTAGAAACTTCAAATCTAATCCTACAGGATCATGCTGGGCCCCTCTACAAAAAATTCTCTCAGTTTTGGCTATCTCAGATTGGTTTTCTCGTGGCGGTGAATTTTCACTTGATGGAAAAAGTGTCAAATGCAAGTAGTGCAAAGTTGCAAAGTGGTGCAACTTTCGCTCTGTAACTCGTGTAACCAAGTGGATTGTTCCAACGCGTCGGAATAGGTATTTTTACAGTAGGAATGGTCCTATTTCACACCCAAACATGCGGAATCGCACAGAGGTACGTTCAGCTAGATTGATCCCTTAAGGGTCCAAAGTGCAAAATGGCTACAAAATTCAGCATGTTATTACTCGGATATCGTGACGCTTAGAAACTTCTCATTGGCGGTATATTTTCACTTGATGGAAAAAGCATCAAATGCAAGCAGTACAAAGTTGCAAAGTGGTGCAACTTTCGTTCTGCAACTCATGTGACCAAGCAGACTATTCCAATGCGTCCGAATAGGTATTTTTACACTAGGAATGGTCCTCTTTCACACCCAAACACGTAGAATCACTTTGAGGTATGTTCAATTGGATCGATCCCTTAAGAGTCCAAAGTGCTAAATGGCTGCAAACTTCAACATGTTTTTACTCAGATGTCATGATGCTTAGAAACTTCTCATCTGATCCTACAGGATGCATTGGGCCCCTCTACAAAATCCTCTCTCGGTTTTGGCTATCTCAAAGTGGTTTTCCCGTGGCGGCGAATTTTCACTTGATGGAAAAAGTGTCCAATGCAAGTAGTGCAAAGTTGCAAAGTGGTGCAACTTTCATTCTGCAACCCGTGTGACCAAACAGACTATTCCAACATGTTTGAATAGGTATGTTTACACTAAGCATGGTCCTCTTTCACACCCAAACATGCAGAATCGCTCTGAGCTACGTTCCACTGGATCGATCCCTTTAGTGTCAAAAGTGCAAAATAGCTCAAAACTTTAGCATGTTGTTACTCGGATACTGTGATGCTTAGAAACTTCTTGTCTAATCCTACAAGATCATGTTAGGCCCCTCTAAAAAATACTCTCTTGGTTTTTTCTATCTCGGAGTGGTTTTCCTGTGGTGGTGGATTTTCACTTGATGGAAAAAGTGTCAAATGCAAGCAGTGCAAAGTTACAAAGTGGTGCAAATTTCATTCTACAACTCATGTGACCAAATAGACTGTTCCAACTCATCCGAATAGGTATTTTTACATTAGGCATGGTCCTCTTTTTCACCCAAACATGTCGAATCTCTCTAAGCTACGTTCAACTGGATCAATCCCTTAAGGGTCCAAAGTGCAAAAGGGAAAAAAACTTTGATGGGCTATTACTCAAAAACCATGATGCTTACGACCTATTCGTCTGAGCCTATGGGATCGTGTTGGGCCCCTCTATAGTAACCTCTCTTAGTTTTTGTTATCTCAAAGTCATTTTCCTATGGTGTTCATTTTTCACTTGATGGAAAAAGTGTCAAATGGAAGCAGTGTAAAGTTGCAAAGTGGTACAAATTTCATTTTGCAATTCATGTGACCAAACTAACTGCTCCAACACGTCTTGATAGGTAGGTTTATGCTAGGCATGGTCCTCTTTTGCACCCAAATACACAGAATTGATTTGAGTTTTTTTCAACTGGCTTAATCCCTTATGATGGCATGCAAAACAATCGAAAAGAGAAACATACAAACGATGGTTGAGAAGTTTGAGTATTTTACACAAAAAGCGTATGATCAATGTTGCCCAATTGGTGTAGGAGCACCTATACCTCACCCTTAATCTTTGATTATCTTATGGTCAATAGGTTTTTGTGGCTATTTTGAGCATGCTTTGTCTTGAATAAGGTCAATTAAGACCATTAGGTATGTTTTAGGGTGAGTTTTGGGTCTAGTGATAAAAATATGTGAAAATTTCAATCTTGCACTAGAAGTTGTCTTTGTAGCCTTTGAAGGAAAATTTGTGAATTTGTATATGAGTGTGCAAGAATGGAGTTTTTTTTATGTAATAAGGCTATTTATAAGCCATTTGTGTGGTTTTAGAGGTCATTAGTTGTAGTCAATAGGTTGGAGGAGTCTAAAGTTGCAAATTTGTAAGTTGCTTAAAGCAACAAATTTGAAATGCAATAGTTACTTGTTTTGAAAGTTGGTTTTTAGTTAGTTGAGGGCATAGATGAGCTAGAGAAAGGTGTAAAAGACTATGTAAAACCTTGAGAGGCTCGAATGGACTTTTTTGTTGAACTTTTGCAGAAGATCTAATAAGAATTATTCACACTGTTCTCTATTTTTATGATTTTTGATACAAACTTGTTGATCCTATACTTGGTACGGCCTATAGCTTTCCTATACGGTCCCAAGGCTGACATGGATTGAAATAGGGTTGAGTTGGCTTTCTTTTGGCAGTGGTTTTGTGCAAAAACATAAATTAATTGGAGAGTTCTTATCATTTTTCTGCAAGTGGTCTGAAACCCTCAAAAACTAGGGTTTTGAGTGAAATTCCCTCATATCTTCCATCTCCACCATGTGCTAAGGCTAGATCTAGGTGGAATTGAATATTACGATGTATATTTTGATTCCATTTTGGTTTCAAATAATTTCTTGAAGGTGGGAGAGAGATATTTGGCATTCTAGGCCTGACATCTCTATGTGACAGGCCTAATTTTGTGTAAAATCTAATTTTTGATTGTTTTCATAAGTGTTTTGTGACAAGGGTGCTTGAGAAATTTTGATATGTGTTGGACAAGGTTGTAAGAACTTTTTTGTGTTTGAGTTGTGTTGGGATGATCCAAGGTACTTGATTCCTTGTGTGGAGTAGCCTAATTAGGCATACCTTGTAGCATTTTGTTTTGGCCTGTCATGGCTTTGTCTTTTGTTGTCAAGACATGGGCCTTTGAGGACTTGTGTGAATTGGTATAAGATTCCTAGAAATAGTTTCCTTGGTCTAGTTAATACCTTTTAATCGGTTCTTGTTTTGACTGTCCTAGTTGGTTAAGCTACAAGGAATAGGAGGCCTAGTTTGGAAGCAATAGGTTAGAGGTGGTTGCCAAGCATAAGGTGAGTTGTGCTGAGTTGGGTTGGTCATGTTGGGAGGTTTCCAAGTCTGCTCCAAGTTTTGGTCATGTCTGGTTTGATAAATTCCATGGTTGGGTAGTTGAGTTACCTTATTGATTCAAGTGAATGTTGGAGTCTTAGTGGGCATATTTGAGAGAAGCTATGTCAAATCACAACTTGGTTGAGCCAATCTGCATAAGCAATGGTGTTTTTCAATTGGAAGAGTGATTGAGAGTGTGTTGATTTGTTAAATAGACATATTCGGGGATCTAGGACAACATTGAGTCTATTTCTTATTTGTATTATAAATTATAACTTGCTTTCTCTTGAGTCCATTTCGTATACAAGAAATAATATTGCAAAAACTTGACATATAAATATTTCACCCTGTTTATATGGTGACGTGTCAAGAACATATTGGAACCTTTTTATGAATCATTTCATGGAATACCAATTGAAAACGTGTTTTTTTTCTTTTAGATAAAGTTGTTTAGCATCAATCAATTAATATTCAATACAAACAATGAAGGACAACAATGATCAATGCTAGGGATAACCAGTTAATATTTGTACATGTGAATAAGGGAAGCACAAGTACTCAAAAACATGTAAGCCTCAAGAAGTATACACACGAATACATAGTATACACAAATTAATACAAAGTATATGCACGAATAAAAGGTACACACATGAAAACACGTAAGCCACAAAGTATACATTGGAACACAAGTAATTCATAAATTATACACATAAGTTGTAAAGTATACACTTGAATACACGTAACTCATATCTATTGAACCATCAATTTAGAATGCAAATATGGACACCATCGATAAAAGATATTTGTATTAACCAAATATCCATGTAGGCATACATCAATATATGTCAATATAGGTATGAAATATATGTACAAAATAGCCATATACACTTACGAGAATGCCATAAAGGCATACAATGTCAAATATGTCCAATATAAATTATGTACAAAACTGCCATGTAGGCATACAACAAAGGGCTCTCGAATCAAAAGTCATTGCTCCCATGCACTGGAAATAAATTCTTTCCCTTTGTTTTTTGATCGGATAGTGATAGGTCTATCACTCATTTTTTTATGTGCTAAAAGAGTTCTCTTGTTGCTCCTCCTAGTGTTTAGTTCATGGTGAAGTTTTAACTCTTACAATAAGAAGTAAAGACGTGAATACATAGAAATTACATTATAAAAAATGATATATTTGACAAAATAATCACTTACCGCCATCTCATGATCTCTCTCCATGAGGGAAATATTCTCACGCCCATGCTCAGGCATGCTCAAGCCTTGTATAAACCATACAAATAGAAATTAAACTACATGAATCAATAATGGTTTGAATTTTCACTAACTAACATCTATAACAACGAATGTAAATTGAAATTTACTAATTTTCCTCATACCTTCCCTGTCAAAGCCATCGAGGATTGTATAGAATATGACACACCAATCTCCATTTCCCTCGTCACATTCAAAGGTGTTTTGGCTTGCAACAACCGAAAATAAAACAACAAATTATTCAACGTAATCAACGATGTGCATATAAACTACACAAACCTATTAAGTACAATTCATTAGTTAAAGTCTTTATTCTATTACCTCCATGTAGGTTTGAGTAAATCCACTGCCATTAGGAAGTGTTCCCTCGAAACCTCCACTATTAGCATGTTCAACATCCAAAATTGCATATTAAAATGTCATTCGTAAAACAATGTTATTAGCATGTAATAAATTTATAATTTTTTACTAGTTACATACCCCAACGATAGGTGTACTATAGAAATAAGTAGGTGGGGGGCCAGTGTACCCAATCTCAACACTGTGACCCTAGAATTTCATTAAATTCAATGAAAATGATAACTTTTACCTGACTATCAATGCCATACGCCTCATGCAAAATGTCAGTTGCCCTCTCCATCTCCATACCTGCAAATGGATCCTGCGTAGCAACCTCCTGAGTGTCGGTGGGTCATATGAACAAGTCACCCCACAAGATTGACACACATGGGTTCGAAGGCCACCACTCGAAGACTCCCCTGAATGGCATTGTAGAATAGGGCTAGTATAATGGATGACACTCTGGGTCAAAGTGTTGATCTCCTGCAATGTCTCTACATTAGCACTTTCCTTTGTGATGAAAGGCATAACAACGTGCTCATGAGGTGGCATAATGAGAGCTCATCTACCTTGTCACATAGGATCTAGCTGTGCACTGGGTCTATCTTGAGCTGACCCCCCACCTCTCCCTTGTAAATCCCTCATATCAAAATAATTTGGGATTTTGCTCAATTTGAACTCACTATATAGTTTCCTAAGGAAATATTGTGAGACTTCGCAATTGTTGCATGGTGGGTAATCGAAGACCATGTACCGCCTATCATAAAACTGGTTCATGATCTATTAGTGTTGGCACCAATGAATAGGAAACCTTTTCGCATTGAGGGTAAGATTTGATTTGTGCGTGGGTCAGTGAATAATGAGCACAAATCACCTTTTGTAATTTTAAATTCTTTACACCTTTATATGATAGTTTATTTTCATAATAATCCCTAGTCGCCTGCCTCCTATCTTGCCATCCAGTTATTTGTTTTATAATTGAATCTACATTTGTTAACATATCTTTCAATGAATTTTCTAGGGTCATTCTTTCTACAGTTGAACCATTTGGATCACTCAACCTACTAATTAAATCCTCAATTTTCTTTTTGTTGTTCTCAATTTCACTCATTAAATTTTGTTGAGGGCCAGGAGGGGGTTGAGTGATTGGTGGAGGAGGTTGTTGTTGTGGTTGATTTTGACCTTGAGAATTTTTTTCTTGAGGATTTGGTTGCTCTTCCTATTGAGGATCTTGAGGGTTTGCAGGTTGATTTGCATCTCCTAAAAATCCAAACAAATATATATTAAATTCAACGTAAAACTAACTAATTCTAAACAAAAAGAAAACAATCCTTACCTCTCACACCTCCTTGTCATTTTGGCGCCATCGTTGCAAAGAAATAGAAATTTTTGTCAATAATTTCGTTGAATGGATCCTCCTAGAACGCGAGTGCAAAAAATGGGGGTTTTGGCCTCGGGAGAAGAAAAAACAGTCGAAATGAAAATGACAAAATTTCACTTTTTTTTTGCTTTTAACAAGCAATAATGTGAGCACGTTATAACTCGCTCGCGTTATGACTTTTCAAAAAAAAAATTGAAAGTAACCACAAATTGGCTACCCATTTCCATGCACCCACCCATGGCAAGGAAGTGATAGCAAACAGGATAACTATGGGTTATCAATTATTGAATTTTCATTAGAGGATACTTGCACGAAGGGGACAATTTTAATTGGTATTTAAGTTTTCACCACAACATCCAATTGAAATTGGAAGGGTCCCATATATCATGAAAAAATTGAATTCATATTTTAAAAAGGTTTTTTCCATTTTATATTTTCAATGGTGCTAAGCGTTTTTCCATCTTTTTGAATTAAACAGTTCCACCAAATGGAAGAAGAAGAAAAGATTAAACCATGGCTCAAAGTTTGATCAATCCAATTCAACTTTCTAGATGTGATTTTCCAAGTAGACCAAATGCAATCAAAGGGAGCATACCCATGAGTTTTCAAGAATGGTGCAATTAGAAGTTTGTATTTCCAATCAAGAACAATCCAAGATAAACCAACAAGGGCAGATTGGATGTGGTGTTGAATGAAGAATTTCTAAGGGGCCTCTCCCTCCAAGGTCCTAACAATCCACTTAGTGGTAAGACATGTGCCTTGGGTATAGGGATCAATAATTCCTAAACCTCCCCTTTCTATTGGTTGTATGCAATGTACTCATGAGCTCATAGGAAGGATTTTATTATTACACCATTGGGCCTAAAGGAAATTTCATTTGAATTGGGGCAATTGATTATATCAACTTTTAGAAAGAAGCCAACGGGAAGAGATGTAGACTTGGTTGTCGAGGAGAGTTTTTTTTGCCACTTGAATGTGCTCAACCATGGATGGAAATCAGTTAGTCTCTAATTCATAAAAAAATTCTTAAGTTTAGTCATGAACCATCTCCACATATCTTTAAGAGAGACTCCAATGCCAAAAGGAATCCAAAGGTATCTATTGATAGACCCATGTTTTTCTTTATTATATTTATTGGGTGTCCAATGAGGTTGAGGAGTAGGATGGGTCATAATAAATTCAATTTTATGCATGGATAGTTTAGAAACATAAATAGTACAAAAGAGCTCCAAAGTATCAAGTGTGTTCACCACTTCTTTAGTTGAATTTTGTATGAATAGTATGCTATCATCAACAAAGTGAAAATTGAGTTCTTTGGTATTACTTGGCAACAAGATACCATGGATGAGATTGGTGGAAAGTGCATGTTGAAAAACATATCCAAGAGCATCAACAACAAGGACAAACATGAATGGAACAAAAAGGTAGCCTTGATGAATGTATTTTCATTAAGGGAATCGAGGGGAGAGGATGCTATTAACAACCACTTTAGCATTAGAATCAATAAAAAAAATGTTAACTTTTTTGAAAAATCTAAGGCCAAAGCCAAGCCATTTAATCATTTTGAGGATGGATGGGCAACAAATACAGTCACAGGACTTATCAAATTCAATTTTAATAATAAGGGTACCCTGAACAGTTTCTTGTGGCCATTTAATAGTTTCCCAAGCAAGAATCAAATTATCAAGGATGAATCTCCCTCATAAGAAGTTAGTCCATTTAGGTCAGACAATGTCTTGGGTAACCAATTTAATTCTCTGGGCAAGAGATTTAGCAATTATTTTGTACAAAGTGTTGAGGAGGTTAATAGGATGCCATACATTAGTAGTATCTTCATCTTTACCCTTGGGAATGATTTTGATCAAGCCTCGATTGATAATAGGACCCAAAGATCCAGTTTCAAATCCTTCAAGATATACCTTATAAAAGTCTTCACAAATATGAGGCCAAAGAGCTTGATAAAACTCAATAGGTAGACCATCAATTCTAGGACTTTTTTCCTTTTCCATGCACCTAAGAGCTTCATCAATCTCTTCTATATGAAAAGAAGGTGATTAAGAAACTTGTGTTTGGGATCTATTTTTTTGAGGTATTGCAACCAACCACACAGTCCTCAAGGATAGGGAGAAGGTCATTAGTAGCAAATTCATCATTAAATAAATTTTTGAAGTGCTCATACAAGGTTTGTAACATAGCAACATGGATGGTGTGGATGGAGCCATAAATAGATTTAATGGCTGAGATAAAAAAAAAAATACATGCTTGTGCTACAAATACTAAAAGAAGAACTGTGTTTTGTAATCTCCCTCTTTGATCCATTGGAGATGAGAACACACTTGGGCACCTTTTCCTTTGTAAGAAACCAATTTTAAAAGAGCATTTTCATCATTGAGAGTTTATTATTGTACAAAAATATTTCATGGATTTGAAGCTAAGAGAGAATGGGCATGATTAAGCTTCCCTCTAAGATATTTTTCAATTCTATGTCTTCTAGCAACAACTTGTCTCCCATATTCTCAAATAAATGCAATACATCGAGCAATGGATCTCTCCCACTAGTTGATCCATCTATCATGTTGAGGTTTGATTCAGAATTCCATGTGGCAACCAAACTACCAATAAAATCCTAGTTCTTGAGATGAGAGACATTTAGTTTTAAAGGTAGATTGTAGAATAAGGAAGTGTGGCTAGAGAAATCAAGTGTGGTAAAGATGGGAAGGTGATTAGAAAGAGTGGTAGCAAGGTCAAGATGAACAAGAAAACCATCACAAGGTAAAATAGTTCAATTGGGAGAGATGTAGAAATAGTCCAGCCTACTCATTCTTCTCAAATAGCCTTCACATCAATTGTTCAAAGTATACTAATGAGTTATATGAGTATTGAATTTACTTAAAAGGGGGTCATGAATTCCAAGAGCATTGTGTGCCAAGGACTAAGCTTCGAATTCAAATTGAGACAAGCAATAAGATTTCTTCCAACTATGATTAGTCAGATATTCAACCATGTTGAAGTCATCCCCCAAGATCCAATAAGAATTAGGGAGTTGTTGGTGAATCCATCTCCATTAGTGAGTTATTTCATTAGGAGAATTAGGGGTACAAATGGAGAAAAATCCAATAAGAGAATCCTTAATAATTGTAGTAGCCGAAACACAATAATTATTGGGATCAAATCCATTAGCCACAATTTTTTTCGCTAGCCAAGGGGTAAGGCCTAAAATAATACCTCCACTACCATCATCATGATTTTTGTAAAAAAATATCCCCTTTCCAAATGGCAACGAGCACTAGATTTTACTTCTTGGAGCATAAGAACATCAGGTTGATTATGTTGAATAGATTTCTTGACTTGATATTTGTGAGCATGAATCATTAAACCTCACACATTCTAGGATTGAATGTGGAATTTTATTGGGATGAGTCAAGAAGGGTGTTCCAAGATTTTTCATTGGGCTACTAGGCTGGGAGGGTGTCCTTGATGTTTGGAATGATTCATTTCCAAGGCAAGGAGTTTCCTTCATCCTTTTAGATTCTTTATTTCCAATTTCAACATGCTTTCTAGAATCAACCACAACTTCTTTCAAGGATTTGGATTCAAGGGGAGAGAGTGGTTGGTGAGGGGAAGAGGGGATAGATGGTGGAAGGGACGGATTAGAGGAGGATGGGTTATTGCCAAAAGAAGGATGGTTGGAAGCAGTGGAATTCAAAGGTTCATTGGCAGTATAAGCGAATTGGGGGTGGGAGGTGATTTAGTTGTTCTTCATTTTCAGAAAGGACAAGCCCAAAGTAGATGGACTTCCCTACGACAATAGAAGCAAGCATTAGGTTTGTTAAGGTAGGTAATTCGTTGGTCAAATTCAAATCCAAGACCAACCAAACTGATAAAATCTAGAAGAAGTTGAGTCAGATCCATTTCAATGCAGACTCTAGAATGTGCACACAAGTTGACCCATTTATCAGAATGTTGTTTGCACCAAAGTACCCTCCCCAATTGGGATGCAATTTCTTGTAGAAAAGGACAAAAGGCTAGGTTAAGGAATGGGAATTCAACCCACGTGGGGTATTTTGACTTGGTTATGCCTTCGAGATAAAATTCAAGGTCTCAAGTAAGCATGTAGCATGTTTGATCGCATATGATCCAATATCCATATTGTAAAACAACACAAACATGGTCTAGGTCAATAAAAGTGGAAGAGATATCCCCTACCAATACCCCTAAATGATAAGATTTTTAGGAATTACATGCAAGAACTTATCAATTAAATGTAGATTATAGAGATTAAACAACAAAATTGACACACAAAAATAATTAATAATGAAAAACAACAATAAGTTTTAACGTGGTTCACCCAATTTGGGCTACGTCCACAAACAATAGAGTCTCTTTATTATTAAATAACCAACAAATGGTTTATAATGAACTTGTAGCAACGTTTTACAATGTTTCCCACTACTCTATTCTTCAATTGTGCTTTGCTTCATGCACCTAAAGCACAAACTTGTCACTAAATTGTGACCTTTTGTAATCTCTCACATGCTTCACGCATCCTTGCAGCAATGAAAACTCAATTCCACGTGACTGATAGTCTTCCCATATATGCATAAATATAGGTATTCCAAACGTGATTGTTTGAATTTGGTTTGCAACAAGAAATTGTTTGTTGCTTTGGACACTTATCCAACTGTTTTTAACTGAATTGCATATACAAATTCACAACAAATTCCTTTAATAAAACATGGTGATTTTTACTTTGGGGGTGCTACCCTCCTTGCATTCCCCTGTTAAATATTTTGGGGAGAAAATGCACCAACAAAAGTGGGGAGAAATAAGCCTTCAAGTTTGATCAGACTCCAAAATACAACAATTCTATGGTCCATCCCTTTAACTCCCAGTTATTATGTGTCCATTTAAAGAATTCTTCTTCAGATGGAATGCCTTTAAGAAAGAAGAGAATGATTTTTTTTCTCTATAATTTGAAATGACTTCAATAACTTCATTAGATAACTAGAATGGGATTGTCTTACCTACGGGGCAAGGGTCACATGATTCTGAGGTGTGTTGGTTGTGAGGGTCATCTATTTCGTTTCTCTAGATTTGGGTTGTAATCAGTTCATCAGTCTGGGTGGCCATAGGTGTTGTGTTCTCCAGGATATCATTCATGGGACTCAATATTTTGTCTTCTTTCACTTTGTCAGAATCAAAAACACTGCACTTAGGAGCTTTCTTTTTCATTTTTTTGTGATGGACTTTTAGGGCATTGTGGGCTCCAATGATCATGGATTGAGACAAAAGCTGAGTTCTATGAAAAATCTCCAACGCAACAACAATTTTCGCACTAGAGAAAGGAAAAAAATATCTAGTGTTTTGCAAAAGCCACACATTTTTGTTGGTTCCTCACAATTTTCCTTCTTTTGGAGGTCCAACTTATAATATCTTCTATAGATGAATTCTTGGGCTTCAGGCAAGTTCGCCACCAACAATTCACTACTAGAAAATTCACCGCCATGACAAATTCATCTCGTGGAAAATTCACCACTAGCAATTCACCGCCACTCACCACTAGCAATTCACCGCCAAAGATAATTCATTGTATTCATATTTTTTAATGTATATGTATATTTGCAATAGTACAATAATAGAGCTAACTGATATTGTTGTATAATTGGTTTATTAGAATAAAATAAAATATATTGAAAAATATTTTTATTTTTATTATCATAAATCAAATTTTCTAATTGTATATGCGATGAATTATCCACGGCCATGAATTGTTGGTGGTGAATTTTCCATAAGATTAATTTGTTGAGGTGAATTGTTGACAATGAATTTTCCAATGTCTTCTTAATATTTTAAAATTTATTCGTTCATTTAATTATTCTTCCAATATTATAGTGCCATGCATCTTTTACTCTCTTTTTATTTTTTTTATATTAAAAACAAAAGTCTAATAACTAGAATATATAAATCCTATTCCTACCGGTAAAATAGTTGATAAAAAAATATTTCAATTCAAAGTAATAGAGATTGATTGATGGTCCACTTTTAATGTTACTTTGACTGACCGTTGTGAAAAATTGAATCCAATAGACAACATTTAATTTAGATGCATACTTGAATGGCTGCAAAGATTTGAGTCAATATTCGTAATTGTAATGTGCAGTACAAGATATGTAGTACTACACTTTTGAGAACAAGTAAAAGCAGGTGTCAATTATCTTGTTGCCACATAGCAGGAGTGCTGTTAAATCAAACTAAAGGATAATTTAATACGATTGCAGTTGGTCGGTCCAATAGGAAATGCTGCACAAAGAAGTAAATTCTTACGGAAGAGTACGGTAAAGATTGATTCCACAGAGCTTGGAGTACATTTACACCGTTCCGTACAATAGACATAAACGTAAAATTCAACCTCTCTAGGCAATTCTGAAAAGTAGTACATGTCCGGATTTCGTGTAGGTTTGAACGTTGGAAACTCACCACTTAAATTTCACAATACAAATATTAAACTACAAGGTAAATAGAAGTTTAATACAAAATATCACAATCATAATATAACCATGATAAAAGTTGGAATAGAATCATAACATTGCACTGAATTTGAAATATAATATTATAATATTTAGGATGTAAAACAATTAAATGCTGTCTAGTTGAAAATGGGAGAGTTGGAAATAATAAAAATGTATTTTTTTTATTAGAAAAATGCATATATTAATATTAAAAAAGAACGTATAAAGACAAAAGAAGGCAAAAATACATATATTAATAATAAAATTTGTCATTTAAATATTATTCGTGTCATGGAAATTTATTCTATGAATATTGATTTTGATAGGTAGAGTCTTAGAGTTTACACTTAGTTAATAGGGTTCTTTAGTTATTTGAACTATCTTTGAGGTTAGATAATCATGTTTATCATCTATAGTTTATAATTGAGGTTTTAAACTAATGACTTTTAGAATTGACTATTTATGTCCATGAATTACAATGATTTTGTGTAAACCTACTCTTTATAATTGATCTTGGAAAGTATAAGTGGGTTTCTCTTTTGTCAAAATTAAACTACAAGATAATACAAGTTTAATATAAAAGATCAAAATCATAATATAACAATAACAAACAGGAATAGAACCATAGTGTTGCACTAAATTAAAAATATCAAAATTATGATATTGAATTAAAGGGTGCAACACAATTAAGTGTTGTCCAATTGAACATGGGAGATTTACGATACTTATATTTGGAAGTAAAAATTTGTAATTATATGTTTGAAGTAGCTTTAATATTATTTGTATCATGAAAACTCATTCTATTAATATTTTTTTCATAGGTAGAATCTTAGAAATTGTAGTTAGCTAATAGCGTTCTTTATTTGAAATATTTGTGAGGTCAAATCATCATGTTTACCTTCTAGCATTTATAGTTGAGATTGTAAACTAATGACTTGAAGAATAGACTATTTGTGCCCATGAACCACAATGACTTTGTGTAAACCTACTTTTTATAATCGATCTGAGAAAGTATAAGTGAGTCTCCCTTCTATCAAAATCAAACAAGGCAATATAATTTTAATATAAAAGATCATACTCACAATATAACCATAACAAAAAGTCGAATACAATCATATCGTTGTATCAAATGTTAAATATAAAATATAATATTGAACTAAAGGGATATAGAGATGCTTAGAATTGAAAGTAAGTATTTGTAATTTTGTTTCAAGTAGTTTAAATATTATTCATATCATGAAAAATTATCTTATTAATATTATTTTTATAGGTAGAATCTTAGAGATTTGGTAGTTAGCTAATAGGGTTCTCTAGTTATTTGAACTATCTTTGAAGTCAAAAAATTATGTTTATCTTTTAGAGATAATAGTTGATATTTTAAACTAATGACTTGCAAATTTTACTATGTATGCCTATGAACTATGGTGACTTTGTTTAAACCTACTCTTTATAATCAATTTGAGAAAGTATAAGTGGATTTCCCCTTTGTCGAAATTTCACCCAAGTCTATTATGTAAGGTCATTTATGTGTTCATTGCACTCCAATATCTCTAAAAAGTCCATAATATTTTAAGTATTAGAGTTAGTGGGGTCATTTTCTTAATTATTGTGAGTTTTCATAGTTTTGAACTTTTGGGGATTCTCAACCCAATATGCCATACTTGCCATCTCCACCCTCTCTTTGTCCATCAATTTGTCGAACTTCATCCTCACAACATATTGTTCCACTCAATTGTGATAGTCCAAAAATGAACCTTGTAAAATTTGTTTAAATTGTATAAAATTCATCGATATGTTGGACTTATTGCAGATTCATACCTATCATCCGAATATTGAAATCACAATCCTCATGATAGTTAAAAAAAAATCTAGGTCTTTCACCACCAGATTTTTTAACATCCTTTAAATAAAGTACCATTTTCTTCTTTTTCCTTAACTCCAAAGGATGAATCATTTGACTTAAAACCTTTGTGATGTCAAAGTTTACACTTTCCTTTACAAGCGTGATTTTCCAATGAACTATAAAATATTGATGTTGACATCATCCTATATTAAAGTTGTGTACCCAAGCTTACATGTTGACATTATCACAACATCATCTTTGTACAATGCTAATGTAATGTTGATGTCATCATTTTATCAAATTTGAAGTGTTCCTCATCCCCTAGTACCCTTCCCTTACCATCTCCATCTTTTAGTTCTCATCACTTCAAATAATATTCTATCTTTCAAGGTCAAATTTGTGGCTATCCCTTAACCCACATGCTTGTTCCTTGTCATCCTAAGCATATTCACGCCTCACTCTCTGAAATTTTTGTAAGACTATTTCTCATACTTTTGGACTTGGTCATATTTTCATCCTTTCCCCAACTCTTCGAGCTTGTTTCAAATACAAAAAAAAATCCAAGTACTCCATTTCCAAGTTTTCAAACTTCTCTTCATCTCAACACTTGTTCCAAGGTATGGACTCTCGATCCCTACCAATTCATTTATACTTCTTTGGATTTGGAACCTCATCCATCCCTCCACATCAGTACTCTTTCCCCAACTCCTCCTAAATGTTTTTGTTAGAGTAAAGGTTTTAACTTATTATGTTAATTAAATTGCCTTTATTCCTCTCTTAAGATTTCACCTTTAGTTTGCATATTGTGACATTTAATAATTATATTAATTATTAAATATTTACCTATTAGGGTTTCTTTTAGGTTTTGCACATTCTCCTTTCTTAAGGATTGATCATTGTAATTTTACTCTCTCTGATTAATTTTACTCTCTCTGATTATAATTGAACTATTATTTTGCCTTTTTTTAAGAATGGATTTTACCTTGCTTCCATATGTATTTTCTTTAAATATAAGGTGCTATTATACTTTATCCAACATCAATAAATTTATGTAACCACTATTTTGTTCCACTAAGCTAGAATATAAGCATGTATTTTAAATGATTATGTAAATTTTGTATTAATATGCTAGTATTTACAAAATATATATAAATGTATTAACTACCATTTTGTTCCTTTAGGCTACATATATTTTAAATGATTATGTAATTTTTGTATTAATATGTTAATCTTTACAAAATATATGTAAATTGTATTTAATGTGTAGCTTCCATTTCTTCCCATTAAGTTAGAATATAGACATGCAGTATTCCAGAATATACCCATGCAATATTATAAATGTTGTATTTTCTATTATTTTTATTTACTAAAACCAAGTAATGTCTACAATAATTGATTTATTAATTTAATTTAATTTAATCAAATTTAATACATAAAATTAATATTTTTTATATTAAAATAATATTTATTTTAACAAATATTATTTTTTAAATATTTAATAATATTTATATAATATTATTTTATTAATCTAAGACGTATAATTATAAAATTAATATAATATTCTCTCAAATAGATTAAATTTGCATAATTTATTATCTCAAACTATTATTAATCTACCTTTAAATTACTGTCATATCATTTCGTCTATCAACTAAATGAAATTAACAATAATCTATTAATGAATAGTTGTCCATAATATTACTTTGACCAACCGTTCAACCACTCATACAAATTAACTACTTTTAATTTCAATATATACTCAAATCCATACTAAATAAAAAATAACAATATCTATGCAAATAATTGACTCAATATTTTTCATTGTCCTGTGTAGTACAAGGTTATAATTAGTACTACGGTACTACACAATTTTCTATACATATGCCCAAGACCAAGAACAAGTAAAAGTAACGTGTCTGGGAATAAGCTTCTGCCACGTAGCGGGATTGCTGTTAAATCAAACGAAAGGATAATTGAATACGATTGCAGTTGGTCGGTCCAATAGGAAATGCTGCACACAAAACGATATTATGAAAGTCTGAATAGAAGAAAAGTGGATTGTTCCAGAAGCTCAAATAACAGACGTGTAAGGTAAAAGATCGATTTTAAAACAGGCTTGGAGTGCATTTACAGCTTACCACATAAGATGTCTACAGTTGTAATACTTTGTCATTTTGTTTGGAGTGCTTGAACATCATTCATATTATTTCTTGTTAATATTGGTTTTGTTAGGCAGAGTTTTAGAAATGACAGTTAATAGGGCTTTTTGGCTATTTGAGCTATCATTGAGGTTAGATCATCACTTTAATCTTCTAAAGTTTATAGTTGAGATTTTTAAAAAATGATTTGTTTTGCAAGTTTCTTATTAATTTTGATTTGCTCTTTTTAAATTTCAAAGAAATTTGTTATCTAAAAGTATAAGTTATAGCAAAGAAACTTCTTTACAATAAGGATCACTTATCATATTGGTAAAGTAAGTTAAATCAAAAGTTGGGAAATGGTTGGCATGGAGCATAAGAGGTTTAAACAATGATTATGAAAATGATAGAAAAGTAAAGAAACAATGTTTGACGGACTTTTTTTTAGCATAGAAGGGATAAACGAGGGAAACAATTGAATTTGATGAAATCTTCTATAGGTAGCTTGGAATGGAGTTTCCACACAATGAGTCAGGATTGAGCATCTACTTTAGATTGCTAGATTTGTAAACTAAGTTTCTTCCATTTAGTTTGACTAAAATTACACTTGCATTTTCATTCAAATGACATTAAAAAAAGCAAATGCAAAATCTATTTATAAACCACTTTGAAGGGCAAGAAGCAAATGATGCATTCATTAGGTTGTTTCTAGTATCTTAAGATGTTGGAATGATATACTATGGAACATGATAGAAAGGCTAGGAAAGTTTTGAGGTGTTGCAGGCTTTCTAATTGAAGTTTGGAACATCCCACAACTATTGAAACACTTGAATTCTCTTTTTCAAGACGCATTTAACCTTTAAACCTAGGAAAGAGCCTTACATGTTTATCATTTTAATAGATCATATAGTTCCACCAAATCAAAGAGGTGGAAAATCTTAACTCGAGCCTAAGGACTAATCAAATTAGGAAAGCTACAAAGTGACCAACTACCAAGTCATCCATATGCTATTGAAGGGGGCTAAATTGTAAGATTTATAAAGGATTTAGAAGGTTAATTATCATTCCAATGCACTTTTATCCCAAGGATTTCCAACTAGAATGGACTAAATACTAAAGTGAACTAGCTACTTCAAAGGTTCATCCCCTTCCAAAGTGCTTTCAATCCATCTAGCCATAAGATAGATCCCTTGGTTCTATGTGTTAATGATCCCAAGTCCATGTTTGTCCTTCAGAATAATGTAGTAAATCTAAGAGAGTGGCAAGCATGCCCTTCTTGGTACCCCATTTGGCCCACAGGAATCATTGGATAAGCCAATTTAGCTTGTTATAACATCTCTTAGAAGTTAGATAGTAAAAGGAAATCTACATATGGTTTTCTAAGAGAATTTTATTAGTGGCCTTAATGTGCTCAACATGGAAAAAAATCAATTAGTCCAAGATAAGAGCTTTCCTTTGGCCTTGTTCAAATATCAACACCGCATGTCTTTGAGAAACACTAATCCCAAAAGGAATTCCACGATATATGGTAATGACCCATGCTTTACTTCTTTCCATTCCTTAAGAATCCAAGGTGGGTGAGGATTTGGATGGGTAATCAAGAATTTAGTCTTATGTAATGCTAATTGGGATCTTAACATTGCATATTAGAGATTCATAATAGCCAACATATTAGACATATCCTCCACTAATTTTTGAATAAAGAGCATACTATCACTAGTAAAATGTGAAAATGACTTTAGCATTATTGGGAAGGGTAATTCCTTGAATGAGATTGATTGAAAGAGCATGTTGGAAGTGATGCATGAGAGCATTAGAAGCAAGAACATAAATGAATGGGACAAGAGAATAGCCTTGGTGAATAGATTTTAGGATTGAAATTAGGGTAGATGGAGTTATTGAATGCTATCCATGTAGTAGCATTCATAAACAACAGTCTAACATGCTCATAGATCCAAAGTTAAAACCCCAAATATTGTAGCATCTTAAGGATGAAGGACTAATGGATATAGTCATCAACTTTTTCAAACTCCTTTGGGTAAATTTAGTAATATCCCATGCAAGCACCAAGTTGTCCAGAATAAACTAACTACCTAAGAACTCATCTTGTGTAAGTCTCAAACATTATTTCAGAATATGTTTTATTCCTTTAGCCAAAGCTTTGGCAATGAACTTATAAGAAGTATCAGTAGAATAATGGGCTACTAGCTATTCATTGAATCCTTTTGTTTGCCCTTTGGAATGAGAATGTTCAAGTCATAATAAATAATAACCACTAGTGAACCAATTTCAATACCTTCCAAATAGATAAAATAGAAGTCCCCCTAGAATTGGGTCCAAAGATCCCTATAGAACTTAAGTGGAATGACATCCACTCATTTTTTTTTCCTAGTCATGTGACACATTACCCAAATAATTTATTTTATTGAATGGTGTTGATTAAGAAAATGACTATATACCTAAGATCAATTTTATGAGGGACATGTAACCATGATGCTCTCCTTTAGCATGCTAGGGATGAGAGGAATCATATTAGAAGTGAATAATTATTCATATACTTAATCTTGAAAAAAAAAATCATTAGCATATCATAGTTGTAATGTAAATAACCATTAGCAAATTAAATGATTGGAATATGTTATTTTTGTTGGCAAGAGACGCTGCTAGTATCACTTGGTGTTGTCATTGATGGCAACCCTAATCGATGACTAGATCCACACACTATCATTCGATCATACCGGTAGAAAGATTGAAGATTGTCAAGGAAGAACAGAGTATCCAGTAACACAGTGTTCATCGATCTATATGAAGATTTCATGTTATTATTTTGTATTGTGCATCCTAGGGAATTATTTTTGGTATATTATATATGTTACTAATGAAGCACAATGGCTTGTATCAACTTGTGTGGAAGTTAGAAGATTCGGTTGACTTATTCTCAGTTTTTCTTGTATTGGGGCCAACTTCATAAATGTCTTAAGTCGCGGATGTATGAGAACTAATTGGTCAAATATTTTTGTGTTTGTGCATCTTTGTTTGGGTCCTACCCAAGTTGTGGTTGACTATTAAGGATACACATTGCATATTTCTCATGATTTGAGCCGATAGTCGTAATTATGTTATTGAAGTCGACAAAGTGTAATTGAATCATATGTTACAGATATATATATATATATATATGATCGTCTATATCATTTTGATGTATGTACAAAGTATGTATTGATGTGAAATGTGAATGAGAGAAGAGCAGAAGGGTGATAATGTGATGTTTCACTTGTGCATTAAAGATTTGTGTTGTGTGTATGAGTAGATCAGAGAAGAAGTGCAAAATCAGTCTATAGGACAACAGATCCATTATTGTACTTAATCAGAACTATAATTAGGCATTTGTAGATGCTAATTTTCTCAATTTAAACTCTTAGATGGTTTTAATCTAATTTTCCTTATAAGGTAGTGAGCCTTCCCTTTGAGTAGTGAGCTCTAGGAAGTGCGCCTGAATTCAACATTCCCCATTTTGTAATCTTCATTTGAGTATATTCAGATCAATTGTGGATTGGCCATCCACCATGGTTTTTCCCCTAATAGGGTTTCCACATAAAAATCTTGGTGTTATGGTGTTGTGTTTATTTTTCATGTTCATGCACTATGATTGAACATGTTACTAATGCTTTGAAGATAAAGGTTAATAAAGTTAATTTTTGCACAACACTGATTCACCCCCCTCTTAGTGTAGCTTGTTTCCAATATTTTTTGTGTTTATGTTTTAGAAATTGAAAAAAAAAAATTGAGCCCTTACCTCCATCTTTAATCCACTAAATAAGGGCCCACATTTGAGCACCCTTACAATTTTAAAAAAACAAATCTAGAAGAAAATGTCATGTCTACATGTGACCAACTGTTGGAGACTAATAATAAAGGAATTGTTTTTATTTCAAATGGATTTCAATATGATTAATCAATTGATTTAGTCATGAACAAAATAGAAAAATGTGAATGAAAATTTAGAGTCGAATGTAGATAGAGTTGAAGAATTAATTTTTGAAGTAAAAAGGGAAGAAAGTATATTGGGCATTAATCAAAGGGTGCAAATGTCCATGTAGTTTCCTTTTCATCCATGAAAACTCTAGTTTTTAACTATAAAATATTAAGTTAGATGACATTGTTCAAATTTTCTTGTGATTGAAAGATTTATTGAAGGATTTTGAAGGCTTGGTTGTACTTGAGAATTAATAAGAATGGAGAATTGAAAGTTCATGTCTCTTCATATATCTTTGGAATTCTATATGGAATATGAGCTTGGGTTTCATTAAGCAAGAGAGATTACAATAATAAGTTCTAACATCCTTCGTCATTAAGGGGAACAATCATGTGTTGTATCATCCTTTTTTCATAAGGAATATACTCAAGTAGAAGATAATTTTCTTCTATCGGCTAGGTTTTCACCTCACATTGTAGTTTCTCTAACTCAAATATGGTTTTATGTTGTAGCACTTTAATTTTTAAGTAGCATAACATAATCATCAATTAATAAAAAAATATTATTTAATCATGAACTAAGTAGTTTAATGATAAATCTTAGTTTTATAAGTTCCTTGAGAACAATTATTGATACTTACAAATCAATCAATATCAAAGAAGCAAATTCGTCCTTAAATTCATTGAGTGCTTGAGATGGAGGTTTCATGGTGAGTTTTGTAGGTATTTTATGCTTTAATAATAGCTCAACATATCTTATCAATGATACTCTTATAAAGGCTTAGAATCTACAAGTATATTGTAACCATTGATTAATGAACAATAAATTCAACTACTTTGGATTGTGGAGATTTTTTCCTTAAAGGGATTTCCCCATGTAAATCATTGTGTTATGGTAATCAATTTATTTACTTTTAATTATAAAATCAATTTAATATTTTCACATACCTCCTCTCATAGATTAGGTTAAGTAAATCCAGATAGAGAGGTAGGGTGGGAGAGATGTAAAAAGAGAGAGCTCTAGTGTGTGTGAGAGAGAGAGGGGGGGGAGGGAGATGTAGAGAGAGGGAGAGGGAGGGGGTGAGGGATAAAGGGAGGGATAAGTTGATAGAGTGACCTACAGTTGGAGGGATAGAGGGAGAGGGGCAAAGGTGGGAGGGAGGGAGAGGTAGGGTGAGACTGATTGAGAGAAATGTAGGTAGAGAGTGAGAGGGTGAGTAGAGAGACACAAGTACAAAGGGAAGGTGAGAGAGAGCAAGAGAGAGAGATGTATATATTACTCTCAACTCCTTGTAGTTTTATTATAATAAATATAATATTTAAAACTCCCTTGCAACAATTCATCAAATAATTTTTATAATATATTATATTATTAAATATATTTAATATTATATTTATATAATATAATGTATAATATTTATATTAAGTATAATGTTTTTTTTTTATAGGTAAGATGAGATTCGTATTAATATTGTAAAATTTAAAATGTTGTGCTTTTGTTAGAGAGGCAAAGGATTTGATCAAACAACCCTCCCTGCATCCAATCCCAGACCCAAACTACTTTCATATGCAACAAAATGACCACGCAAGGTCAAGCGAAAATTGGTGAAATAAATACTAGCCCACCTAATTATCCTGACATTAATCTTTTAATATGCTGACACAACCCAAAAACACAAAAAGCCAAAACATAGTTTAAGCCTTTTCACTAGAGATTCTATTGAGAAAATACCTTGAATTTGTAACACCATGAAGCACTCTATGCTATCGAGAGGTTAAACTTCTTCTTGAGGAATTCAACCCCAACAGTTTCCAACCTATGGTGTTCAATCAATTATAGCCCTTCAAGATCCAAAAGGAAAGGGTAATAATTGAAAATTGTGTCATACTCCTCCAATAGCCCTAGGTCGTGTGGTTAGGAGCAGCCCACACCAAGCGTCGTTGCGGCTAGAACCTCTTCCAACCATACCAAGAGGTCTTTTTAGAATAGCCTTTGCATTATGATCTTTGCTTCATTCTTGGAGACCCCCACATCCATAATCCCTACAACACCCTAGATGAGATACTCAAATCCAACCTGTAACCTTTGTTGCCCTCCATGAAACTTTTCCCAACGATGAATTTCATCGTCAAGAAAGTGAGGAAATCCAGATGATAGATAATGTATCTCATCCTCAACATCATCACTAAGCCCTTGAAGGCCATTTGACACTTGTTTCTCATCAGATGGACTAGAGTGTCCATCCCACCATAGACCAAACCTCTAGCAAAGACCTTGACTATGAACATTGTCATGTCGAAATGAAGCCTAAACTACCAATTTAACACTTTGATTGAGCTTATGAAAATCGAGGCAATGTCAAAGCACTACCTCTCCATGTACCCATAGCATACAAGATTTTTTTTTTGAAATTATGACATGGAAAGCTTGCCAAAATTGAGAAGGAATTCATACTAAATCTTTGGGCCACGAGTGTGTGAACCATTTGCATGAAAAGACTTGCTAGCTAATACACCACGCCCCATAATTACAATGGGATTGTGTCACATGAGCCCACAATAAAACTGGATAAGCCACCCATCCAACAAGGAAAGAAAAAGACAACATGGAAGTGTTCACCATCCATCAGCACGAACTCTCCACATCTTCGTTGTGGAGAGTTACCCACACATCCATCCAGATTTTCCTTTTCAAGTAGCTATAGGAGTATCAAAAATTTATTTCACTATTAGCCCATCAGCCCCAAGATTAGAAATATTGTCCACTTCTTGGTTGCCTTTGCGGTAGATTTGATTCATAGTCTAATACTTGAAGCCATTCAGTAGCTTCAAAATATTTTCTAAAATCCCACCAAACTTCTAGTTTATCAATTTCCCAATTTGAAGAGCATTGATAATTACTGTCGAGTCTTCCTCTACCACGATCTTTGACAATGCCAAATCTACACATAATTTTATCCCCAAGGAGGTTGCATTAAGATTCACTGCATTGTTAGTGTTGATGGGCAATGGCCTTGCTAGTCTTGCTATAAATTTTCTATTTCAATCTCTGACTATACATCTAGCACCTAAGCACCCAAGGTTGCCCCTAGAGGCCCCATCAAAATTAACCTTATACCATCCTTTGTCGTGGGTTTTCCAACTCAAATTTTTCTTGATTTCTTGAGCTTTCACCCCATCATCACCTACGAAGAGGGGCACATTCAACCCATTCCAAATTTTCCACCTTAAAGCATCCCATCTTGTAAAGCTTGCCTTGTGCCCACCGCAAGCCATAAACATTGAGTTAGTAACTTCCACAATGCTCCAACCTCCACCTTGTTGATGAAGGAGGAAAAATACATTTCAAAATTTTGGAAGACTCGACAGTTTCTTTGATACCAAATTTACCAAATAAGTAAAGATGGGCTCATCCTCCACATACCAGCGATAAAAGCATTTCTCTTGAGAATGGGCCAGCCTTTATACAAACTTAGTAAATCCTTGGGGAGAGAAGAAGTCCAATGCAGTTTAGCACACAACTAACTCTAGAATCTTGAGGCGAAGTGGTAGTTTAAGAAAAGATGATCACCAATCTCTTCTTCTTACTTGCATAAAACACATCTAGAGGTCCGTAGTAGCCTATTTTCTTGAATCTTTCTGAAGTCAAGACTCTGCCTTGAATTGTAGCCCAAGCGAAGATCCCCACCTTTGGTATTAAATTTCTATGCCAACACAGTTCCTGTGGAAATTCTGGAGAAGATACATGATGCTTTATCAATTTCTTATAACCATCACTTGCATTGTAACTGCCCAAGACAAAACCATTTCATTTTAACACATCCTTTCCTCCCCTTGTGCAAAGCATTCAATTACAAAGCGTGTCCTTGAAGGAAAACACCACATTTTCATCTAAACCAAGTTCCCTTACATCTTTCCATTGATGCTTCATGAAGCCATTCACATTTGAAATAAGCACATAATCCCTTACATAACTGCCCAGAGTTTATTTTGTAACTGTCATAACCTAGCTAAGATCCCTTATGTTAGATAGTTTTGATGCCCACCCTAGAAGTCTTCCCAAAACAATGTCAATCTACCATCACGCATGTCCCAAGTGAGGTAATAAAAAATGAGACCCGTGCAGTTGCTTAAAAAATCCCAAATTCTTGAGCCCTTTAGAAGCATCCTGGAAGAAAAGATGTTGGTATCCCCTTCCTCCAGATACTTGTATTTCAAAGATTTATCCCATTTAAGGTCCAGATTCACATACAACCACCAGACCAGCTTGGCCCCCAACGCCTTGTTCTATAAAGATATTCTCTTCAAACCTACCCCATTCGCTTCCTTTGATTTACACACTTTGTCCCAATTTAATAGCAAAGATTTTCTCTGATTCGAGTTACCTTTCCAAAATAAATTCTTTATTCGTTGATTGATTTTGTTGCTTGTTCCATTAGGAAGAGGTAGGCATGATATCATGTATATAGGCAGGGTTTCTATTACTTCCTTAATCATACTTAATCTGCCAACCCATGACAACCATTTTCCTTTCCAAGAGGACAATTTTTTTTCTATTTTTAACACCAGTGGGTCCCAAAGATTGTCAGACTAAAGGAAGCCCTAAGTATTTACATGGTATATTTCCTTTTTTGAACCTTAAGATTCTCAATATTTTATTTTCAATTGAAGGACTAACAAAGAAAATGAAAATTTTAGATTTTTTCAGTACTAACTTCTTGTTCTGAGGCAGTAGTATACTCCTCTAGAAGCCTTTTGATGCATCTTGCTTATGAAACTTCCACAAAGCCAAATAACATAGTGTCATTGGTGAATTGTTGATGTGTAATGGTAGGCATCCTACTTGTCATTTGAATTCATTTGATTCTTCTTTGATCCCCAACCTTGTTTATTAATCTATCAAAGGCTTCCACCATAATAATAAATAGGAAGAGGGACAACAGGTCCCCCTACCTAAGCCCTCTTGACACCACAAAGAAACCTTTAGGGGTGTCATTGATAAAAAAAAAGGTACCTTGGACACATAATCTAGTTCAAACTCCAGTCTATCCGTGCTTTGTGAAATCCTAAGGCCTCTGACACTTTAAACAAAAACCTCCAATTTACCTTGTCATAAGCCTTCTTGATGTCAAGTTTCATCAGCATAGATTGTTTCCTTGTTTTTGAGATTGAGTGAATAGCTTCCTAGGAAATTAGCACACCATCAAGGATTGATCTACTAGGGACAAAGCTAGTCTTTTATTTTGAGATGATGTTGGGAAGGATCTTCTTGATTATGTCTGCCACCGCTTTCACCAAAATCTTGTAGATGGTGTTGTAGAGGGAAATAGGGAAAAATTCCTCCAATTTATCTGGTTTCTCCTTCTTGTGGATTAAGGTGATGAATTTATTGTTAAAATATTTTAGATCCCTTCCTGATAGCCTTGAACCTTCAATAGCAGCCACCACATCTTTCCCAACAATCTACTAGCAATGTTGGAAGGGCATCAAGAACCCATCCGGGCTAGGATCCTTCTCAAGGTGAAATTGAAACATCACTTGTTTGATTTCCATATCTTTGATTTCATCCCTTAGCATCTCATTTTTGGCCTTCATGATCAATTTGGGGATGCCTTCCAGAATACGATTTTGATCTTCTAATCAAGAGCCACACCAATCATTAAGAAAATTATGGAAGAACTCCACAGATTCCGCATAGAAATATTCCATTTTCTCCAAGGTTCTACCATAATTCATCTTAATACTTGAGATATCATGTTAACCTCCCTTTTAGCTTTGGTGGAATTATGAAAAAATATATTATTATCATTCGCACTTAGCCACACTTCTCAAGATTTTTGCCTCCAAAATATTTCTTCCTTTGACAATATATCTTCCAGGTTTTTTAGAAACTCCTTTTGCTTTAAATACATCCTGCAATCCATGCCCAAGGCACAAATTTCTTCATTTAGAATCCTTAGCTCTTCTTCACTTTTCCTTTTTTCTTCGAAAATGTTTTTGAAATGATCCCTATTCCAAGATTTCAGATGTTGTTTTATCAGTTTTATCTTTGATACCAAAATGAACATTTTTTAGCCATCCAAGATGGGTTCATTCCACCATTCACTAATGAGATCTAGAAAATTAGGATCTTTAAACCACATGCATTCAAATTTAAATGGAAACTTGGGATTTTTTCACCCAAGATTTCAAAAAGAACTGGATCTAAGAATGGGAGAATCTTACTTTCCATAGAGAAAGGGAATGAACTTATTTCACCTTTGAATAGGAAACTATCAAGCTTTTCAACAATACTACAAAAACCTTGATGCCTATTCGACCAAGTATACTATCAATTGGCAATCAGAATGTTAATCAACAAATTCCTCTCTATGAATAGTTTGAAGTCTACCTAAGATTGAAGCTTCCTCCCCACACCGCCATGCTTATCCTCCTTATGCAATATAGCTTTAAAATCACCACCTATAAAGATGAACTCAAAGCTCGAGTTGCTGCAGAAGAAATCCAATTCCTTCTAGACCTCCTTTTGAATGCATGTGTTAGGGCCATAAAAATTGACCAAAAGAAAGAACAAATTTGAGGAGTAGCTTGTAACCTTGCAGGCCATCAATGTTTTTTTTAAGATACTTTTTTAATTAACACTCTTTAGGGACGCCAAAGAGTGATGAGGCCTACAAGCCGACCCTTAGAAAATACTGGCAACAACTTCCAAGATCTCAACCTTTTAGCAAAGTTATATACATCTAATTGACTAAGCCCGGTTTCCTGAATAAGATAAATTTCAGCCTAACACATCTCCAATTGATGCCTAATTTGGTGTTTTCTGTTAGGGTTGTTGAGGCCCCTAACATTCCATGTTAACATTTTCATCTTTCTTCAAGAAGGGGTTCACCATTTCCTACTTTCAACATTTATGTGATATTTTTTTTGACTACATGCTTCACCATCAAGTTTTAGCTTTTCCGAATTAGGAATTCTTCCTTGAATTTTAATTTCCTCGCAATATGGGGATAACCTTGTAGTCTATTTTTGGTGGATGCCTAGTTTTTATTGATCTAACAATTGGGTGGGCATATCATGGGCTTTAACCACCATCTCCCCATCTTGCAATTATGGTTTGGCTTCTTAGACTTCATCAATAATTGGCTCTTCCCTGATTTCACACAATGATGCTTCTTTTGCCTCCTACGATGGATCCACAAATTCTTTAGTGGCCTCCACTAGTGAATTGAGAGCTTCCAACCTCATATTGTTTCCAATCAGATCTATGAATTCTGTTAGTTTGGCATCTAACGCTTTATTTACCTCTAATGAGGACTTTCCTTGATCAACTGGGATTGAATCAACTGATATGTCAAGGGGTATTGTTGAGGTTTGAGACCCTCCTACTCCTTCCGATAAATCCCTAGATTGGAGTCTTTGTCTAGATCTAGGACTGGTACATTGTCATTATTTGCTCTTGGATCATTATTGTGATCCACATAGCACCAACCTATCAAATCCAAAAGAGTGTTCTCTAGATGAGGATTGTAGGCCAAGGGCTAGCACAAGGTACCCTATCCTGTAATGATATCAATTTATTTCTAATATGGGCTATGCAACTTGCTTTCTACACAAATTCTTCCATATATGTATTGATGTTGATTTGATTTATCCTTTCTTCCACACACACATATCTTCCTAGAAGGTTACCAATTGCTTCTAGATTGTTTGGTTGCCAAAACTCCAAGGGAAGATTGTGTAACTTATACATGTCCTATATCCATTCTATTTTGTGTCAAAGGGATCGAACCCCACTTCCCATTTGCGGATGTAAAAAATATTTCCATTCATTAGCTAGATCCGGTTTAGAATTTGATCTCTAGTCTCCTACATTGGGCATACAACCACAAAGAAGCCATTTGCAAGTGCTTTGAATTCCATGTCACCCCTCAACGACCATGCCACCAACGAATTCAACTATCCCAATTTAAATTTTTCTTATACCATATGGCCACCAAGCCATATCATTCTGAAACCATGATTGAGGGCCACAACAAATTTGAGCTCAACACCATCGCCATTTTATTACCCCGACTAAGCCCAAGAGTGTGATTGAACTTAGGAGTTTCTTGGTTAACCCCATGCCACTCCCGTGACTCCCTATTTAGTTTGGCCTTATTTTCCATGCATGAATTGTTATGGGGTGACTTGTCATAGGCATTGAAAGACCCCTTAGATGAGTGTCAAACATTTTGATGCCTGTTTCTTTTCCATGTAGAGTTGCATCTTGAGCCTTTGTTCTAGTGCCACCCATTCCAATTGCCCTTACTGCGATAAGTATTTCCATGTCGATTTGAATCCTACCACCAAGCTTCTTTGGAAAAATGCTCCTACAAGTTCTTCAAAGGAACCTCATGTTCCATCACCTTTGCCCAAGCAACTGCATCCTCCTCGTGACCTTCAATGAACTTTGCCTCCACCTTTCCACTGCTTTCGCACCCTTTTGCATTTTCACTCCCTTCACCATCTTGCACCATTTTTTACCTGTTAATATTTATTATTATTATTATATTAGGTATAATGTTATGGGTAAAAGCACAAAGTTGTGTCACACTTTCAACCAATATATCAGCACAACTAAATTTAAGTATTTTTAACAAAAAATCAATTTTGGCCAAACATATGATCTAGTAAGATTTATTCTAGCTAAGTTAGATACTTCCACAACTTTTTCAACTAAAATTGTTGGCTAAAAATATATGGAGCACCACTTTGAGTCCAATTTACCAAAAAATAAAATTATTTGAAAAACTTGAAGTTTCAATAACTCTTGCTAATGTAAATAACATTTAAAAAAATATATAAAAATACCCTTTTGTAGATCCATAAGTGTCGTTTTCAAAAATATATTTATTTTAATAGTTTAATAATTATTTATATTTTATATTTTATTTATGCTAAAAGTAGGTTATCAACACAAAATATTAGGTTGATTAACATGCCAAGGAAAAATAATAAAACTTATTAAAAAAATTGAAAAACATATGATGCACTAGATAAAAGAATCTATTTCAAGATGGTATAATTTTTTTCCATTTTAGATAAATATTTAATATGAAAGTTGACGTCTGATGGAAACAACTATTTTTTGATTGACACATATTTTAATATTTATTTACAAATATATATTTATCAAAATTGGAAAAAGATATATCCATGCACTAAAGTTTCAAGTTATAAATGCACACAAAAAAATTGAAAGAAAAAAATAAAATTTACTATAAAAAGTTTGACGTTCCATGCAACGTCATTTTCTAGCATTTTATCAACAACTAAATTCTAGTGTTAATTTATTAAAACTAGTTAAAAATTACTATTATTATTATTATTATTTAAATACAAACTTAAAAAAAAGGGGGTAAAAACTTTATTAAAAATCAGAACAGATCCTTACAAAACATCAAAGGGCCAAACCCCAAAGACCAACAGAGAAAACAAACAAAAATCAACCGACCCTAATACCAATCCCATCCTCAGCAAGAGTCCTCTCCAAGTCCTAACGGTGTTCACGGGAAACTTGTTCCCACCCTTCAATCTTCCAACCATCTACATTCTTCGACGCCCATTTGGCCAGACGATCAGCTACCCTATTCCATTCCCTTGGGATATGGGAAAAAGACACCATCTCCATCACATAACTAACCTGAAGAATCTGTTGCACAACCTTAGCCAAATGCCAACTAACATCAACAATCTTTTGTTCCTTAAGCAAGTTGATCAAAACCTAAGAATCAGACTCACAAATAACCCTGCACCACCCCAAAGCATAAGCCCGCTTCAATGCATAAATGATAGCCAAACCTTCCATATTGTTGATAGACTGAAGACCTTCATGAATAGAATGGAGAAAAACCACCGATCTTGAATAATCTCTGCCAACCTCTCCAATCCCAGCAAGCCTAGGATTGACCCTAGAAGAACCATCCATGTTAATTTTCAAAATTCCAGCCGGAGGGAGAATCCAACTCCCCACCCTTTGAACTCTCTCCTTCACACGCCTTCCTCTTCTAGCACAAGCAAAGACTGAAGATAACCCCTGAATACCCAACTGATCAACCATCTCAGCATCCCCTCTCTCCAAAGGAAACACAACCTCACACTTGGCCTCAATCGTCTCTTGGATCATTCTCGTTATTCTGAACCAAACCTACTGAAATCACAAGTTTTCACCTCAAAAAATCCTCCTATTCCTCTCCAACCAAACTTGCCAGAACAAAAAGATGGCCCAAACATACCATACCTCTTGCAAGAAAGAAGCTAAGGAGGGGAGTCTCCCTAGGCTACCCCAAAAGTCCACCAAGGAAGATGCATGAACACAAGGGCTTCTGCAGACACCACACCAGAAGTGCTAGAGCTATAAGGTATAGGAACAATGGAAGAACAAGTCCTTAGAGTCCTCCTCAACACACCCACAAAGTGCACACCTCGATGGACCCAAAAATCCTCTCTTTTGAATATTATCCCAAGTCAAGCACTTGTTCCAAGTCAAAGTCCAAATGAAGCAATTACACTTTGGCCAAGAAATTTGATTCCAAAATTTCTTCCACCACTGAACCTCCCCTCCCTTCCAACCATTGAGAGAGCAACACCTAATATCCAAAAGCAACAATGTAAGCCCCTTTG
The DNA here is from genome assembly GCA_007115665.2 of Sequoiadendron giganteum. Classification (NCBI taxonomy): domain Eukaryota; kingdom Viridiplantae; phylum Streptophyta; class Pinopsida; order Cupressales; family Cupressaceae; genus Sequoiadendron; species Sequoiadendron giganteum. The sequence goes on from CM021100.1 coordinate 181,498,872, forward strand.
GGGTTAGGAGACTAGGAGATCACATCCTTATCCATGAGGGAGCTACATCTCCGACGGGAAAGAATGTTATGAAGCTCAGCACACTCCTCCACCATACCATCAACAAGCCATGCATCCAGAATATTCCAATCCACCACCACCACATGCCCCTGATAAGAGAGGGACTTAAAGTCACTCACCTTGGAACAACCAAATTCACATAATCTCTGGCTCAAGGTCATCAAATGTGGATACTGAGAGACAATGGGGGGGTATCCATCCCAAGAGTCATGGCAGAAATGCACCTTAGTCCCACTTTTACAGATCCAAAATATGCTGTCTTCAATGAGCGCAACCCCTTTCCTAAGAGTTTTCAAATCGTCGATCCATTCCCCATCAAAGAGTACCGAGGGATATCACACTAAGGGGACCCTGGAAAGTACTTCTGAGTCATAATCCTTGCCCACACCCGATCCTGTTCCACACACCACCGCCAATAAAGTTTAGCTGCCAGAGCCGTACCAACCAACAATGACTACCTTAACCCAAGACCACCAAACTTTACCAGACTACACACAATATCCCATCTAACAAGGCTCCATTTAGAAGACAATAAGCTACCAGCCCATAAAAATTGTCATGTCAAGGAATCCAATTCCCTGACAAAACGCATATGCGCCACAAGAATCATACACCGATAGACAGGAAGAGCCTGAACCATAAAATTTATCAGTTGAACACGACCCACAAAGTACAACCAACGATGAGTCCAATGAGTGACTTTAACCCGAAATTTATCCAGAATAGCCTGCCAAGAATCTCAAAACTGTCTACCAATTGAAATGGGAATCCCAAGGTAGGTCAATGGAAAAACCCCAATCTAAAAATCTTAGAATATGAGCAATCATCCTCTAAACGGAGACAAGAGTATTGAAGAAGAGGATGGAAGATTTTCCCTCATTAATTGATTGGCCAGAAGCAACAAGGTAACCATCCTGCACCCTACGCAGGTTTGTAGCATCCCTAATGGTGGCCATGCCCATCAAAGTAGTGTCATCCACAAACTATAAATGAGATTGTGGGGGTAATCCACCTCCCCATCACCACTCCTGAATGAGACCTGTATCAACATTCATTTTTATCAATCAACCCAAACCTTCAACCAGAAGAAGAAACAAGTAGTGAGAGAGGGGGTCCCCCTAGCTTAAGCCCTGAGAAGCACCAAAAATATCAGAGTGCTCCCCATTAAATAAAATAGAAAAGTAAATTGAGGTCATACAACTCATAACCCAACGAATCCACTCCTCGTCAAAGCCAAAAGCTACCAAAACCTTTCGAAGAAAAGACCATCGAACCCTATCGTAAGCCTTTGTCATATCCAACTTAATGAACATTGCCTTTTCCTTAGAATTAGCCATAGAATGAATGGTCTCCATAGCAACAACTACTCCATCCAAAATCTAATGACCTGCCACAAAACCACTTTGTTCCTCGGATATCAACACCGTAAACCACTTCTTCAATCTATCAACAATCAACTTAGAGATAATTTTATAGATAACATTGCAAAGAGAGATAGGCCAAAAAAGGCTTAACCTATCTGCATCATCAAACTTGGGAATAAGAGCAAGAAAGGTAGAATTTAAAGCCCGCAACATCTGATTATTCTTCTGAGACTCCTAAATAACAACTAATAAATCCAACTTTATAATCTCCCAGAATTCCTGGAAGAACTCAATTGGGAAACCGTCAGGACCAGAAGCTTTCCCCTTCTTCATCTGAAAAACAATCCTTTCCAACTCCTAAAGCAAAATATCACTCATAAAATGTTCCTTCATCTCCCCAGAGACCAAAGAAGGAATACAAGAAAGGACCTGAGCTTCCTCAACAGAGTTCCCCTGTGATTCCTCCTTGAACAAGGAAGAAAAATACTGCACAACTTCATTTGTGATATCTGGAGTAGAAGAAAAAATCTCTCCCCTGTTAGTAACCAAAGTAGAAATAGAATTACCATGACATCTAGCCTTCACCGAATTGAAGAAAAAGATAGTGTTCTTGTCTCCCTCTTGAAGCTAATATATCCGAGATTTTTGTTCCAGAAGACTTCTTCCCTCAGCTCCCACTCTTCCCAAGCTTTGAAGGCTCTAGAATCTTCCTGCAACAAATTCTCAGACACCCCATTCTCCCTGATTAGCCTAGCGATACCATCCAGCTCTGCCTAAGCAACATTATTCTTGAAGAAAATGTTTCCAAAGCAATGACAATTCCAATGTTTGAGCTGATACTTGACATATTGAAGAAGCTTAGCAAAAATATACATTGTAGTACCAAAGGCGGGTCTACCATACCTCCACTATTCGGCAACATAGCCATGGAGGTCAGGATCACATGACCACACTAGTTGGAACTTGAAGGACAAAGTTTGAGGCACCCTAGCAGAGGAAATCATGAGTTGTATAAGCCAATGATCCGAACCCCTCCAATCTAATATCTCGGAGCTAGAAGACCACATACCCCCAACCTAGTGACAGGACACCATGAACTGATCTAGGCATTCTGCAATGCAGCTATCTCCAACCCTTCTATTGTTCCAAGTAAACTGACCATTGCTAGGTTTGATGTCAACAAGATTAAGAGCTGATATATTATCCTGAAACAACAACACATAAGGCTCCAGTCTTGCAATACCACCTTGTTTCTTTGCTAACTCAGTAATAGCATTAAAGTATCCTAATATAATCCATGGCTGGTAAGGAGCCAAGCTACGAACCAGACGAATATTAGACCATAAATATTTTTTACCTTGAAACTCAACTAGTGCATAAACATTAGAGAGTAAATCACACTCCCACATCTTGGACCATAAAGCCACCATGGAGAGAGAAGATTTGAAGGAGAGCCACCACAAAGGTCGAATCTTTTGGGGATTCCAAAAACAAGCCATGTCCCCCGAGGATCCCTGAGCTCCAATACACTAGCATTCACTAGTCCTCCACAACTTAGGCACTAAACCCAACATACATTCAACAAAAAGCTTGGTCTCATGTAGGAAAAGAACATCAGGAGAATGACGTCTAACCAACTCATGAACAATTTTTTGTCGAGGGCCATTGTTCAGGCCCCTTACATTCCATGAAATAACAATCATTTCAAAGGAGTGAAAAAAAGAGAATTCGGGGTCTTTACTAACCCTGACACACCAAAGTCTCTCCTGCCATTTTAATCTTTTCCAAATCTTTCTTTCAACCAAGTTTAGAGGCTTTCTTCAAACCCCCCTTCTTGTCATATTTTCGCATAAGGCCCAAGTGAGGAGAAGGCTTGATGCCCTTAGCCCCATCTTAGCCAACCTTTCGTAAAGGATAAGTAAGATCCCCATCCCCCTTCACGATCTCAACATTTGGACCCGACATCTCCTGAGCCCCCACCTGCAAATAAATGTCCATATGCAAAATAAAATCATCCGTGGAACAAAAGGAGTACCAGAAATGTGATCCTCCAAGCCAAAACCCACCACACCCTGATCCAAATTCAATAACCTTGGATTAACCTCCTACTAACCAAGATTGTCCAAGATTTCAAACCTATTAAATGTATCCTCATCTTGTCTCTCCTTCAAAGTCCTCTTTTGACCTCTATTCCACTTGCGAGCCTTAATAGGAAAAAAACCCTCAAATCTAACCACCTCATCAGAAGTAGGATTCTTTCCCATATCAGCACTAGGAGGGTTGTGTGGGGGAGGTGGAGGTTGAGGCTCCGCAGGCTTGGCCCTTAGGAATCTACGCTATAAGTCACCATATTCATGACAGAGGCGACAACAGAAGGGAAGGGTCTCATAATCAAGTTGTTGCACCCAAGAATGAGAACCCGCACACATATCCGAGGCATCTGGCAAAGGATTACTCAAATAAATTTCTACACAAATTCGAGCAAAACTCATTACTTTCTTACCCAAGGTTTTTGTCAAAGATCCCACCGATTTCCCGAGAATCAAGGCAAGCAAGTACAAAACATCCTCCCGACAGCATTCAACTGGGAACCTAGGCAACCAAACCCACACCGAAACATGATTCATAAGCTCCTCAGATGGATTAAATCCAGCATGCCAAGGCTTGATGAACAACCCTACTTGATTATGAAAATAGGGCCCTCCCTCAAAGACCCTATTGTGATCAACCAAGTAGTTAAATGTAACCATGCAATAGTTATTTGCAAGCACCGTAACATCCATTTCACCTTCCGACTCCCAAGTCCTTTGGGCCCAAGAATCCAAAAATTGTAAAGAAACTCTCATTCCCAAAAAATTGCAATAAAGAGAATGCCTTGAATAATGCTCAATATCCTCAGCAATCATTTCAATCAGAATCACCAATTTGGGTCTCTCCTTGTAGCGTTTGAGACATTCGTTAATCTTTGAGATTTGAGATCCCCCTAACAAGTTAGTCCCCACATACCCCATATCTGAGGAGAAGAGAGTGTTATCAAAAAATTTCCCTTGAGTTGGTGATTTCGAGCCAACCACAACACAAAAATCCAAATCGGGTGAAACCCAAGATGTCTCCCCACAAGACATAACCGCCACACTGCCATAGATGGGCATGGAAGGAGAACTACCACTTTCCCCAACGGCCAGACCCACTCCTCACCCCCACCCATGCACATCCCCACACCAAAATGGAGACAGAGCCCCATGAAGGTAGAGGACAAACTAGACTCCGCCACCCCTCAACACACCACCACAAAACCAACCTTCACACTAGACCATAGAACTAAGCACAAAGAATAAAGGAGGGTCGCTAAACAACCCCACACGTAGCAAGAAAATGGCCCAAACGAGCGAGGCCACAACTATCAGATACTTTGACAGGAAAAGAGCCCCGCATCAACATAATTCAACACCCCACGCAACCAACACAACATGCAGAAAGGAAAACGAATCATGAGCTAGGGCTCGAATGCCCTAGCTCAGTACTGAGCAGACATGGACGCAGAGACATCATCCAATCCTTTTAAAAAATACAAACATAAAATATACTAAAAAATACATATTTTACTAGTTTACATCATTTCACAATTCAAAACATATATGCCACTTTTTAGTGATTCAAGTTTAAAATTTGGATCAGCGTTGGTTGTTTCCTTTATAAAGTGTGACATAGCTTTCTGCTTTTACCCTTATATTATATTAATATTAATATTTCCTAGTATATATTAATTTATCATATATTATATTATATATATTAATATTTTAAATGTTATAAATATTAATATTATTATTATTATTAAATAACATGTTATATTTTAATCTATATGGATATTTATATAAATTTATATCCTTTCTATCAAATACTTTTTTATAATATATTATATTATTATATATAATAGTATATTTATATTTAATATAATATTAAATAATTAAATTAAATATAGTGTATATTATATTAATATTAATATATTTATTTCCTAGTATTTATTAATTTATCATATATTATATTATATATATTAATATATATATTAAAATATTATAACATCTTAAATTTAAATTTATACTGATTTATATATATTGAAATTTTTGATTTAAAGAAACAAATATATGTTTCTTATATTAAAATAACGAATATCTACTATTTAATTTTAAATAATGAATATTTTTTTTTCTTCATTATTGCTTTGGGATTCGTCTTGGGGGCATCCAACCTAAAAATTCAACATCCCCAACATGTTTATAGGGGTTTGAAGGGTTTTTCGAACTTCACACTTTGTGCTGACGACCCTTTTTCATCCGATTTTGATGAAATGAAAAGGGTTATTCGAAAAATTCTCAACATTATACCAATATAAGATATGCTTTATTTTGAGTTTAATTGGTAATAATTATTGATTTTTTACATGCACTCTATGCAAAGTCTTGATTGATAGGTTGATTGAAAAGCATCTATAACTTTTAAACAGTTATATACATTTTTTTGAATCTCAAAGATGTGTCACACAATACGCTTCACAAATTATAGTTTTAAAATAATTAAATTTCATAATTTTTTTACCAAGTTAGGGTGGTCAAACAATTTTTTTTTAATATTTATAAAAATTCCTACTAGAAAATTCATAACTAATTATTTACTTGCAAAAAAATTACAAAAAAAATGTGTCACATCCAAGCATGTGTCCTCTACTTATATTTATTGATTTAGAAAAAATATATTTATTTTTGCTCCTCATTAGGGTGGTCGGACAAACACCTATTTTTATTATTTTCTTAAATTTTAATGTACTATTGTATTGAAATCTTAAATTTTCACCAAATCAAATTACTTCTTTCCAAAAAAGGCCTAATACCTTACAAACTACAATCAATTTTCTATAAATTCTATTCCTACATATTTTTGAAATTATGTTCATAGCCTATTCAAATTCTTACTTGAAGTTGCTTAAGTCTATTTTTCTAAATTTTTATTGTCACTTACGGGCCTAGTTTGGACCCCCATGATCCTGCACTGACCCAAACATAAATTTTCTTGTCACGCATTTATTTTTTCTTGTTAGATGTCATACAATAAAGGGTATGAATATTTGTGGAAACTAATCTAACAATTATTTTGGACTAAGTGAAATAGTATTGCTATTTTTTAGAGCCACCCCTTAGTCTCACTGCATCTGGCATAGGTCCAAATTTGGATTTGAATTATAGATCCTAAAACTCAAGAAATGTGTTTAATTACTAAATGGATTACAAGAGTTGTTAAAGGTGATGAACCATGGAATATTTTAATGAGATGAAATTGTTACAATTATTCTTAAAGGGAAATGGAGGTTTTCTAATTGGATGGACAAGAATCTTCTTACACCATTCTTTAAGAGTAAATCCTTCATTCATATTCAATCCATTTAGAACTTATTCTAAAAATAAGAATCACCTTTTTAAAATTGGAAAGATTATTCATTAAAACATGGTTTTAGCTTTGTTTCTTCTTGTGTTTGGTGGAATAAACTAGCCATCAACTTTCCTAGGTAAGCTTATCACTTGTTCAAGAAAGGACTTCAACAATTCAATGATATATGATATTTCACTTCTTTGCAAAGGTATCCTTTGTAGATCATGAAGACTATTTTGGATTGAGTGAAATATTCAAGAGGCAGGTCTTAATTTTGTGTGATCTTTAGTCCCCCTTAATTTAATGATTAAATTATGTACTTGAACACATTATAATCTCTTCAAGAACCATTCTAACTCTCCTCCTAACATTTCTAATTCTCCCCCATAAAACAAATATATCTTCTCCTCCTTCCTAAGGTGCCTTTAGTTTGTTGCCTTAATAGTAAATGAAAGTACAAATTCAATCATAAATATTAGATCAAAATGAGTGCACAAATATGAAAATCCAAACCCAATTCAAATTCTCAAATGCTTGACTAAAAAATCCTACATTGTAAATTACTTGCTGGTGAGAGATTAAATCATTGTTTGTTCAACTAGTTAAATGACCATTTGTTCATGTAGATGAAACTATGAAAAAAATATTATGGGGCTACATGTATGCTAAAAGGCAATGGTCTTTTCTCTAAATGAGATTTACATACTTTATTTGGTCATCATTTGTAATGGAAATAAACTTTATTTGAATTGGGTTTGTAAAATAATGTGATAGCTAATTTAGCCAGACATGCTATCCTTTTGCACTCATGAAGAATCACATGTTTAGTTGTGTTTTCTATTTTTATATTCATCTAGAAACTATAATTTCAAAGCTTTACAATAACATATTCTTTAAGATTGTGTCATTGTCTTTTCAATTCTAACTAATGTTGAAGAATAACAAAAGAGATCGTCTACAAGCTAGAGTATATCAAATTACAAATCAACCATCTTCGCGGCAATCGACACATTATAGATAAAAGAGTTATGCACATAAAATAATCTATATAATTATATGATCAACTTGACATTATATTTTCTTATAATAATTTTTTTATCCATTCTTATTTAATCGTAATCTAAAATTTAAATCTTCACAGTCTTATACATACTTATTTTATTGTAATTCAATATTATTCAATACCTTAAAACTAGAAACTAAAATAGAAATAAACTTTATTTGAATTGGGTCTATAAAATAATGTGATAGCTAATTTAGCTAGACAAGTTATCCTTTTGCACTCATGAAGAATCATATGTTTAGTTGTGTTTTCTATTTTTATATTCATCTAGAAACTATAATTTCAAAGCTTTACACTAACATATTATTTTAGATTGTGTCATTGTCTTTTCAATTCTAAGTAATGTTGAAGAATAACAAAAGAGATCGTCTACAAGCTAGAGTATATCAAATTACAAATCAACCATCTTCACGACAATCGACACATTATAGATAAAAGAGTTATGCACATAAAATAATCTATATAATTATATGATCAACTTGACATTATATTTTCTTATAATAGTTTTTTAATCCATTCTTATTTAATCGTAATCTAAACTTTAATTCTTCACAATCTTATAAATACTTATTTTATTGTAATTCAATATTATTCAATACCTTAAAACTAGAAACTAAAATTAACTATTATCTTTGGACCGTCAAATGGCTAAACCTATTGACTCTAAATCAACAATGCATTGTACCAATATAAATACAAAGGTTGATTTATTACATGAGATAAATTGTTGTGCCTTCTCTGTACTCAACATGGCGATTCAATTGTGCTTCTTCTTATACATGATACATGGACCATCAAATGACTAAACTTGTCGACTCTAAATCAACAATACATTGCACCCAACATAAAATACAAAGGTCGATTTGTTACATGAGATACATTGTTACACCTTCTTTGTACTCAACATGACGATTCAATTACACTTCTTATACATGATATAATATCTTTAAATTGTTTATATTATTAATGAACAATGATATTTTGACTAAAAATTATTATATTTTTATTATATTGTAATATTTTAAAAAATTCTCCTCTTAATTGACATAAAAAACATACCCAACAAATCCAAATCAATCTTATTAATCCTCCTCTACCCCACAAAAAAAGGGAATTCGATCCACTTGAAATTGAATAGTACTTCCTTTAGTCCCATTCTTATAAACATTGATTCCACAATGACTTCCTAGTTGAAGTATCTAGATATATAGAATATCCATAGAATAGAGTATCTCAATTCTCCTCCTCCTCATGGTAGTTTTCTCCACCTACCTAGTTTTCCTTCTTTTACCAGGGAACTCCTTTCAAGGGCTACTTACAGTGTCCATTAAGCAAAGGCAAGTTTAACATTCAGTATTAAATGACTTGGTGAAGTCAAGTTGTATACGTAACATTCATTAACTCTTCTGCGCTGTCAGAATTTACAACCATCACAGACTTTCTACCTATTTGACATGCCTCTATAGTTTGAAATCCCAGAACTCTCTGCAATGCAATGAATGACTGTGGGTCTTATGCGTAGTACAAACTTAATTATATTAAACTTATTATAACTGTAAACTGTAACAAAATCTTACGTCTCAGCAACCAAATCCAGTGCACCAACATCATTATCTTCGTAATAATCTCCCTGTATTTGCAGTCCATTTTACCAGAAGCTTTCTGATCATACCATTCTATCCACATTTTCTAGTGAAGTGGAAGTAAGGACAAATATGACTTACAGCTTCCCCATAAAGTCACAAATAGCTTTTATCATTTTCTTCAATGGTACCACGTATCATACGTATCCTGTTTTCAGCACGACAGGTATGAGGATTAAAGTGCATGGAACTGTCTTTTCTGCTTTAACGTATTTATGAAGTCTGAAAGGCATAATATCTTCTGCTAGGTATTGTTTGAAGATCAAATTTTAGCTGGGAGGATCAGATTCTGGTAGGTGAAAAAGTAGTCTTTATTGTTGTAAGAGAGAAACTTAACCTTTTACTTTTATTCTTTTGGGTCCACTTTGACTTGTTGTTCTTTTTGTAATGGCAGGTATACAAGGAAGGTGTACATCTGTCATTACATAAAAGGCGATGTCTATGCAGTCAACAGAATACATGTTTGACTATAATAAAAAAGTGTGTTGTAAGGAAGAAACTTAACATCTTACTTTTTTCTTTTTGGGTCCACTTTGACTTGGCCGTTCTTTATGTGATGTCAGGCATATAAGGAAGGTGTACTGTGTAGCAGTTATACAAGGTGACGTCTATGCCCCTAACAGAATACACATTTATCTGTATTTATTAATTAATTGAAAATAAAAAAATGAATGTACTTTTTATTTTCAATGTACATCTTGTTGGCTGCATAGAGAGTATGGTTATACGAACTACTTTTGCAAAGTAAGATGTTTTATGAGAAGAAGAAAATTATAGAAAACGATAAATTAGAATCATGTGCAAGAAAAAAAGAACGTCTATTTTTTATATTTTAAAATTAAGCAGGTGTCTTTGAGATGAAGTAGAAGGTTTCTTTCACCCGCTTTCTAAAATTTTGCTGCCACATGCCATTCATCTTTAACTTTTTAAAACCTTGCAAATCATTTTTTAAATTTAGTTTATATAATTGTAGATTTAATATTCCTTATTGCTAAAAAAATTCATTAGACCATTCTCTTCGTCAAATTTTGGAGCTTAAATTTTTAAGATTGCTCATTATTAATAAATCCATGGGACCCATGCTTATAAGAACTCCTGAAAATTCACAACCCTTGTTGAGATATTTTAGGAAGCCCCCCTTCATGGAGCTATAGTCTAAGTGGCAATTGGTATACAATAATAATTTTATTTGATTTTTATCTATTAAACACAAGCTATTGACTTTATTGTTTTTTATGTGTGTCTTACTAATTTCAATGTGTTTCTTGTGTAATGAAACAACATTCAAAATAGAGGAATATAATAGAAAATATGCTACAAATACTTGATAATAATATGCCACTTAAGGGGTCAACCTCTTAGCCCCCTTCAAAGGGGATACCTTTCCACGTAGTCTTCAATAAGAATGTCATAGTCAATATAATGATAATAGCTAAACTCTACCCCTCATTAATCATATTTATGCTTTGGATATCACCCATGCCAACCTTACTACCTATATAAAATTGCATTAAATATTATATAAATTAATTAAGAGTTAAGGTAACCACAAGACAACTACTCATAACCCTATACACTTAAGGGATTAAGGATGTAGCATGCCCCCCTTCAAAAAAATAGCCTTCAATATTCATTAAATGTGGATGCTTTTGTATAAAATATTAGTCTTCTTTCTCTTCTTCTTCTTCTTCATGTTCTTTTACTTCTTCATGATCTCCTTCTTGTTCTTGTCCTTCTTCTTCACTCCAAGTATTTTTATGAAGAACCATGTCTTGGGAATCTCTAGAATATTGTATATAAACTATTCGTCCAATCATCACTTTACAATCTTCTATCTTTGCATCTATCCTTATCTAAACTATCATCCTCATTATTGTTTATTTATACCTTTACATAATTATGGTATCTCTCCTCTACTGATGGATCATCTTTGTAAGGGTTTCGTCCAAGAGTGATGAAATTACTTCCCTTGCCTCTTATTAAAGCTTCCAACATGATGTGACAAGAATCTTTTTGTAGTAAATTACACAAAATAAATCGAATCAATCTAAATATTTTTTTGAAACTTAACAAAGCGTATATCACTTTCCAATAAAAATCTCTAAGAATTTTTCTAATTTGTAGCCTTGAGGACAAATTTGACTTAAACCTTGATTTTGTAATAAATCATACAAACCAAATCTAATAAATTTTAAAAGTTGTCACCAAAAAGTGTAGTCTTTGGCACTTTTTCACTCATTTTGGCCTTTTCCCTTGGATTTTGGCCTTGTTTTGCCTTGATTCGATCTTGAATGCTCGCAAATCAACAACAATCTAACAGTGTTTTACTAAGGTGTTGTGAAGTGGTGTAATACATCTTCCCACTTTTCTAAGAATCTTTCAACATAATTCACCTAAATAACCCCCTTTTACCCCTTTTCAAGCCTTGTGTCAAGGCGTTGTAAAGTGTTGTAAGGCATTTTCACATCTTCCTAGGCTTATCATCAAGCAATTAACCCTTTTCTTATGTTAATTTGTCCCCTTAATGTACTTTTAGGGCCGACTTAAGTGTGTTTTGGGAGGCAAGACTAATAAACATCATTTAACATCATTTTATTCCCGACCACCACTTGAAATTGTCCAAGAGGACTAGGTCACCACCTTGGGCGACCTAGTCCCTTTTGGCATAAATTTCAAATTTAAGACAAAAACCTAATAGTAATTTGCCTCCAAAACCCTAGTGTCAACCTATCATGTTGCATTTTCAGGAAATTAGGGCATATCTTATATAAATAAGGGTTTTCACCTTCATTTCCCTCTCTCCCAAGCTCATTTTTGCATCTCTTCACAAGCAACCAATCAAGCACGAGGGAATCACAAGCAACCTCCATTGGAGTTGGTTCTTACATGTTGCATACTTCAACAACAAAGGATTTGGTGAGAATTTACATTGTTTATCATTCAAGCATCTCTCCTTTGATTTCTATTTCGTTTGGGTTTAAGTTACCATTAAAGGGGTTTGACTTAGGCAAACCCCTATTCCCTAACCCCAACATTCTCTTTGTATTTGCATGTGATTTGCAGGTTATACTCAAATTTAACAAGGTCCAAAGTGTTGGAGAAAGTAAAATCATTCCATTCAAGTCACATCAAGACATTAAACCCTAGGAGGAGCAAAATGACAAGTTACAGGTCATTTTCAGGAGATTCAGACACAGACTGCTGTAGAGAAGGAAAGTACCAACTAGGACCCAAAAAATCAGACCTTCAGGCTTCCGAAAGTACCAAGAGGACTAGGTCGCCACTATTGGCTACCTTGTCCCTGTACCGGGCTTGAAACAGGGTTTTTACATTTCTGGGTACCCTTTTCTCCAAAACCCAGTTCGACAACTTCCTAATAGGAGGACTAGGTCACCCAACTTGGCATAAGTGTCCCTCTACTAATTTTAGGTTGATTCCAGATCATTCTAGAGCTTCTTATCTGCAACTTTCCATTTCCAGGTGCACAAGCTCTGAACTTTCCATTTTACTTTATGTTTGCATACATTTAGGGCATATAGTTTAGGTGCATTTAGTTTACATTTGCTTCCATTTACATTTCATAGATAACTTTAGTTTCATTTAGCCACACTCATCACACACAACACAACCCTAATCAATCCATCCTTCCTTTGAATGCAACCTCCAACGGTTCCATATCAAAAAAGTGGAAATGGAGTCATTCCTACACCCAATGCTTCTAGGTGAAAAACCCTAGGGGCCTAGTAAAAGGAATTCTCTTTCCCTTGTGAGCATATCAATTTTTGGTGGTTCAAAAAATTATTGTAATTTACAATGTCCTAGATATGACTTACCAAAAAAATCTCTAAGAATTTTGGTAATTTATATAGTCTTGAGGGCTAATTTGGTGGAAACCCTAATTTTGTGATAACTTTGTAAGAACAATTCAAACTATCTTCAAATCAGGATTATAAGTCGATTGATGCGCCCTTGTTCAACCCTCTAGAAATTAGGAAAATATCTCTAATTTCTACCATAGAAGAAATTTTATAATAACCCTAATATTGGGTCCCAAAATTATTGCTCGCAGTTCTATAGGAACCAATCACTTTCTAGGGCAAGGAAATGTCATACTAGGGGGGATTGATCAAATCATCATAAAATAATGAGTGATTATCAGTCAATTTTTGAGAGTGGATAATCTCTCTTTCAATTTGAGCTCAATTAGATCTAAGAGGGTGATCCTAAAGGTAACCTTTGACAAGATTTAAACATAATTGAAAGTGGACAATTTATAATGGCTTGTAGTAGTATCCAATGCGCATGGTCCCAAAAGTTGTCTATAGACCAAGGACTAACCTACTACACATATGAACTCTATTAAGTTGATAAAGATATGTAGCACATGATTGACAAAGATAAAAATCGCTATAACTCATTTTAAACTTTTATTTCTTTAAGTATAGTATTAAATCATGAATTGCATAGAAACCTTAACCAATCCTACTTACACTACTAGTGAATGGTTTTTTAAATTTAAATACATAAAAGATATTATTTCCAGGATTGGTGCCATATATTAGGTTACAAAGTCACAACTATCAATAGACACAACACATAGAAATACAAAAAAAAAAGATGATATCTATAAATGAACATGATTAATTTCATTCCTATCTGAACTTTAGAAATCCATGTGAAATATTGAAAAGACCATTACAGAGAATGATTTACAATGTTGTTACATTCATCTAATCTCTATTGCATTCATTCTATAAAACATGGTAAGAAGAAATCCTAAGCAAAGAAGAACTTGCATCTCTCATTTCTTGGAATTTTTCCTAATGATCATTAATATTATACTTTTTTTCTTTTTATGTTTGTGCAATTGGTTGATAGAAGTTTTGTGTTGTATCTAGGGTGGTAAACTATAAACCACCTCAAAATCTTGACTATCAAAGGGTTCCACTTCATTTTACTACCCATTCAACTTCTTGCTATGATCTTCCATAGTCCCCCTTGTTAGGGTTAGAAGGCAAATATCTAACAAGTTAAATGCAGATTTGATCAATAAAATAGAGAAATAAAACACACACAAAAAGATTATAGCAGAAACAAGACAACACAGAGAATTTAACATGGTTCACCCGATCCGGGCTACATCCACAAAACCGCAACCATCCAATTATTTTATTATCCAGTGTAAAACATATTACAATCTCACGAATAATGCCATACTACCACTCCCCATCCCAATCACTTATAACAAGCTTTTAGAAGCTTCCAAAAATTAGGGTTCTACAAAGTTGGCTTTTTCCTTTTTCGGTGACATGAAGAGTGTACAGTATAGCATGATTAGTCACCACATACCAACACCCCTCCGCTACAAAATTCACATCCAAGCCCCAATTTTGGGGTTTCTTGACAAATCCCTATATTCACTATCAAAATTCAAGCTTAATTTCCCCTATCTTGAACCACTATGTTGAAATTAAAAGATCAATATGAACCTGAGTTTATTTTTAATGCTTCAAAGGCTCAAAGGAATTTGTAATTTGTATTTTTTATGCAAACAAAATATTGAGTTTGAACTACAATTGCATTCTAGAGCCCCATTTTTTTTCAATTTGTAATTCTTATGTGAACTAAAATTAGACTTCTTACTTAAGTAACATTTCAAAGTCCCAATTTTTTTGTAAAAAATGTTACAAGTAGACTCCAAATTTTGCTTGCATTTTGGAGTTCCAATTTTTTTTACAATTTTTAGTTTTTATGCGAATTAAATATTGCCTCCAAAATCTAGTTGTGTTTCCTATGGAACCTATGCCCCCTTATGGTATTATTACATCCTTGGTCTAGTTTGTGTGCCTATCTTGTGGAATCTCTATATATTATGTGCTACCTATACCTATATTGTGACATTTTTGCATCTTTGGTGATGCATGTGTCTATCTTGTGGCATTTCAACATCTTATGTGGTCCATGCACATGTCTCGTGGCATATCTACATCCATTAAGTTGCTTGTTACCTTGTTGTGGTATTTCTACATTCCTTTTAGTGCATGTTCCTATCTTGTCACATCTCCTATGGTACCTATGCCTATCTTTTGATGTGTCTACATCTCCTATGGTGCCTATGTCTGTCTTATAATGTTTTTCCATTTCATGTGGTGTGTGTGCCTATATTGTGGTGTGCTGGCAACACAAGGGTAGAAAACTAAGAGGGGGGGTGAATCAGTTGTCACAAAAAATACACTTATTAGAATTATTCTCATATTTGATAATTAAACATGAAAGCAACAACCATCACCACATCGGAAACACACATAGCACCAATATTTTTGCGTGGAAACCCTATTAGGGGAAAAACCATGGTGGAGGTTAATCCACAAGATTATACTCTGTTAAAAGTATAGAAAATGGGGAATGCACATGCATTTAGGCACACTGCCTAGAGCTCACTACTCAAATACAAAGAGGCTTACTACCCAAAGGAAGACACACTGTCTTACAGTCACATTCAGATTAAATCCATCTAAAAGATCTTGAACTGAGAAAATAGCATCTGCTAATGCCTGATTATAGTTATGGTTAAGCACATGAACACTCTTTCTTCTGCTCACTCTTCTTCACACTTTAATTTTTCCTTCGAAAGATCTTAACTTTATTCACACATAGCACTTGCACATCTCACATATTCCATGTCTCAAATGATATAAACAATCGTTCATATATATCCGCATCTAAGGATAACATCAAGTACATGTCGACTATAAAATGTGTACAAACTGTCAGACCAAATTAATAAACAATTATCAATGTGAATCAACTAATGTCGACCAAAACATAGTAGGGACCCAAAAAATTGTCTCAAACACAAAACACCTTAAACAATTTTCCAAGAAGATCCACAACACGCTATAATCACCCTATCGACCAGGAACATGAACAACATGAACACAGAGAAGAAAATCACCAATCACGAGCACAACGATCGATGTGAACTAACAACACAAATAGAGCACAATATAGAAACATCCACAAGAATCATGAAACACCACAAAATCATTCGCAACAACTCAGATTACTAGAATCACATCATCTTCTTTTAGGAACACCAACTAAAGCAACAAAATAATTGTCAAAACACCGATACTCATAACTTGATTAAATCTTTATGCAAACCTCTGAAACTTTCGATAGATAAACCAGATATACCTAACAAAAAACTCTTTAATCTGCAACTTCTCACCATCAATATACTAAACTTTCCATCATACTAATCTTCACTGCATTACCGACAACCTACAACATATTTTATTACAAATTTCTCAATATCCTTGACATATGCAGTCTTAAAGACATTAATGCTAATAGTGTTGACATTAATGATAACCACATATTAACAATATCCAACAATCTCCAAAAATCTCCCCCTTTGGCATTGATGGAAACACATGATGTGAAAAATGCCATCAACGAAACTTTATCTTAACACTTTCTCCCCCTAAGGTTCTGACTCTTTTCTCCTTAACTCTTTTACAGATTCACATGACTCTTCTCCCCCTTTGACATTAATGAAAATGGTACACATTATAAGCTCTGAACCACATATCTGAACATTTGACTACTCCCCCTGAGTAACATCCACCACAACATCAATTTGAATCACAAGATATAACTATGAAATGCACGGATTGATGCAAGTCAATCCATCTTAATTCTGATTAGGAGGGGTATTCACCCCTAGCTTCCCTCTGAGATACTCAAAATTATCCTTAGGAAACGACTTGGTAAAGATATTTGTAATCTATTTCTTAGTAAGCACATACTCCAATCTAACTTCCTTTTCACAAAAGTGAAACTTGATAGATATATGCTTGTTTTTTGAATGCAACACCGGATTATTAGAAATGTTAATAGCACTTGAATTATCATAGAATATGGAAATAGGTTCATCATACACAACTCTGATATCTTTCAACATTTGTTTCACCACAATAGTTGAGTACAATTGTTAGCAACAACAATGTATTATGCCTTTGCAGTAGATAAAGAAATGACGTTTTTCTTCTTACTTAACCATGAAATCAACTTCTTTCCCAAGAAAAATGCACCACCACTAATACTCTTTATGTCATCCACATATCCTACCCAATCAACATCAGTAAAAGCACTCCAAGTAAGGTCATCATCTTTAGGATACCATAGGCCAAAATCAATTGTTCTCTTCAAGTACATGAAAATCCTCTTCACAACTGTCACATGAGATTCTTTAGGATAAGCTTGAAATCTTGCAACAATGCATACAACATTCACGATATCAAGTCTAGTTTGAGTCAAATACAATAATCCACCAATCATGGATCTGTATATAGTCTAATTTATCTTAGGAGAATCATCATTTTGATTCAACTTACATCTAGTCACCATAGGTGTACAAACTGGCTTTGAATCTTCCATACCAAACTTCTTTAACAGTTCTTTCACATACTTGGAATGAGATATAAAGATCCCTTTATCTAATTGAGTAATTTTCAATCCCAAAAATAATTTCATTTCTCCAATCATAGACATTTCAAACTCACTCTGCATCTCATTAGAAAAATTCATGCACAAACTATCATCTCCTCCAAAAATGATATCATCAACAAAGAATTCAACAATCAAATCTTTATCATGATCAATCTTGAAATACAAGTTACTATTAGCAGTACCTTTATTGAATCCAAGCTTCAACAAATACTTGTCCAAGATGGCATACCATGCTCTTGGGGATTGCTTAAGTCCATACAATGCTTTCTTCAATCGACAAACCATATCTCCCTGATCAGTCAATTGAAATCCATCAAGTTGCTCAATATACACTTCTTCGTCTAGTTCACCATTTAGAAATGTTGACTTGACATCCATCTGATAAACCTTGAAATTTTTGTAAGAAGCATAAGGAAGAAATAATCTCACTTCAATTCTAGCAACAGGGGCAAAAGTTTCTTCAAATTCAATTCCTTCCATCTAAGAATATCCTTTACACACCAGTATTGCTTTGTTTCTGACAACTTCACCTTGTTCATTCAATTTATTCTGAAAGACCGATTTAGTTCCAACTACATTTTTGTCCTTAGGTCTAGGAACAAGTGTCCATGTATCATTCTTTTCAATTTGTTGTAGTTCTTCTTTCATTGCTTCCATCCAATGTTCATCTTTGCATGCTTCATTGACACTGTTAGGCTCAGTCTTAGAAATCAAACAATACTCTTCTACAATTATTCTCCTAGTTTGAACACCTTTGTTCTTATCACCTATAATTTTATCTTTTGAATGATTTAGTCTTACATACCTTGGAGTCTTATATTGTTCTTGAACTTCAGGCTCTTGTGATCTTGCTTCTGCACTTTTACTAGTTTCTTCCTCTTGATTTTCCCGATTCACCGGATTGATTTGAACATTCTTTCCTTTATTTGAACTATCATTATTATCATTTGAATCATATCCACAGGTCCTTGATGCTCTAAACATGACTTCATCAACCTTTACACTTGCACTTTCAAATACTTTCCTCAATCTCTTATTGTAGCACCAGTAGGCTTTCCTTTTAGTAGAATAACCAAGAAATATTCCTTCATCACTTCTAGCATCAAACTTTCCTATATCTTCATCTCTTTTGATATAACATTTACTTCCATACATTTTGAAGTATCTAACAGTAGGCTTATGACCAAACCATAGCTCAAAAGGGGTCTTACCAGTATCACCTTTGACATATATGGGCGGTTGAGAGCATAAACGATAGTACTCACAACTTCTCTCTAGTAGATATGAGGAACATTTCATTCCAGCATCATAGTCCTAGCAGCTTCTTGAATTATTCGGTTCTTACTTTCCACAAGTCCATTTTGCTGAGGGGTCCATGGGGCAGATAATTGTCTCTTTATCACATTCTCTACATAGAAAGAATTAAACTCATCGGAAGTGAATTCGCCACCTCTATCTGATCTCAGACATTTAATCTTTGGACCTGTCTCTGTCTCAACCATAGCCTTTAAAATCTTGATTTTCTCTAGATCTTTGAGTTTTTCTCTTAAGAAGGTAACCCACATCAATCTAGAATAGTAATAATAAGTAACATGAAATACCTATCACCTTGTAAACTTTTGATTCTAGAAGGATCACACAAGTCAATATGCACAAGCTCCAATACTTCATTTGAACAATATTGTTTGCTTCTGAATGAGACTCTAGTTTGCTTCCCTAACTGACATTCCTTGCATATAGTATTAGTAGGCTTTATCAACTTAGGAAGATCTCTCACTGCCTGGGTAGAACTTATCTTGATAATATTGTCAAAGTTTACATGGCACAATCTTCTATGCCACAACCAACTTTCATCAACTTGAGCAATCAAACAACTTTTATTAGCAGTACTTAGGTGAAAGATACTACCTTTTGTTTTTGTACCGAATGCAATCACATTTCCAGAACTCCCCAATATTTTACACTTTCTATCCTTGAATTGAAGATGATATCCCTTGTCAATAATTTGTCCAACACTTAAAAGATTATGCTTCAAACCTTCCACATATAAAACATCATCAGTATTATGCTTACCATCAAAAGAAATGGATCCTCTACCACGGATTACACCAGCTTTGTCATCACCAAATATTACAACACCACCATCATAATTTTCCAAACTCAAAAATTTACTTATATCACCTCTCATGTGATGAGATCATCCACTGTCAATCACCCATTCATCTTTTTCTTCAACTCAGGCAGCTAGAGCTTTCTCCACATTCATGCAGCTAGTAGATTTAGTAGGTACAAGATTAATTTCCTTGATAGCAATAAATAAAAATTCATCCTCACTTACATTCCCTTTATCATATTCATCATGTATCACACCTTCATCAACAACAAAATAACACTTTCTCTAGAATCTAGGCTTGTTAGATCTCGGCTTAGGAACTCTTTCAGGACACCTTGAGGCAAAAGGACCTATCTTATTGCATGAAAAACATTTAAGAGGCAATTTCCCTTTATACTTACCTTCTCCTTTGGATACTCTCTTGACAAGAAATGCTTCAAGATTGTCTAGTTTTCTCTTTTCTTCTTCAATCTCTCTCATTTCCTGCTCATGTTTAGACATTTTTCTAGAAGAACATTCTCCTGGATCATATATTTGCTTGTCTTTACCGGATACAATGGCTTTGAATGCAGATTATTTCTTAGGAAGATATTCACCAAACTCAATTAACTCAAAAGAAACAAGCTTACCAATCAACATGTCTCTGGTTACATTTGTCATAGTTCAGAGATCCTCAATAGAAACATCTTTGTTTTTGTATGCAATAGGTAGCGATCTGAACACTTTATCAACAATAACTGATTCTTTCAATGTTCCACCAACACATCTAATACTACACAAAAATTCATTCACTCTTTGCATAAAAGAAGTAATGTTCTCATCTTCACCTGTTCTCAATGTTTCATATTTCCCTTTCAGGCTCTGTAGCTTAGCAATTTTCACATGTGTATCACCTTCATACAAAGTTTCCAACTTTTTTTCCAAATCTCATAAGCAATCATCAACTTCATTTCATTTGTCATCTCAGAATTAGTCAAAGCACTCAACAATGCTTCCTTAGCCCTGATATTGTACTCGACTTCCCTAATCTCACCTACAATAGAGGGACCATTCTAAGGTATGACATATCTATTCTTTGTAATTATCTAGTAGAGTTCACCAATGCATCTCAAATGACACTCCATTCGAGTTTTCCATAGAGAGTAATTTGTTCCATCAAATCTCAGACTATCCTTCTTATATGTTTCCATCTCAAATCACCTCAAGTGAATAAGCTTCTCCAAAGGAACCTGCTCTGATACAAATTTTTGGCAACACAAGGGTAGACAACTGAGAGGGGGGGTGAATTAATTGTCATATAAATTAAACTTATTCTCATATCTAATAATTAAACATGAAAGAAAAAACCATCACCACATCAAAAACACACATAATACCAATATTTTTGCGTTCAAACCCTGTTAGGAGAAAAACCATAGTGGAGGTTAATCCACAAGATTATACTTTGTTAAAAGTATAGAAAATAGGGAATGCACATGCATTCAGGCACACTTCCTAGAGCTCACTACTCAAATACAAAGAGGATTAATGCCCAAAGGAAGACACACTATCTTACAGTCACATTTAGATTAAATCCATCAAAAATATCTTGAACTGAGAAAATAGCATTTGCTAATGCCTAATTACAGTTTTGGTTAAGCACATGAACACTCTTTCTTTTGCTCACTCTTCTTCACAGTTTACTTCTACCTTCAAAATATTTGAACTTTATTCACACATAGCACTTGCACATCTCGCATATTTCATATCTCAAATGATATAAATAATCGTTCATATATATATCCGCATTTAAGGATAACATCAACTACATGTCGGCTATAAAATGTGTACAAATTGTTAGCCCAAATTAATAAAAAAATATCAATGTGAATCAACCAATGTCGGAAAAAACATAGTAGGGACCCAAAAAATTATGTCTCAAACACAAAAAAACCTTAAACAATTTTCCTTGAAGATCCACAACACGCTACAATCACCTTATCGGTCAAGAACATGAAAAACATGAACTCGTCGAAGAAAATCACCAATCGGGAGCACAACGATCGATGAGAAACAACAACACAGATAGAGCACGATCTAGAAAAATCCACAAGCATCATGGAGCACCACAAAATCATTCACAACAACTCAAATTACCAAAATTAGATCATCTTCTTTCAGGAACACCAACTAAAGCAACAAAATAACTGTCACAACACCGATACTCATAACTTGATCAAATCTCCATGCGAACCTCTGAAAATTTTGGTGGATAAAATAGAAATACCTGACAACAAACCCTTTAATCCACAACTTCTCACCATCAATATACTAAAATTTCCATCATACTGATCTTCACTGTATTATCGACAACCTGCAACATATTTTATTACAATTTTCTCAATATCCTCAACATATACAGTCTTAAAGACATTAATGCTAATAGTGTTGACATCAATGACAACCACATATCAGCAATATCCAACAATCTCCAACATGGGCTTTTTACAGCCCTTGTGGTGCATGTTCCTATCTTGTGGCATTTCTTCGTTCCTTATAGTGTTTTTCCCTATCTTATGAAATTTTGTCATTCCTTGTGGCATTTGTGCCTATATTGTGATGTTTTTTCATCTCTCATTCCATCTATTTCATTTTTCACTTGATTTTTTTCTATATCTCTTTTTTGTATTTTTTAGGCTAGCATCTATGCCTTTTGCATTCACATCTATGTAAATTTATTGTATTTTCTAGCATTAATCTTGGTTATTTTAGGTAACTCCTTTTGTTCTTGTGGAATTGACTAGATTGAGTATTTTTTTTACTAATTTTCATGTTTGATTGGTGAATACTAAGATAGTTAAAACTACTAATAGGATTCATGCACATTTGATAGAAGAAGACACAATTTTCAAACCAATATTGTACTTCATTTTGGATAATTTAAAATGAACTCTTCAAAATATACTTTGGTGCTTAGTAATTTAAACCTTTTGTTATTTTTTTGTTTAGATTAGAGCATGTCTTGGTAGATGGTTGTTTATGCTCTTTCCTCACACTATAAGGTAATATTGGAAATCAAAAGAAACTTAACCTACCAGTTTGTGCACCAAGGATGGGCTATGTATGATATCATCTCATGTCACAAAATGATCTGGAGGATAAAAATAACTCAGACCTATTTTTCTTGTGACTTGAACCTCATCACTAAGAACTTGTATTTCTTTCTTTCTAGCTCTACTAGTATCTAGAGTTGATCATTGTATCTAATGGGGGCCTATGTATATTGGTGGATTTTAGAAATTAGGGGAGGATTTATCATTATTGGCTAAGTGTAGATGTGTTTTAAGCTATCCATGAAATGAGGTGGTTTCATCTTACTAATACCTAGGCCCTAGAAAACACCTGTACAACATGGAGTTGAGACTCATGTACATTCAAGTATATAGAGTACACCCTTAGATTACTTATTTGTCCTAGTTAGGCATCCTCTTATCTATAAATCCTTCTAGTGCACTAATACATGGATTACATTGGGAAGTTACCCATAGCATACCCCAATTGTGTTGGTAGTAATCCATGGGACAACCAATGCTAATACATTAACTATCCAAGAATGTGGTACATTAGAAAGAAATATATTAGCCCTAAGACTAATAAAAAACTCAAGGCTACACATTGGAGTTTATAGTGAACTCCACATCTCCGAAAATCACCTACAACCAAAACACTTATCACATCTGAAGAGAAAAAGCCATTAAAGTGCTCATGTAACCTTGAGAGATATTGATCCACAAATGTATTTGATATTGAATAATGAATGTGAATTACATCTAAATTAAGATGAAAGGTGAATTATTATAAAAGAAAAATGTAAATCCTAGATGAGGATTTATTAGATTGTGACAAGTGTCTTCATATTACACAATAAGACAACATGATTTAAATCAATCTAATAATAAAAAAGAAATTCCTAAGTTTATCTTAAGTAATTAAAGTAAAAGGGGCCCAATAATTAATTATTATGTGATAAAATATTTAATCCAACAACCCCCTTAAGATAAAATTAGCAAGAAGCTAAAAAATTGATGAAGAATGCAATTATGGATGCATGAATGGGTCTCAACTAGTGCAGGGGCACCCACTGTGCTTTTATGCCTCTAAGGGATCAAAAAGTGATATTTTGTTTTGTTTGACTTTTTTATATGTAATAACATCTTCTAAGACCATTTCATGTATTTTGGATTCTAAGTTAGGTCATTATATGAGTGGAAGTGTCTAGTTGCGAAAAAATGTCAATGTTGCAAATGTTGTCAAATTGCATAATGTGGGAATATGAAGGGTCAATGTGCACAAAGTGGGAATTTGAATAGTTTTAAGTTGAAAATTGGTTATGAACCACTGGAAAATCATAAATAAATATTGTTAACATGAATACCAAGGTTGGGAAGGTTTTGGGAAGTAATGAAATGAAGAAAATACAAAGTTTGCATGTCTAAAACAAGATTTTTTCCAAAAACAATGATTGCTATTTGGCTTTGTATAGAATTTAATTTGCATTTAATGATCTGAAATTTATTGGAGAGGATAGAGGATTGAATCAAATTTAATTTCCAATTGGTTTGGTTGTTTTTCACTGACTTTGGAGGAAGTTATTGCAAATTTACTAAAACTCGCTTGAATATGTCCTAGGGTTACCAATTTTGAGAAAAATGGCATCTCTTATTTCCACCGTTGGATTTTGATAAAAATTTGAGGAAAGGTCTGTAATAAGGTCCTCTTTAGTCTCACTAGAGAGAATGGCTTAATTATTTGATTTGTGAAAGTTATAGGTGATTGTTCCTTTCATTTGCATGCATATTTGACTAATTAGGCCTAGTCAAGGAATATGACAGTCAAAATTTGAAGCTTTCCGTATAAATTAACCTACCATGGTTTTGAGATATGTTTAATAATGGATAGATGGGTATGTGAAACAAGTTTTCTTTCTTGGAGATCAGTCTTGGTTGGGAAGTTATGTAAAAAAATATTTTTTTGATAGGCTACAAGCAAGAATGAGGGTTTGTGAAGGAAAACCCACTTTTTGATTAACAAATGAACTTGTTTAAGGTTGTTTTGAGTTTGATTACCCCTGATCTACGTAAAATTGATATCAGAGCTTGAAGATCTGGGCAAGATAAGTTTTTGGAGTTTGTGTGTTGTGTTTTTGCAGGTTGAAGCAAGAACCTAGATGCCAAAAGACTAGGCCAAGGGGGAAGAAATGAGGCCTAAGGTGAGGTATCATGAAGAGAAGAAGAAGCAAGGTGAAAGAGACTTGTTTGAGAAAGAAGAATGGAAATATTGAGAAGATCTTTTCATGGAGAATTGCAGAGTACGGAGGTACCAAGCAAGAAGCAACAAGAGAGGAAAAGAGATGAAATGGAGAAAAAAGAAAAAGGATGAGAAGGTAAAGAAAATTGATATTGAGCAAGAGATAGAAGATTTCAGGCAAGCCTTGGAGAAAATGAAAGAAATTCAGGAAGAAATGGAAAAGAGAAGGGAAATTGAGATGTAGTAGCTTATTGAGTGAGCAAAACAAGAAAGTGGTTGGTGTTTTCCAATAAGAAAGAAGGTTAAATGGCCTATCAAGAAGATCATTCAGAGGAGAAGAAGGCAAAAGATGATAGCAACAAGGAAGGATGATTTGCAAGATATATCGAAAGAAGGGTACTAGAAGCATCTAAAGAGACAAGAAAATCTTGTGTTTTTGAAATTAAGTCTTTGTGTGAGTATGTGTTTACAGGTGTAGCAGATGAAAATGAGGACGTAGAAGGGTATAAATAAAAATAAGTGCATACAGTGTATGAATATGGTTATACAAATGTAGCACACTATGGGGATGAAAATGTTGCCCAAAAAACCGAGGTAATGGTTGTATTTTCATATTTTATGGATGATGAATATGCTGAAAAATTGTATTCGAATGATGAATATCAAGACATAGATGGTGGTAGTAAGACATATGAACGAGAAGTAAAGTTTTGGAACCTTGAAGCTGAGAAGATAGTAAGTAAGTGACGGTGCAAGAAGAAGGAAAAAGATCCAAGGAATGTTTCAAAAATTAAGGAAAAGTTATCGAAGAATTGGAAGACGAGGAAGAGAGATAAGACCTGCACTCAAGTGGACTTGAGTTTTTCTTTCCCTTGGGACTATGGTGCAAGGGCACCTACAGTGCTTTTATGCCTCCAAGGGGTCAAAAAGTGATATTTTGTTTTGTTTGAGTTTTTTATATGTAATAAGGTCTTCTAATACCATTTCATGTATGTTGGAGTCTAATTTAGGTCATTAGGTGAGTGGAAGTGTCTAGTTGCAAAAAAATGTCAATGTTGCAAATGTTGTCAAATTGCACAATGTGGGAATATGAAGGGTCAATGTGCACAAAGTGGGAATTTGAATATTTGTAAGTTTAAATTGGTTATTAGCCATTGGTAAATCATAAATAAATGTTTTAAACATTAATCCCAAGGCTGGGAAGGTTTTGGAAAGGAATGGAATGAAGAAAATACAAAGTTTGCATGTCCAAAACAATGTTTTTTCCAAAAACTCTGACTACTATTTGGATTTGTACAGAATTTAATTTTCCTTTAATGATCTAAAATTGATTTTATATGACATTATATTGAATAACCTTCCATTTAAAATTATTTTGGTGGTTTTTCATTGAGTTTGGTGGAAGTTCTTTTAAATTTACTAAAACTCACCTGAATCTGTCCTAGGGTTACCAGTTTTGGAAAAAAATGGAATAACTCTTATTTCCACCCTTGGATTTTGATAAGAATTTGAGAAAGGTTCTGTAATAAGGTACTTTTTAGTATCACCAGAGAGATTCGCTTAATTATTTTGTTTGTGAAATTTTTAGGTGAATATTCCTTTAATTTTCATGCATATTTGCCTAATTAGGCCTAGTCAAGGAATAAGACAATCAAAATTTGAAAAAATTTGTACAAATTAACCTACCATGATTTTGTTATATGTTTTATAATGGTCAAATGGGTATCTGAAACAATTTTTCTTTCTTGGAGATCAGTCTTGGTTGGGAATTTATGTAAAAGAATGCCTTTTTGAAAGGCTACAAGCAAGAATGAGTGTTTGTGAAGGAAAACCCACTTTTTGATTAAAAAAGGTACTTGTTTAAGGTTGTTTTGAGTTTGATTACCCCTGATATGCATCATCAACTAAAATTCATAATGAGTTTCCCATGTACAAACACATGAAATCTCTCATAATCAAATAAAAGGAGAAAACCACATGGAAAAAAACTCCTCTCCTAAAGAGAGAATGAAATAAACGCACTAGTGAAAGAAGGATAGGAGGAATCGATGTGAACCCAAAATGATTGCTTCTATCAAATAAGTATAATAGATCTCCCCCAATAGGAGAATAGGAGAGGGAAAATAAGGATATGACTCCCCGTATAAAGAAAGAGATCAAATTTTGATGATGAAAGATTGAAGATAGAACACAATCCACTACTTGCAAACAACACTTTTCCCCTTAGGAAGAAAAAACCATTAGTGATTGAATAATCCATTTTTTTTAAAAATGGATGAATTAGGAATTCAAATCCAAATGATATGTGCCTTTGAAAACTACTCAAATGTCCACATGTTGGAATGAGATGATGTCAATCCAAGATCCTATGAAGACTAATGTAGAAACATATCCAAAGATGATGAAGATGATGGGCCAACAAAATTGATGTGGCTATCAAAAAGAGGAGATGATTTTTCTCAAAGTAATCCTCCAAATCTACAATCTGAGACTCCACAACCAAGGATGATATGTTTTCAAAATATGAATTCCAGGTAGTTGTGTTTGGAAGAAGATGAATGCCCAATTACACTGAACCAATAGGGGCCAAGGATGTGAAAATACCAAGTTTATCAATAACAAAAAAATATGGAGATTGAATCTCGATATGAAGAGTGGGAATATGAAGACAAGTCTTTGAACCATTAGAGCATGCAAGACTTGTGATATACTCAAGATCCTCTAAAGTATCATCATCAAAGGGTATACAATCTGCATCTACAAGGGGAATAAGCCAATCTATAATAGTATCCTTTGGGAATGGAGAGATATGAGGGTCTCCATGAATCTCCTAAAGTCTAGTCCAAAGTGTGTGGGGAAAATCAATAACTGATACAACACACATAGTGTCATGATCAACAGTAGTAAAAATCACTCCTAAAACATGATCATTAATAATAAACCATGTTGATCTAATCCTTTCCATGTTTGGTGTAGGAATGATTCCATAAAAATAAGACAAAAAATCAAGCCACCTAAGATCTGTCGGGATTCTATTTCAACAAGACTCATAATTATCCTTTTCTAGGATGACCATAGAAGGATGTGCAAAAAACACCATGATACTTCCTCTAATGAAAAAAATCAAAGATTGATAACCTCAATGCATGTAAAGAATATAAAATTAAGTCATCACATGCAAAAAAATCCTTTTTAGGTTCCAAAACATCCAAGTAATTGACCATAATGTGAAATCACAAAAAAAATTGAATAAAAATGCATAGGGTAGATTCTAGAAAAAGTGCATGAATGGATCTAAAGAGCTCTAAAATACATTTCCAACGCTACAAGAATTGTGAAAATTGGAGATATAGGTGAATAATTATGAGCTTAAAAGCACAAAATGATGATCTAACTTAGATATGTGATAAACTGTACCAACAAAAAATATAATTATGAGGCCTACACCACTAGAAAGTGTGTAGAACCATCTTTCTGATGATATTTCATTTGCTCGATTTTTACATCGTATTCCCAAGTTATGGTTGAAAGAAAAAACTACTCTATTAGGCCAATTCTAGGGTTAGGAGGGGGACTATAAGGTATTGTGTTTATGTCATGCTAACATCAACACGGATATTCCCGAAATATTCATTTCATTGGCAAAAATATCTAGTGACCTAAAAAACACTGAAATATGTTGAGTAGCCCACAAAATATTCTAAAGCTATTTTCATATTTTCACTAAGAGTTTATAGATTGGATGAAAAAGTGGTCGTTAGGGATTTTGGGCAATCACCCATAATGAACTCTAAGAATTGCTAGAAAATTAGGCAACCAAAGGTGGTCATCGGGATGTGAGGAATTTCGTTAGGTGATAAAAAGGTCATCAACAAGGGTGGGAAAAATATCAGCTGATGGAATAAATAAGCCACTGCCATTGCAAGGGTGGGCCACATAGGTACGACCTCACAAGAATTCCATATCCAGGTACCTGTGGGTACCAATAATATCCTTTTTTTAATTTATTTTTTTAAATATCGTATTTATTTTTTTAAACATGTTTTTTTAGAAACTAAGAATTTTACCAATGCATAGGAGGATACTTAATGGTGTCAAGGTTTTTTAGATTCATATGCAAGATTCCTTGTTGCTATTATTTTCCTTTTTCAAATTTTCTCAAAATTTGATGAAAAGGTAGGTGATCCTTAGGTTTTTTACTATTCTGGATCCAATGGTGATGCTTGTTTTGCTCCAGGATTGGTCAAATTTTCCTCGAAGGATGGATGTCTCAAAGTTTGGATGGGAAGCTATAAATCTAGCGCTCTTATACCATGTTGGATTTGATAGTGAACCCCAAAGCTCCTAGAAATCACTTGCAACCAAAACACCTATCATATTTGAAGAGAAAAAACATTGATGTTCTCATGCAACCTTGAGAGAGATTGATCCATAAATATATCTAATATTGAATAATAAATTTGAATTACATCTGAATTATAATTGTTGCTTCATAAATTTTTGACCATGACAATTTCACACTATGTTCAGTTCCCCCTTATGTGCTTGGACCTAATTATGATTATCATTTACCTATTTTATTATAATTTTTGAAAAATCAAGATAAAATTGGGAATTAAAATTAATTATTTATTTAACGACAATTAAAGCCCCAAAATAGGTTTGGTCTAAGGCACCCTCATCCTTGACCACCCAATTATGGCCCAATTTTTAATATTTTATTGTCAATATTTTGGTATTTACAAATTCAAATTCATTTGTCAACTTTTCAAAATAACTATTGTGGGAAAACAAAAAATTCATATTAATGTCTTTTTCACCATTTGAATAACCAGACAATTTGAATATCAATTGAGTGTCCTAAAAAAAGTAGTCAAGGTAATTCAAGATAAGAATAAGCATCATTTTACAAAAAAATCATCAGTTAAGATTCATGTAAGCAATGCATTATGTAAGATGTATTTCATGTGTTATGTTCATTATTTTGTGAGTACTAACACTTGCAAGACCTTCAATCAAGCATCGAATTCTCCTTGCATGAGATGTGGCATGACTTTACTCCATCAAAGAAAGCATATATAAGTGGTAATTTGCAACACTTGTGATTTATCATATGTTTTATCCATTTGCCTCTACTCAGCCTAGGCTAAGCACTCTTTATCAACATCATCATAGCCATTGTAGAGGTGGAAACACCAAAATAATATTTGACTTAGGAAATCGCCTATATGGAACAACCCTTCCTCTCCTCTCTTTCTTATAGGTATACTTGAATTGGATATGGAGAAGATTGAAGAATCAAAATAAATATCAAGAATTCAAGTACATTTTGTCATTAAATTAGGGAAAGTGCAATTATTCATCAATAGATGAAGTTTCAAAGTTGAGTCCAACAAGGAAGAATCTACAAATTGTAATCTATTGATACCTATTCAAAGATTATAGAAACCATCATTTCTCAGTCTAGAGCACCCATTCCCTTGACTAGATAGATTCAACTTAGATTTTAATGTCAAGTTCCTCTATCTCTACTCTATGCTTTGTTGTTTATAGTTTGTGCTCATTACCCTTTTGTTTTCTTGTATTTCCAGCAGTTTGTTGTAGATGTACAATTTACCTAGTTTTCATAATCAAATCAATTCAACTCCTAATCAACACAATAATCATCAAACTCCCAAGAAAAGAGGACCAAAACCTTGATTAGTCATTTTGGCTCTTCCTTGAGGATAGTAGCCAAGTGGTCATTGTTGGCAGGAAATAACAATAGTTTAGACACGGTTGAACAAATCCTACTGCATCTTGTTGGAAAGAGCTTGCAGACCATAAGGTTGAAAAGATACCATCTAGATTAGGGGTAGGATAGATGGGTTGTGTCCCATACCATAGATATATGTATAAAAAAGGATATGAATAACAATATAAGGGGGATGTATGTAGAAGCTTGTATATGAGATGGTATATATGTATATAATTTATGTATGAAAGAATATATGTAAGAACAAGAGAAAGATGTACAAAGTTTAAGGGAAGATAAATAAATGTACTCCATTGATATGATTGATATAATAATTACTAGAATTCTATATGTATGATGTTATCTAGAATTCTGCAAATATATAATTGATTAATTAATCCTTTGTCCAAATCAAACCATTAATACTTTTATATGACTAAGTCCAAGGTATAAACTATAATTCTCATAAAGTACTTGGGTCTTAGAACTCTAGTCTCTGTTTCCCTAGTTTTCTTGCTAGCATTGGTTCCATTAAAGATATCAAGTTTCCACAATCCATAATGTTCTTTGCAATGATTTATGGCTTTGATTGTGTGCATTTTCAAGACCCTGGTTAGGTGATATAAAAGATAGTAATACTCAAAATTTTAATTTTAAATTGGACACGCGAAAAGAAAAGAAAATCAAGGAAGATATGAAAACCTATGAAACTATCCTCTTTGCACTTAACTTGTGAGAGGGGGTTAGGCACCAAGGGGATGGTGAATGAAAGGGGGAGGGATTCTGAAAGGAATCCTTAAAGGGATATGACCAATAAGAAACGGTATTAAATAACTACCATGGGAAATAATAAAAGGAATAATGTAATCCCAAATCAATCACACCCATGGAAAAGGAGTTAAGAAAAGCACAAGAGAGGTTAGAGAACAAATCAAATTAGCAAGAAAAGTGAACATGACAAGCCCAAATGGATAAGAAAAAAGATAAAACTAGATTATTGAGTGTGCCAATGAAGATGTTGTTGAGCATGCCAAAGTGGGTGCTAACAAGGGTTCAAGGAAAGAAAATAGAGAAGAAGAATTGAAAACCCCTAAGAAATTAGAATTATGTTGGGAAAAAGCAGGACACATTATAACCAATTTAAAGAGGAACATTGATGATTATGAAGAATCTAGAAGATTTCTATTGGGACCCTACAATAATACAAGGACTCCACTACCACGTCAACCCTTTAAAAGTATGACAATTAGACCAGATCTATCAAACCTAGCCATTAACTTGGATGATATATTTGTTGAATTTATCCAAAATTTGAACCTATCTATTGAAGCAGAATATTTATAATTATTAGTTAATAAAAGTATAAGGATACTTAAGGAAGAAAAAAAAAAAAAGAGATCAGAATGAATTTGAGTAAAGAATTATGTTCACAAAAAAAAATGTCACTAATTAATAATAAAGTAAAAAGGTATCTTGAAGAGCCACAACCCCCTGACCAAGACCCATCCCCTAAGCCATATAAGAGTAGAAGAATTTTTAAAGAAGAGATACCATAGGGTAAAGAACACAAGAGAGAAGAAGGAAAAGAAGTAGATTGGGAAGAGATACTTGGGAAAGCGTACTTGGATATAAAGTTAGCAAGAGATAAGGGTAGAGAGTAGAATCCTCATACCATTAGAAAAGTAAAGAAAGGAATAGTCTGCAAATCCAAAAACTTAAAGTAGGAATAAGTAAGAAAAATATGGAAACAACAATTAAAATCCTAGTATTTGGAAGAGATACAATAGAAGTTGTGGAACACATATTCCTATTAGAATCTCTATGGAAAAGATAGAACATTGATGATGACAAACCAAAACTATTAGAATTTTTATCATCACTAAGAAAAGAAGTATTAGACTTGTACAAAAATACCTACTTGAAACATGGGAAAAATGAATGAAGTATAACAATACTTCTTGGAAAAATTTGACACTTCGAATATCCCTTGGTGCAGTCATGGTAGGAGGGTTCTAGAAGGAACAGTTTGAACTATGCAACAATGTGTCAACATAGTTGAAATAACACAACAAATTGATATGTGAACATGAAACTTCATTGAATTGATAATTTGATGCAAAAAAGAAACTCCCCTCTACTAGATGCAATCCACAAACACAAAATATCACTCACAGGAACACTATGCCTTATTCCAATATTCAACAAATATTGATTGCAAACAAACTTGATTTTTATTTATTCAATTACAATTTACATTCAACCTTCCATGGCTTCATCCTATTTTAATTAATGTACACAACTTCCCTCACATTGTCTTCTCTCCACACTTGTTATGCAATGTCACTTTATTTCAATTTCCCAGTATAATATCTCTTACCTCTTTATTCAATCTTCCTTGACACTTCTTTATGTTCATAGGTCACAAACCTGTCCTATCTCATGCCCTCTCCTTCTATCCTTTGTGCATCTGCTATGTCCTTCAACCTACATTTTCTTGTAAGTATAAATTTCCTCTAGTTACCATATACTCTATTCCATTCAAACACAACCCTCCTTATGTTTGTCTCTTAATATTTATGCATGATATTTGGATATGAACTTTATCGACCTCTCTCCATTCCTTGTGCACCTTCTTCTTGTGTGGAATCTCATTTTTAGTCTGCCATTATTCACTCTTTCTTAGTTGTCATCCTCTCTCAATGGTGTTGTCCCTCGATTCTCTCTGTAATCAAATTATTTATTTGTTTTCTTACCTTGCCTGGGTCTTTTCTCCATACCAATCATAGCCTCTCTAATATGATCTATCTTCCTAATAATTGTCTCCTTCACAAACTATGCCGCCTCTAATTCTTCATACAACCCCTATTATCATCTGCACAACTTCTTCCTTTAATGTGTCTTGGTTTCAAACATGTGCACCCCCCTTTCTCAATGACACGCCTCATCCTCTATGTGAAGATAATAGTTTGTAAAATATAATACCTCTACAAGGCCCACACCCCTTTCTCTTCTCACGTAGCCTTCTGCATGGGAATTAAACCAAAAGTAATTTTCCTTAATTTTTTTGACTATTCCATTTCTAGTTGCCCCTTAATCTTCTTCCTATTGGCCCTTTCAAATAGCTTCTTGCATTTTAATTTAAAAATAATATTTTATAATTTGTATGCAATTCTCCTTGCATTTCATTGATTTATAATAGTAAGTTCCTATATTCCATTAGTAGATATGTGGTATCTGTTGAAATGCACAAGATGACTAAGAGGGGGGTGAATCAGTTGTACAAAATTACTTTAACTTATATCCTTAATCAATTTCACCTTAACTTAATCTGTTCTTAATAATAAACATGAAATGAAGATAAGAGAAGTAAACACCAAAGACACCAAATTTACGTGGAAAACCCAATGAGGGAAAAACCACAATGAGGATTAACTCACAATATAGTAGTAATGAAATACCAGATACAAAGGCACACTGCCCAAAAACAAAGGCTCACTACCTACAATAGGACTCACTATCCAGAGGGAGGCTCACTGCCTATAGATAAAGAAAAGATAAGTAAAGATCCACCACAATAGATTCCACACATTCGTAGCTTGATCAAAAGATTGCAGACACCATCAACTCACTGCTTTCAAGAATCTAACACATAAAAGTACTGCTACCTTGATTTTCTCTTACACACTCTTCTTTTTGCACTTATTCGCACACTTCACTTGCTTGCTTCTCAATTCACAACGTTTTGACTTGCTTCTATACTATCTTCAACCCTAGAAGCTTTCTCCAAGGTCGGCTATACATCCTCCATTTAAAAATTAAAATTAATTCAACTACTCAACATTCCCTTGGTGGATAATAATGAGAGAGGACCAATTGTACATTTAATTAGGACCCAAACAACATCTTGGATCAATCACATGCTTCCTTAATTCGATGCAAAATCTTTATGTAACGTGTAAACACTAGGTCAACCAAACTAATGCAAACCCCAATGATATTTAAAGTACACGCATCTACTGCAAGATGACCACATGTGGATCACCCAACATGCTTCACTAGACACTTGAACAACTCTAAGAAACCTTCAGGCACATCCACAACAACTACAACAATCTTCATGCACAAAACATTCTTCAACAGTTCAACTAGACCGAGCAGCAACACACAATAGCTTTGGAGAAAGTCTTCCGGAGTACTAAACCACAGGCAAGTTTTCCATAACACAAAGAACATCAATGTTAACCTTCTTCCAGATCTACAAGATCTGAAACAAACCACTAGAAGACTGCGGAGCAAAGACATTTCTCCCAGTCCATAGACAAACAGTTCTGCCAAACCAGTTCACACATCGGTGAACATATCTTTCACTCTCCCTCGATCTAGAGGCTAAAACTTAGGATATATCATCCATTGAGGCTTATGAACAATACCAAAAATCCGAATAGGCATATCATCAACACAAAAGAAATGCAGAGCACATTACCAGAGCACACTCAGAACACACACACTACACTGTCTTCATTGTTTATTAATTTTCTCAAAAGTCATTGGCAACAACACAACTACAAATTCATAAATATAACTCCATGTACTCTTAACACTTCTACAATATCTCAACTATACAAGTACCACTTGTAATCACTCTAAATTGTGTTGACATCAATGAAAACACCACCAAACACATCCATACTTGCAATAGTCTCTTCTCCCATCGTGAGCCCAATAAGATGTTTTGTAAAGATGTTGAAGGCCATCATTTTTCAATCATCTTCAAAAAAAAAATTACTTAATCAAAACGGATTTAAAAAAATTTAATTGTGCCACTTCGATGCCATATGTCGAGGAGGTGAAAATCAAGACTCCTCCAAATTTCCTTTGAGAAGACTAGAGTTTGGTCATTTAGTGGATACTCCTACATTAGACATGTCAGATAAAATGTTTGTGAGCATAGGCTTAGAGAATGAGCTCAGTAGTAGAACTAATCTTCCAAGTTGTGAACAACTTGCAACATGCTCCCACACTGAAACTAACACCTGTAAATTATTTATTTTTCATCTTCTTCCAACATCTTGTCGAAATATTTTCCATCTTCCTCTAGCAACACTGCATCCTCCTCCTTTTCTCCCTCGTAGACTCATGTTCCCCAAAACCTGACCTCCTCTGCCAAATACTTTCCACACTCCTCTCCTCTTTCGTGGGTTCAAACCCACCTCTAACCAGCCACCTCCACCAAAATCCTACAATATCTTCTACTATCTCTACCATAAAATATGAAACATCTACAAGCTCTTTCTTTCTATCCCGCTCTCCTATTATTTCATCTGAAAACAAAATATCATTATAAAATTGATTTACCTCATTTTCATTCGCGGCTCCAACATTGAATTCCACTATGACACCTTCCACCTCCTCATTAGCTACAAATTTTCACTCTTCTCTCTTCGCTACACCAAAAAAATTCATCATCCATTCTTCCTCAATCACCAACAGTTGCATGAACAAATTTGGTTCACCTTCACCATCCACTGTGACCTCTTCGCAGCTCACCTCAGTCCTTTCTTCTTCTCTCTTTATGCCTTACTCATGGAATGTCTCTGCTACAACTTCTTCATCAATAGGGGATGCTCTCACTTCTTCCTCTTTCCATCTCAGGCTGCTATCCTCGTTCTTCTTCTCACTTCTCTTTACCACTTTCTTTTCACCTTTCCAAAAATTCCTTTCCAATTTATCAAGCCTCATCTCGATCTTTCCTACTTCTTCACAAACTATTTGTCCCATCTTTTCAATCATCTCATCCTCCACTTTCTCCCAATATTGCTCCCAAAATAGTATCTACATGGGTCTCCTCACGAACTAACCCATATTTCTTGTTGCAATCACTCTTAATATGAAAAGCACATTTCATTGCAGTTTCGAGATCTCTGCTACTCAGGACTCCTCTACCTGCAACAAACCTCATTAGATTCTTCTCTATCACTTCACACACTTTTCTCTAGGTGTGAACTGCCTCCCGATCGGTGATTAGTTCACACAACACCCGCAAGTCCTAGTTGATCCTCTCCACTCTTAGGACTACCTACTCTGATACCAATTGATGCAAAAAAGAAACTCCCATCTACTAGATACCATCCACAAACACAAACTCTCACTCACAGGAAACACTATGCCTTATTACAATATTCAACAAATATCGATTGCAAACAAACTATATTTTTATTTATTCAATTACAATTTACATTCAGCCTACCATGACTAAGTCCTATTTTAATTCCAGTACACAACTTCCCTCACATTGTCTTATCTCCACACTTGTTTTGCATTTTCACTTTATTTCAATTGCCCAGTTTAATATCTCTTACCTCTTTATTCAATCTGGCTTGACACTTCTTTATGTTCACAGGTCAGAGACTTGTCCCATCTCATTCTCTCTCCTTCTATCCTTTGTGCATCTTCTTTTTCCTTCAATCTACATTTTCTTGTTAGTATAAATTTCCTCCAATTACCATATACTCTATTCCATTCAAAAACAACCCTCCTTATGTTTGTCTCTTAATCCTTATGCATGATATTTGGATTTGCACTTTATCAACCTCTCTCCATTCCTTGTGCACCTTCTTGTTACATGGATTCTTATTTTTTAATCTTCCTTGTTTCACTCTTTCTTATCTGCCATCCTCTCTTAATGGTGTTTTCCTCCGATTTTCTCTGCAATTAAATTATTTCTTTGTTTTATTACCTTACCTGGGTCTTTTCTCCATACCAGTCGCAACCTCTCTAATATGCTCTATCTTCCTTCTAATAATTTTCTCCTTCACAAACTATGCCGCCTCTAATTCTTCTCACAACCCCTGTTATCATCTGCACAACTTCTTCCTTTAATGTGTCTTGGTTTCAAACATGTGCACCCCCCTTTCTCAATGCCATGCCTCCTACTCTATGTGTATATAATAGTTTGTAAAACATAATACCTCTACAAGGCCCACACCTATTTCTCTTCTCATGAAGGCTTCTACATGGGAATTAAACCAAAAGCAATTTTCCTTAATTTTTTTGATTGTTCCATTTCTAGTCGCCCCTTCATCTTCTTCCTATTGGCCCTTTCAAATAGCTTCTTGCATTTTAATTTAAAAGCGATCTTTTATAATTTGTATGCAATTATCCTTGTATTTCATTGATTTATAATAGTAAGTTCCTATATTCCATTTGTAGATATGTGGTCTCTTATCTTGTCATGAGCCCAATAATATGTTTTGTAAAGATGTTGAAGGCCATCATTTTGCACTCATCTTCAAAAAATTTACTTTATCAAAATAGATTTGAATAATTTTAATTGTGTCACTTCGACACAATATGTCGGGAAGGTGAAAATCAAGACTCCTCCAGATTTCCTTTGAGAAGACTAGAGTTTGGTCACTTAGCGAATTATCTTGCATCATAATCATACATGCAACATATGCCTCATGGGAAAATATATAGGGCTCACAGGCCTGTCTCAAGGGCTTCCAATAATACAACTGGCCAACAAGCCTTATTACATGCCCCCAAAGGGTTCATGCAAAAATATATTGAATCTATCTACTCATGACCTACTAACTAATATAAATCAATCCTAAATTATTACAAATTCTTATAAATATGCTTCTCAAGATCCAATATAGGTTTGTGTTGGCCACAAGGGTTAATAACCCGATGAATGATCATATATGGATGTCAACCTCAAGATATGAAGAAATAACTCCATGCAAAAATATATGACTTGTGGATCTTCAAGATAAGTCCCAAATGACCCAAGATGTTTGTACAATGTTCAATTAAGCTCTGTATGATCTAAACAAGGTCCGCATTAATAAATATTGACCAGGTCAGCTTCAAATGCTCTAGTTGGTAGCACGGTGAAATTATGAGAGCAATAATTTCCAGTAGACAAATGAAAATGATGTGAAATTTGGATATCTCGATGTATAAATGCTATATCATGCTCTACGGGCTAAGAACAACAATGTGGTAAAATTTGAAATGAACTACTGAAAGTTCTACTGAATTCAATGCAAGAAAAGAACTATTTTTGGTTGGTACGGGATTGATTTACAACCAGGGATGCTCCCGCATCAAGCACCTAGGGTTGGAAGAAAAGTGATTCCCTCACTTTCCAGTGCTAGGAGAAAAACCAAAATGGTCCACCTCAACTAGAGAAATCCATGATGAATCTTCTAATGGTTTTCCTTTCCACTTCACTAGATAGTCTTTCTACTAATTGTTCCTTGTATTCCTTCTGGTTTTGATATCTAAAATCTGCTCAATCTCCTATGGTTCTTGATGTGGTTATTGCTCCTTCAAATCCACTTCATCGCTACTACCACTTGACTATCCTTCATGAAACTCATGTATGTCTGCAACATTGAAAATAGGTGATATACCCAATGTCTCTGGTACCTTGACTTCATATGCATTTCTAAAATCAAACTTGCTTAGTATCTTACATGGTCCAAACTTCCTCATCTTTAGCTTATTGTATGTACCAACTAGAAATATCTCCTTCCTCAAATATACCATCACTTCATCTCCAACAAAACATTCCTTATTTCTTCGGTGCTCATTTTCCTTCTCCTTATACTTATTAATTGTGGCTTCTAAATGTTTCTAGACCTGACGATGCAATGTCTCCATGAAATCTGCAAATTATTTTGCATCCACACTCCTCTTGTCCTCCATACTAATGTCTCTTGACTCTATAACTCCTCTGGGACTTACTCTAATAAAAATCTGAAATTGTATCTTTCTTGTACTCCGGTTCACTAAATTATTGTATGAAAACTCTTCCTATGGTAAAACTATATCC
The DNA here is from genome assembly GCA_007115665.2 of Sequoiadendron giganteum. Taxonomy (NCBI): domain Eukaryota; kingdom Viridiplantae; phylum Streptophyta; class Pinopsida; order Cupressales; family Cupressaceae; genus Sequoiadendron; species Sequoiadendron giganteum. Next base: position 181,538,912 of record CM021100.1, read on the forward strand.
CAACTTCATGCCTTGTCTCCAGCCAAACATCTCAACAAATTACCCAAAATTATGTTCAATACCTCTATTTTTCCATTCATTTGTGGGTGATATGTTGAGTTGAACTTCAAGTATGTCTTCATCTTCTTCCACAATGTCTTCCAAAATTATCCAATGAATTTCGTGTCTCTATCTGAAACAATGCTCCTAGGTAATCCATGTGATCTCACAATCTCCTTGAAAAATAAGTCAACAACATGCACAACATCATTAGTCTTCTTACAAGGAATAAAATGTATCATTTTAGAAAATTTGTCCACTACTACCATAATAGAACCATAACCTCTTTGTGTTCTCGGTAATCCAAAAATGAAATCCATGCTCAAATCTTCCCAAATTCTCTCCAATATTGTCAAAGGTTTTTACAATCTAGGATTCTAATAACTCCCTTTTGCAACTTGACAAATTCTGCAAATTTGAACACACTTCTTGTTATGCCTTGCATAACCACCCCAATTTAATTTTGATCAAAATGGGTCCCCCTTTGGTTTTGTTTGTCCTTGGTGTTTTTATTTGAGACTTAGGAGTTGTTATTTTTCTCCTAAGTATTTGTTTTCTTTTGCTCTAGTGGAAGCGGAACCAGAACAAAATCTGAATCTGGAACTTGAAAAGGTTCCTTGTTCTGATTTGGTTCTGATTTCGCTCTCGTTTGTTTTACTTGTGTTTTTGTCATTTCTCGGTGTTTCATTTGGGACAGGCTTTGCCTTGGTCCCGCTTCCTTTGTCTTTTTTTGTTTCCTTGTGTCGGTGTTGTTTTCTTTTTAGTGAGATCAGAGCTAGATCGGAGCTTGAACTCATAACTTTTGCAAGCTTCCAATTTCAGTTCCCGTTCCACCTCAGCCTCCTCCTTTGTGTTTTGTTCTTTTGTTTTGTTTTGGGCTCAGTTCCTTTGGTTCTGATCCCGCCTTGTTTTTCTTTTCTCGCCTCCTTTGTTCTTTGCATTTTTTTTTCATCTTTGACAGGAGTGGAACCAGAAACAGACTAGAACTAGGAACTCGCAAAAGGTTCCCTATCCGTTTTTCATCTTGATCTCGCCCCTATTTCTTTGTTGTCTTCTTCCTTGCTATAGAGCCAAAGCTGGAGTAGGATGAGGGACTTTGGTAAAGTTTCTTGTTCTATCCCAACTTTGATTCTGCCCCCACTTTACTTCTGATGTGCACAATAGTTATGTAATCATTCCCACTTTGATTCCACACCCGATCAACCACATTAATTGCATTAATCACAAACTCTTCACACGTGCGAAATCGAATTCAAAACCTTAATCAAGGTTATTTGGCTCATTACAACTATTCAAATTATTATTAATGAGCCAGAGCTAAAGCAATTCGAAGAGAAGCATGGTTTGGTCGAAGACAAGCATCTGCAAGTGGATTCTAATCGAGTTTCATCCTGTTTGGTAGTGTTTTGAGGTAGGTGGTTTTCACTTCTTCTGTTTTCGGGTGTTGTTTCCTGTTTTGTGTTCGTTGTGCTCTTCATGTGTTCATGAGAGCTTCCTCATGAATCTATGCTTTCTTTGGTGTTTTGTTTTCATTTTTCCTTATGTTGTTGGTCTTTTTCTTCCATTTCTTGTTTTATTTTTATTTTTTCCCATTTGTTTTTATTCAGTTTGCTATCGTTTTCCCATTTCGGTGGTATTCGTACTGTCATGCCCTATTTTCATTTAGGGGGGTCTTGAGTTTTTTAAAAGGTTTGAAATCTATTTAAACACTTGTATGATCTTATTCTCGTGTCAATTCAATGGTTTTCATGTCAGGTTTGTGATTCCCTAATTTCCTGAGTTGATTGGTTGCACAAACTAGGGTTTGTGCACCGTCTCTTTGCAATATTGTGCCCTAGCTTGCTTGGTCCTACCTTGGTTATGTCAATAATGAATTTGCATCTTTATTTTAAGTCAAGCCTCGTACCTTCATGTGACCTCGTCCTAAGTCGTTATGGGTGTTTCGTTAAATTTGTTTCATGTTTGATGATAAAGTGGTAGAAGCGGAGCCAAGAATGAACTCAATTCATGAGTATGTGAGTAAGAGTTCATGTACAATTCCAAGCCTACTCCCAATGAGGTTTTGACTCTATTCTGCATCCTTTTCTTTTGATGGAAGCGAAACTAGAATGAAAGCAAGACTTGGAACTATTTAATGGTTATGAGTCCAGTTTTCATTTCGATCTTGGTCCCGGCTCCAATGTCAATCCCAACCTCGGTCCCAACTATGCTATAAGCTTTCTAATTCTAACCCCTTCTTGGTTCCGCCTCCGATGAGTTTCAAATTTCACTAAGTGTGAAAGGCTACCTAAGGACGGATAGGGTAATATGAAAGGTAAATCTTCTAATGTTGATTTTCATGCTTTTTTATTGATCTAATCCGGGGTTGTTTTACAAAAGTAAGCAATGTCAGGAGCATCTACATAAGTTTCACAAATGGATCGTCAAATTGCAGAGAGTTCAAGGCAATCAAAACCAAATAAGATAAAGGTGGAGCAATTACCCTATACCCTGAGATATAAACACCGGGATGCCACTCTTACAACCAGCAAGTTGGATTCAGAGTGGGTTGACATCACATATACTGATTTGAGACCATTCAATTGTGAGGAGCTAATTGTAGAGAATTTCTCAAAGGAAGTGAGTGGGAGGATAGAAATAATAGTCCAATTTGGGCTAGCACATGTCACACTCTTCCCTTTATCAGTTCAGTGTCCAGAGCTTATCTTGCCAGCAATAGGGGCCTAAAATCCTGTATCAAGGTAGTGTATGGACCTCCAATGGAATGTGATTATTGATTTATCCCCACAAATGATGTGGTTCATGTTCAATGCACCTACCCCAAAGAACCCCAAGTAGTTGACTGAAGCAGAAGCACTATAGATATTCAATAAGAATAAAGAGGTTAATAGATCTCATATGAACAAGAAGTGGTTGAGGACTAAGAAGAAGTCCTTAACCAAGGTTTCTGAACAACCTAAGAGGGGAGACTTCAAGAAAGAAGTTTATGACTTGATTATGAGGCTTTCCAGGGTGTTTGGAAAGAAATATTATGCATGCTTTAATGAATGGATGTTCCCATTCATTGAAGCCATTTTTGATGGAAGACAACAATTTGATTGGGGCATGATCTTGTCTGATAATTTGCACAATTAGATGTTGAAGGTGGGGTAAACCAAGAACTTCTTTATGACCTCCTACATTGTATATGCATCTGCAAGGATGGGTATATTCACTAGATTAAATACTGTAGGTATATTGGGAGAAGATCCTGGACAAAAGAAGGTATGGGATCATTATGATTAGTTGACCCTACAAACATCAAAACTACATTATAGGAGGGTCAACAATGTATTCCTTTATGTTATCATTAACGGATTGATAGGAGATGTTGGATATAGGATGAGTAGGTAAGTTATGGTTGTCATTGCTAAATGGGGACATTGGTATATCTAGTACTCCAAGTTCTCTTATTTTAGATTGATAGGTTTTGATGGACATCCTCATTGACTGCCAAGATTTTGTAATAATAAAATTGTTCTTATGGAATTCATATATCAGGCTATGGGAGTCAGTGCAAAGTTTTCCAACAAACACAAGCCTGGATGCCACAAGTTTCCCATGAAGTTGGGAGAATATTGTTTCCTTCACAATTTGGCTGCTAAGGCAGTATGTGAGGAATTGAGTTATTTGAAGTTGGGATTGTATACAGCCCAAAGACACTTTGATCCAGAGAATAAGATGAATGGTTTAAATTCGATTATTTTTTATAAGCATTACAACTAATTGGAAGATTTTTGGGTTGATTTGCAAGATGATTATGATGTTAGGAGGAGGAGCTATGAGAGACTGACCATCCTACAAATGATTGAATATGGGGTAAAGGAGGACATCCTTGATACACTATCAAATGATGGTGTAGTTTTGGACCGCGGATATGAAGCAGGGAAGATAGGCACCAAAAGCTTGGACCCAATAAGTTGGGATGAAGAGGAATTCATAGATGTTAAAAAAATGTATAGAATCATAATGGATAGAAGTATCCAATGGGTGATCACGAGGATAAAGGAGCCATAGGTTCAATCCTCAAAGAAGAGGAAAGCAAGAGCAACCAAAGGTTATAAGAGAAACAAGAGGAGAGCATCCCCTAAGAAACAATTGGAGTATTATCCTCCTAGCTCTGGGGGAGATGTTGTTCCAAGAGTACCTGTTCAAGAAACCCATGAATCACTGAGTGTGGAGACTAGCACAACTGAAGAAGGATCCTCATCTCAACCTCTTTTCCTTGAAAAATCTACTGAAGAATTACTTGTAGGGACCTTACATGAGCAAGCTGAAACTCTTAGGGGAAAAGAGAAGGAAATTGAGATCCATGACATAAATACTAATTCAGAGGCCACACAATCAGATAATGAGCCTCTTGTGACTAGATTTGTTGAATATATTGAAGAGGTTGCGATCGAACAATTCTTAACTTTGGAAGACTAGTGGAAGCTTTTTGAGGAAGCAAAGAAGGATGTTGATGCCAAGGCACAAGCTGGCACACTTTCCAAACAAAAAGAATTGGAAGCCAAGGCTAAAGTTGATATGATTTCCAAGAAGAAAGAATTAGAAGCTATAGAAAAGGTAGAAGAGTTGGCAAGGAAACATAAGGAGAAGGAGGACCTCCTGCAGCAACAAAAAGAGAAAGAATGGAAAGCTAATGCAAAAAAGGAGAAATTGGCTCTACTGTAGAAGATCCGTGATCTAGAGGAGGAAAAGGCTCAGTAGAAGAAAGAAAAGGAAGATATTGAGGCCAAGAATAAAGCCATAAAAGAGGCTCAGAAGAAAGAAGAACAAGAACAAGCTAAACAAGGAAAAGAAGCTTCCAAAATGTGGGCGAAAGTTAAGGAGTTAGAAAAACAAAGAGATGATATGTTAGAAGAAATGAGGAAAGAGGAAGAAAAAGAGAAAGTTGAAGCTAACAGGCTGGCCAGAGAAAAGGCAAAAAAGGAGAAGCAACAAGAGGTTGATTCTCAACCTAAGGTAGAACTTTAGCAACCCCTCTCTCCTACCGCATCTTCTTCAACACAAGTGATAACTCCTCCTGCTGCCCCAACATGGTTGAAGCTTAATTTGGAAATAAAGCATATAGTATAACCCCAACCCCTTAATTGGGATGATATGATTAAATAAATTGAGAAGGAGATGCCCAAGAAAAGGGCCAGAGTCCTCCATTCTACTAAGCTAACGGATGTTGGGGAAATTGTAGTTGAACGTGTTATTCCAATGGTTGATAAAGATTAACAGGAAATGCAACTAAGTGACTATCAATTGGGCACTGTGAATTTAGGGAGACCTACGAGGAACCAACAAATGAACCTCATTGATATTGTAGCATCATCTACTAAGTCAAGGATGATGAAGGACAAACAAAGAAAGGATGAACTCAAATTCCAGTTGGATCAACTGCATAAGTTCCTAAAGGATGCGTCTTCTCCTATTTCTTCAAAATCTTCTGCCCCTAAGACACCTATTTTGTTAAGTAAGAAAGAGGTTGATAACCTCGTTGAAATGAGAAACAAAGTAGGGATGATGGATAGATGGATTGGTAGGATTGAAGGACATCAATAAATTTCCAATACAAAATTTGTTGGAATAGTCTATCCTTGAGGAAGATAATGTAGACTTCGTTGAAAAGACCATCAACATTATTAGGTTTTGGTCCTCATTCATTTATGGGCATAGGAATGAGGTGCAACAGGCTGGAAAGGATTTGCATGAGCAAGTTGAGGAGTTGGGAGCAAGTATTGCTATACTTGTTAATGAAGATATCCATGTGAAAGATGGCCTCCTTATTGATAAATCTTAAGGAAAAATGGAATGATAGATTTGAGGAGGCAATGCAAAAAGGGGATGATGGTGATGACCTGAATGATGGATAGACTCGTGGATATCAAGGAGGAGATAAAGGATGCTAGAAGGGATCTTATTAAACTTGGAGATATGCAAGAGTTTGCCTCTGGTGAATTGAAAAGAATAAAGTTTGAAGATATTTGGGTGGACAGACCAGAGATGATTGTGCTCCAACAAGTGCTCACGAATTATGATGAGTACATACTTGAGCAGAAAACACAAGAATAAAGTGGCAGTGGCATTTTCCCTTTGCCAGATGAGCATAAAAAAGGAACGGCTAGCTGGATAGCTCCCATTCTTATTTTGCAGGATCAGGACATCAGTTCAACTAGAGATCCCAACAGTTCTATCTTCCCCCTTTTTGAGCACAAATTTTGATCAGAAGTCATCAATTAGTAACTGCAGATCATGACGGACAGTCATCTTACATTGCCCCAATTGCTCCATGATTTGTGGATCTAAGTTTTTGATGAGAGGAATTAGTGCAAAGTTGCATATATGTAGAATTTATTTCCATATTGTAAAGGTTGGCTCATTGAAGCAAGGTTAGCCGCCTAAAGAGAGATCTAGGATAGTTTTACAATTTTTTTGTAATCTTTACAAGTTTTATGCCAAGATACTTTTATGTCATTCCAAAATAAATTTTAATGGTAATGTTGATGAACAATAGTCATTTGTATGCCAACAAATGATGTGTATAAATGTCTCTTATTTGATGAAAATCAATATAAGACTCTGAATTTGAGACTATTTCATTGAGTTAATTGTGAATGGAATTTATTTATGTTTGTTGATCTATGAATTTTGGTAATGAGTTGGTGATGCGTTAATGTTGGGTTTTGAAGTTTAATGATGATGAATGATTGTAAATCTTGAATATGCACTATTAATGAATGCAGTGGTACAAAGTATTCTGTGGATTGTATCATTTTATGGTTTTAGTTATTTGAAAGAAATGTTTATTATGAATTTTATATGTTTGAATTAAAAGGAAATTTATGTTTATGTTTTGTTGTCCTAAGATCTGTTTTATCTTTTGATGTCTATTTACATCACCCAAACGTTAGATTAATTCATATTATGTAGTTTGTGCCCTTTACCAATAGGCCCCTTGGATATTACAATTGCATAGGCCACTAAACAACATCAACACAGTTGAGAACCAACTACAATGACCTTGGAAGATAGGTGGCTATAAGTTATTTGTCTTTTTCAGGAGAAATAGAGTAGTGATATTTTGTTTTAACATTGTTGTGCTAAATTGACCATCAACACTTCCTTACATCCTTATTTATATGCGGCCAAAAATAATGTTCACTCATCAAAGCTACTATCTTATCCACTCCAAAATGTCTCACTAATCCTTCACTATGCTTCTCCTTGATAAAATTCCCCCTCGTTGAACTCCTCATTATACATAATTGATTTCCCTTGAATAACATACCTTCCTAAATGAAATAGTCCAACCATTGGCTTCAGTCTGTCATCATTGGTTCTTTACATGTTCTTTATGCTTCACCAAAATCTACAGCAGCTTCATACATATGTTTCAACTCCTCAAATCCCAATACTTGCACTCTCATCTCTATCAACAAATTCCTCCTACTCAATTCATCTGCAACTTTGTTTGACTTTACACTCCTATGCTTCAACACAAATGTATAACTCTACAAGAGCTCAACCCACCTCATATGTCTCTGATTCAACTTTCCTTGATTGTTCAAATACTACAAAGCTTGATGATCTGTATAGAAAACAAGCTCTTTAGGAAACAAGTAATGTCTCCACTTCTTTAAAGCTTGAATTATGGCATAAAATTCCTGATCATAAACCAGGTATATTCTTCTAGAATCATTCAAATTCTCGTTGAAATAAGCTATAGGTCTTCCTTCTTGACTCAATACTACTCCAATTGTATTTCCACTTGCATCACAATCGACTTGAAATACCTTGTCAAAATCCGGTAATGCTAATACTAGCTATTTTGTCACCTTTTGCTTCAACAATTCAAAACTCCTTTGTGCTCCAGATGTCCACTTGAAATCCTTCTTAACTCCTCTCATTGTCTCTATCATGGGGTTACAAGCACTATTGAAAATTTTGATAAACTTCTGGTAGAAACTAGCTAATCCATGGAATGATCTTACTTCTCCAATGTTTACCGATGTATTTTAATCTAAAATTTCTTTCACTTTCTTCGCATCCATCTTCAATCCTTCAACAAAAATAACAAATCCAAGGTATACCAACTCTGTCTTCATGAAACTACACTTCTTGACATTCATCAACAATTTCTTGTATATCAACCTCTGAAATACTTTCTAGATGTGCCACAAATGTTCTTCTCTTGACTTACTAAAAATCAGAATATCATCCAAGTAATCAACGAAAAAATTACCCAAGAATTTCTTCAATACCTCATTCATCAATTTCATGAAAGTGTTTGGTGTGTTGGTCAATCCAAAAGGCATCACTAACCACTCATACAATCCTTCATTAGTCTTAAATGCAGTCTTCCATTCTTCTCCTTCTTTGATTCTGATATGATGATATCCACTCTTGAGATAAATCTTCATAAAATTCCATGCTCCACTTAAACAATCCATAATGTCATCCATCGTTGGCAATGGAAATCTATACTTGACAATGATCTTATTGATCACTCTTGAATCTATACATATTATCCACTCTCCATCATTCTTTGGTGCAAGTACAACATGTATCGTACATGGGCTCGAACTTTCTTTTATCAATCCTTTCCTCAAGAAATCTTGTACTTGTTGATTCAACTTTGAATTATTTGTCGCTGTCATTCTATGTGCTACTTTATTTCACAAACTTTCTCCCAATATAAGATCTATATGATGATTGATACTCTGAATAGGAAGTAATCCCTCTTGTACATTCTCTAGCATGATGTCTTCATACTCTTTAAACAATTTGGATACTTGTTCTCCATCTGTGGTGGGATTTTCCACCCTCAGATTACCACAAATCCTTAGAATCAATGCATAACACATGTTCTCATGCCTCAATCCATCCAAGAATTTCCCTCCATCCACCAAACATACTCTAGCGGTGCCACAAAATTCAATCTTCTCCTCCTCTTCCAAAGGTATCAACTTGATTCTTTTTTTATTTGATGTCACAATATAAGTATTCCTTCTTCCACCATGAACTGATTTCTTATCATATTTCCATGGTCTTACTAATAGTAAATGAAATGCATCCACAAGCATAATATCACACAATACTCCGTCCCTATATGACCCAATATGAAATTTCACCAAACATATCTTGTGCTCATCTTGAATCCATGCTATCCGATAGGAGTTCAAATGTTTCAATCTCTTCAAATTCAATTCGGTCACCATCTCCTTTGAAGCTAGATTATCAATACTACCACTATCAATGATAACTTTACATACCTTTCCTCCAGACTTACATTTGGTTATGAATAGACTTTTCCTTTGTGGTGGTTCTTCAATTACTTCTTCATGCATCAAAGCTCTCCTCATCACTAATGATTCACCTTTCTCAGGTTTCCCAACTGAATTAGGGAATCCAACATGTTCTTCCTCTACATATGTTGATCTTCCAATATGCTCAAACTTATTTCTAGAACTTCCTTGATGACGCTTGAATGCTTTATGTCCTTCACCTCCAAACTTGAAGTAGGTTCCTCTAAATGGTCTTGTCTCAGATCTTCCTTCATCTCTTCGAAATCCATCATTGCGGTAAGAATTATGACCTCCTTTGTTACTGTGGTAGAAATTTCTATCTTCTCTTCCTCTGTGGTATGATTTATCTTCCTTTTCTTCGCTCCGATAGGGTTTTGGATCTTTGTTCTACTCCACATATGGTTTTATTTCTCTGGTTTGGGGTCCACTCTTTTGGGATCTTCCTCTTGCACTTCTCTACCTCTTTTCCAACTTTTTTGTCATATTTTCTTCAACCTACAATGCAAACTGATATGCTTCTTCAACAAATGTCATTTTTACTAGGATCAACTCTTCTTGAATGTTTGTTCTCAGTCCATTGATATATCTTGCAACTTTTTCTTTAATTGCTTCACTATGACTAGTTCTGATTATCATCTTGTAGAATTCTTCAGTATATTGCTTCATAGATCTTTCGTTTTGTCTTAGGTTATGCAATTTCTTCAACAATTCTTGTTCATAATCTATTGGTATGAATTGATTCTTTAGCTTTGTCACCATTCTTTCACATTTAATGAATCTTTCTTTACCTCTTCTATTTCGATCTAATCAAACTTCTTTCCATCGTAATGCAACATGACCATTCAATTTTATTTTTACAAATCTAACTATTTTCGGATCTTCAATTTCTTCATATTCAAAGTATTCTTCCATCTCATTGATCCAATCAATCAATTCTTCAAGATTCAAAATTCCTTTGTAATTTTGAATTTCAACTCTAGGTCACTTACCAATCTTTGAGATCACTTTCAACATCTTTACTTGATTTGATTATTCTTCATCTTCGTCTAGGGTTTCTGTAATGTGATTCACATGTTCTACTTTATCATCACTTTCATCATTTTGCTTAGGGTTTAGGCCTTGCCTTCGATCTTCTTCAACAAAATCTAACCTACCTCACATCTCGTGCACCATTTCCAACATCTCATCCATTTTTCTAACAAAATTTTCCATAGCAAGCGCTCTCCTTGGTGGCATATCTCCCCTTGAATCAGTGCAACTACCTCAATTAGGCGATCTGGCTATAAGGGCTTCAATTGCCTCACAATCGACGATCGGTTGAAAATGAATGCAGTCTGCCTCAGTTCGATGATCTGTTCACTTCAAGGAATGCCTTTAAGAATCATAAACTTGCTTTGATACCACTTGGTGCAGTCACGATAGGAGGGTTCCAAAAGGAATAGACTAAATTGTGTAGCAATGAGTCAACACGATGAAAATAACACAACAAATTGATATGCGAACATGAAACTTCATTGAATTGATAATCATACATGCAACATATGCCTCGTGGGCATATATTTAAGGCTCACAGGCCTACCTTAAGGGCTTCCAATAATATAACTAGCCAACGGACCTTATTACATGCCCCCGAAGACATAAATATATTGAATCTATCTACTCATGAACTACTAACTGATCTAAATCAATCCTAAATGATTATAAATATTCTTCTCAAGATCCAATATAGGTTTGTGTTAGCCACAAGGGTTAATAACCCGGTGAATGATCATATATGGATGTTGGCCTCAAGTTATGAAGAAATAACTCCATGCAAAAATATATGACTTGTGGATCTTCAAGATAGGTCCCAACTGACCCAAGATGTTTATACGATGTCCAATTAAGCTCCACACGATCTGAAAAAGGTCTACATTAATAAATATGGACCAATTTGGCTGCAAATGCTCTGGCTGGTAACACGATGAAATTATGAGAGCGATAACTTCTGGAAGACAAATACAAATGATTTGAAAATCTGGATATGTGATAGATGTCGATGTGTAAATTCTATATCCTACTTCGCGAGCTGAGAAACAATGATGTGGTAAAATGAGGAATGAACTACTGAATGTAATGCAAGAAAATAATTGTTTTTGGCTGATACAGGATTTCTTTACAACCAAGGATGATCCTACATCATCTATACAGAGTGTTAGAAAAATGAGGTTCTTAGTATAAGGAGAGGAAGAATCAGTGAAGGCATATGAAAAAATATTTAAGGAATTCAACCACAAATTTGAGGAACTAATAGATCGACAAAAGATGTAAGCGCAACCTTAGATGGAAGAATATTTAATACTTATAGACCTGATCAAAATGTCATACCCATAGAAGCCCAAACATGGTGCAAACCTCAAAAATATGATATCAAAGAGAACCTTGAGGAATTGAAATTAGCGGTAGAGCAACTAGCCATACAAAACAAAATTTTAGAAAGATCGTCACTCCTTGCCTCTTCTCTTGCTAAATATTGTCACTATTAATTCTTCTCTTGATAGTAGATAAGTAGTTTTTTCATTTGTCCATATGATTTTTGGACCTTAACATGTGTAGGACAGAGGAGCTATAGAAAAAGGTACAAATCTATATTTAGATTGAAAACTTACAAAGGGGATTCATTTCTTGTAATCAAAAGAAGAGTATGAAGAAGGATTTGATTCTTCATGCCTCTTGAGACCCTGTTTCTTCAATGTAGCTTCCAATTTTACCATATTTAGAATTTGTATGGTGCTAGAATTTGTAGTAGGTGTATGTCTTAGGTTCCTTCTTTGACTTTGACGAGGAAGGGAAATTTGACTCATCTCCTTTAGATTGACCATTATTTGAGTTATTTGACTCTTTTGATGACCTATCTAAGTTTGCTTCAAACTTTGTGAGTTGTGTCACTATAAGTGTATGTATTTTAGAATTTTGACTAAAAATGTACCTATTTGTGTGATCTTATCATGTTCAAATGTCAATTGCTCACAAAAAAAAATGAATTTAGGCATCTTGAAATTGGTACCCCATGAATCTATATTTGTGAAGGTGGAAAAAATAGTGAATATTGGTCTCCCAACTTAGAAAGAATGGTGATAATTAATTGATCATCTTACTTTTCAAAAATGTTATCCTTCTACTAATTCTTGATTATCTTGAACTATGATACAAAATCTTCGACAAAGGTTAAAGTCTTGAAGATTCAAACTTATGAGAACATTCCTTCAAATTGTGCCCCCTTATAACATCTATTTTTCAAATAAACTTAAAAGCTTTTCCTAAGCATCAAAAGAAGAATCTACGTTATAAATGTGAAACTTGAAACTAGTTGAAATCAAGATGCCTCTCTCTCTCTCTCATTGTTCTACATTAGATTCTTTCCATTAATCCAAATGACGTATAACCAAATGTGATCATAATTAATTAATTCAAATAATCACATCTAAAAATGTTTAGATTTCAAACACAATCTTTATAAATTAAAAATTATAGGTGGTAGTAAAGTAGTCTTTGGTTTGCCAATAGTGGCATGGGCTCTAGGAAAATTCACCGCCAAGTAAAATTCATCGCCAGTAATTCACCGCAATGGAAAATTAACCGCATAAATATTTTTTAATATATATTTCAAAACTTTGATTTTATTAAATTCTTTAATTTGGTGCATTACTCACGGTAAATTTTCCATTGGTGAATTGCTAGCGATGAATTTGCCATATGCAGTGGCATGGTGTGATGGTTAAGTTGTTATGGTATTATTCTTGCCATCAAGGTTCAAACCCCATTGGAATGTAATTGTTGAGAATTTATATTGGAGATGAGGTCTCCCATTTATGACCTCACAAATTCATAGTCCGGATAAAAAACGAAACTCATAATGAAATAAGATCAAACTTGTATATCGTACAACTTCAACAAAATAGATACCCCTCAATTGTAAACTCTTAACTAACAAAAATAATCCAACTCCAATTCATACTTCCAATATCAACATATTCAAAACAAATCAAAAACTAATTATAAAACCTCCCAAGCATTACTGTTTGATCTTACCCCCTCAGATCAATTCGAAGACAAAATCTGACTAACTGCAATATCCAAACTTCAACCTATTTTCTTTGTTGGATAGAATCCCTTTTCTGGATTACTCCATGGCTTCTCCTTCCCAACTTCCTCTACCTACTCTTATCTCTTTTATGTTAGATTACTGTAAGTCTGCAACGTTAATAATAACTATAAATTCCGTATAGAATAATTAATTAGGTCAAATCAACTCATCTACTCTAATGTTGTACGATTATATGTGTTCCTTTAAAAGTAAAATTCAAACCATAAATCCACTTCCACACCATTTTAATGTGCAGTACAATCAAGGCAGGTTTATTCTCAGCGTTTCAGAAGTACTTATGTCTCTTAGGTAACGAGATCGAACCATCCTTTTATGTGGGATGATTTGAAATAGCTTTAATTTTATATACAAAATATGTATCAATATAGTTGTTAATTAATTTATTCTTGTAACGATAAATTTAAATTCATTATGATTTGAGAATGTATTTATTGATTTTAAGTGTTCTTAGATTTCTTGTATACAATTTTTCTGAATGTCTTAAAATATTAAGAGAATTATATCTACTTATATTTTGTCTTTGTGTTTGGAATAGATGGAGAACTTACTTTAAATTGCTTCTTTACTTTGATTTTCTACTCTATCTTTAGGGCAATCAAGAGCATAAGGTTGAGGATGAATCATTACTAGTCTTTTCAACTCAATTTCAATTTTGTATGAAATTAAATTGGATTGAGAATGATAATCTAAAAGATATTTTATTTTTTCATTTTTGATGCAGATTTTTATATGAAAAAGATATTTAAGATCTTATTCTTCCTCCACTTTGAAACATTCAACCATAATACACACTTATTTACACACAAAATGTGAGATCATTTCATTCAAATCCAAATCCTCTAATCACAATGACATTGGCATCCTTTTTTTTATTTCCTTTCTAATATTGTGATCATTGACATCCTTCTTTTTATTTCCTCCCCAATATAGTTTTAGATCTCGGTCCAAAATCTAATACGTTTCTTCCATTTGTCCATCCCTATCATAATAGGAATAATGAATTTTAGTTTTGGATAGCTTTTTTGATATATATCTTTTCCTTTCAATTATCTTTCTACCTATATTTTTGTCCTCCTTGTTACCTCTAAGCTACATTCTTCTACAAGAACAAAGATGCTTTCTTCTTATTCAACTCCACTTAAAGGGTCTATGTCCATGATTCATCAGTATCTTGATGATTTTATATTAGAATTGGTGTTTTTTAAGGTGTTTAAATAGCCCATCTATATAATTTTTCAACATATTTGCCATGACATCTCTACCTAATTATACTTCCCTCTTTTGAAACTCACTCATATGTTTTTGTACAATTTATCCTCAATGCTACCAAAAATAGGGTCATCGGATTACATACTTTTTTTCATATAAAATGGGATAAATATTTTTTTAGGAGTTGGTTGAAGTGATCCCAATTCAAAATGGGAGCTCCTTTCTATATTCAAGGAATAAGTCATAGCTCTCATATCATGTGAGGGTGTGATCCACTCAATTGAGCTTAAAAAGCAAATTATTTCAATGGGAGAGTTTATGAAGGTGAAATAAACCTCCATTTAGAATATCCACTCATCTAAGTTTTGGCACTTCTCCCTATCATATGGTTGTATTCCAATATTCATTGTAGCCTTGAAAATACTTCAGTAGATATCTTCCCTACTCTAGTTCTGGCTTTTTAAACTCACTTCCTTAATTCTTCTTTAGCCTTAAGCATTCCAAACTTCTTGGCTACTAAGTACATGAAATTCTTAATTTAGTCTCTCTTCCCAATAGTACTAGAGATACTTTCCACATCTTCTTATTTTCTAAAATGCACTTTCCCATCATCCTCTTTTCTAGCCATTATTCTTCTAGATTATGTCTACTACCTTGTTCTAATCTTGAGTTTATATGGAACTAAATCACCATTTTTTTAATCTAAAAGGTGGCATATAAATTCCATAACATTATAAAAAACTAGGAACTTGCAACTCTTATGCCACTTGATCCATAATTAGTATTTTTATAACCCTAAAGATGAACCATATATAAATTTTATGCTAGATCTATACCTATAACCCTAAAAAAACACTATCCTAATGATTTATCAACAAATAACAATATAGATTTTTAAGATTAACACAATGAATTAGCAAGAAAATAGGGCACATAGTGAGCAAGGACTCATAACATCAATTTTTGACTAGAGAAAAATTAATCAAGTAAAAATTTCCAAGAAGAGTATGTTGTTAGTATCTCATCACTAAATCTACTATTAGTACATAGAGGTTACATTAATGAAATGCTTGCCTTGAATTTTTTTAACAATCTATAATCTAATTTAGCTCCACTCTCATATTTAATAAAAAAACATTTAAACCTACGTTCTTCTCTTTAAACTAGAAATGAGAGTGTATTCAATTATCCAACCCCTCTTGTGTTCTCTTTCTTGACTTTTATCCTCATTCACCCTATCCAACAATGAAAAACAATCACCAAAAGTTATAACAACACCTAATGCAAATAGAATGGGGATAATCATACCCTCCAAAGGAAACAAAATAATATATGCATAAGAAGAAAGTATCCCTCCTGGTAAAAGAATACAACTAATACTAGAGGTAATGGCCAATGCCCTAAATTTTGGTGTCCCATAATAGGAAACATACCTAAACAAAAAAATATCATGTGTCACTAGTCAACAAGGGGATGAAAATACCCCTTTTATATTCTTATCCCTTTCTAACCTTCTAGATACTACTACACACTCAATATCTAACTTTCTACAAGTGTGGATTTGGTTGGTTGAATTTATACATATCATGATGATGTTTCATACCACCACCAAAAAAATAGAGCCATTGTCCAAAAAAAAATCATTATCCATAATTTTCTTATGAAAATTATACCTTAGCCATTCAACCTACCCATGTAATATTCTTAAAAGTAATAAGAATCACCCATAGTTACAATTCCAACATAAGGAAAAATCCTAAATAAAATTTGTCAAGATTAGAATTGATCCCATAAATGATCATATTTTGTTTGTAAGAAAGGAATTTTTGTAGGTCTACTATAGATGACCTTATACCTTGCTACAAGTGACCCTAGTACATGATTTCACTAGTTCCTAACTATATGACCTTCTAGATTTGAACAACTAGACTAAACTTCAATCAGTGATGGGGGAAAGATCTCTCCTAATAACCTCTATATGCGTAAATAACTTTGACATCATCACTTTGTGCCACTATAGAAATCTCATCTTCCTCCTCATTTCCTATGAGCACATGTGTGATCAAATTTATAATCTATATATCATCATGCATGTATGGAGATCTCTATTATCTCCTATAGACAAGAGACTTTGGAGGCATAATCTATTACATATCAAATGAGTGAATAACCCTCTCAAAATAAAATCGCTCTAGGACTATTTGGTCCACCTCTTGCAATAACATCAAGATCTCTTGATCCTACTTATTTGTGCTCTATGACCAACACTCATAAGTATACATTTCAATGCAACCTCTAGATGATAAATTCTAGATCCAATCTACTAAAGGCTCTTCTCTAGAATACCAAAAACATTCTCTCTCCATTAACCCATTCTACTAGTGTCCTAATGAAAAACCCTCCACAACATCTACAATGGTTAATTCTAGGTTTTGTGATTGAGGAATTTGAATATGCTTATGGGCTTAGCCTTGTAATAACATCAAACATTATAGGCTCAACCCAACAATGATTGTAAGAAAATAAATATCACCATCTAGATGGGAAAACATACACCACCCCCATTATTACAATATATGATGCTCTTGCTCATTTCTACTACGAATCAATAGTAATACATTTGATGGAAGAGTATCTAGGGGTACCAACAATCTTGAATCACCAAAAATATTGTTATTTAAATTTTGTTTATTTTTAATAAGGGCTTAGGAGTTAGGAGAATAATATTTTCATTTCAAACAATGTAATTCCCTTGGTGTAAAAATTTAAATGTAAATTTGATGGGAATAGGTCTTGGTAAAGCGATAAAAGCATCTAGTGGGGGAATATTTCATTTGGGTGTCCACTTTAGGATGAGGACAAGTAGTTTTGTCTTTAAGTGGTTTTGGCAAGATTTACATGTACATGTGTCATAAATTGTCATAAGATGGGATGCAAAGAATCTTGCATGTCTTTGCATGCAAAGTTGTAGCCAACAGGCTGTAAACAATATGTAAGAGGTTGTAAGATGTCATAAACAACCAAAGATGATTGGACAAGAGTTTAGGCGCCCAAGAGAAGGTTGGAATGTATTGGACCTCATTTCTTATTGCAGATTTTGAAACTCCCAAAGTTGGGACGTGGATTTCTCAAGGTGGTTTCAAGAGGTTATTTTTCAAAACAATGATTTTTTTCTCCAAATACATTATTTATTTATTGAGGTCTTTTCATTTTGGAGAAGGGGGCTTGGAGAAGTGAAGTTTTCATACTCATATGTTGTTGAAATTTAGAAAGATTTTTGAAGACACATTTCTTGCAGGTGTTGCACGTAAGATTGAAGAGGAGCCCATGAGCTTCATTTTTATGTAAATCATTTGCATATTTGAATGAAATAAAGTTGTAGATTTCTCTTTAATTTTTCAGTTCTTTATATGTATTTTCAAGCTTTTTGCATAGCATATTTTGTGTGATTGTAATCAGATTTGAAAGGGAGAGTCTCCCTTTCCATTAGTGGTATCAAAACAAGAATTCCTAAGTGTGTAGACAGAGCGTTGAACGTGAGGCAGTTTGCACCAAGACCTGAGGGTGGAGAGTGTGTGGATTTTGTTTATAGATGGATGTGTAACTTGCAAGAAGACATTTTCAGTGGGTTTGTGGAACTGAGGTTCCCATGGTTGTAAACAGGTCACTGAAGGAGGCAATTTACAATAATATTATTGAATATTGAAAGAGGGTTTTGTAAACAGATAGTCGAAGGAGGTAGTTTACATAAGTAAAAACTTGAGGATTTTAAGATTTGTGTTGGGCTTTGTGAGGCCTTGAAAATGGAAAAGAGAAAGAAGAAAATGACTTTTGTCATTGGATGGATTTTGAGGATTCCTAGACTTGAGAAAATCAGAGAGAGAATTAGAGACAGAGAGAGCAAGAAGAAATGAGAGTTGAGATGATAGAATTTTAGCAACAAGTGGATGAATTAAGAGAAGAGTTGAAGGTAATTTTTATTATCCTTATAATGATTATTCGAGTGTAGGAAAGAAAGAAGATGTAGTAGGCTATCAAACTGTGTCGCCAAAAAGTGTAGCCTTGACACTTTTCACTCATTTGGGCCATTCCTATGGATTTTGGACCTCTTTTTACCCCTTTCCAAGCCATATTTCAAAGTTTTGTAAGGTGTTGTAAAACATTTTCACACTTTCCTGGGCTTGTCATCACTAAATCAACCCTTTCTTATGGCATAATGACCCCTTAATGCACTTATAGGTCCTTACTTTAGTGTGTTTCATGAGACAATCCCGACAAGCATCATTAACCACATGATAATTCCCAACAACCACTCAAAAATGCCCAGGTGGACTAGGTCACCACCTTGGGTGACCTAGTCCCATGTGCCATAAAAATCAGAATTAACTTAAAATTGTTTCAAGATTTTGTCTCCTAAACCCTAAGGTTAGCCTATGTGGTGTCATTTTCAGGGAAATTAGGGCATAACTTGTATAAATAAGGGTTTTCCCCTAATTTTTCACCCTAATATTATAATTCAATCTCTTACCTTCTACACCTCATTCTTCTCAATCACTCATCTCTCACTCTTCTCAAGAAAGCTAGGGTTTGATAATTCTAAGTCAACAAGACATCTTTCTGAAGCATTCAAGGGTTGATTGTTGCAACTCAATATCATTCATTATGGCAAGGTACTAGCTCCATTATTTCATGTTCATGCTTCATTAAATTTTCTATTCATTTTGGTTCAGTTACCTAAAAGGGGTTTGACCAAGGCAAACCCCCATTCCTAACAATCAACATTTTCTCTTTCTCTCCTTGTGTGTTTACAAATTTAGGTAAATTGAAGATCATTGAAGGCTTTCAAGACATTGTTGAAGACCTCTTCTTGCTTGCAAAGTCCAAACACCCACAAAAAGTCACTCTTAGGCCCAAAAATAAGAGTTTTAGAGTTTTAGGACTAAGTTGCCAACAATGATGACCTAGTCCCACTAGACATTCCTTTCGGTGATTTTTGCATATTCAAACACCCATTTGGCAGAAATAGGCTCTGGACCAGTTTTCTAGATCCGGGACTAGGTCTCCTAGATTGGTACAAGTGTCCCATTCAGCTTCTGCAACAATTTCATCAACATTCCAGACCTCCATCTCATCCCTCTTCAGATTCCAGGTGTACACATTTTATCTCATCCCTCTTCAGATTCTAGGGTTTCACATTTTTGCATGCATGCAAGTGTATATACTTTTCATTCTTGCATCTCAAATCATTTTCATTCATCCAAAATTTGCACCTACCTTTCTTATTCTGGTAATCAAACATCAAACCAATCCAAAACAGTTGCAAATTTTTAGAAATTTAAAAAAAAAATCCTAACTGAGACTAATTCACCATTTTGGGTGACCTAGTCCCTTTCCATATTTTTCATTGTTTGTTACAACACCAAAAACCTCATTTTTGTGCTTTCTTAGGCTCCTAGTATCATATACTATAAGTCTGGAAAGTTTTGGGAACATAGGTTTTATGCTTCTAGCTCAAAATCATCAATTTAGGGTTGTCATTCTTAAAAAAAATTCATCATTAGATCTGAAAATGATTCCATTTCTGCAATTTTGCATCACATTGATAAAATTACTTTTCACTTTTGCATATACAATGTTTATATTCGTAAAAAAATTCTTAAGTTTGTTAGAAGTTCTTTTCATTCTAGCATGTACATTATTTATATTCTTAAAGCTTAGCATATATTGGATAAAAATGTTTTGTATTTTGCATATACATTGTTTATATTGCTGAAACATTGCATACAATGGTTACACGCACTTTTCATTTTTATTCAAACAATGTTAATAGCTTACAAATCTAGACATGCTAAGAAAAATTTTGTATACCCTCCCTATGAGAGTGTTTTAGTGATAGAAGAGACAACCTTGAACACTCCTAATCATCATATTTGTTCTTCTCCTAATATCTCTCCTCTTAGTGACAAATATATATTTTTAGAAGAACCAATTAATGAGAGTTATGAAAATCCTAGTTGTTTCTCTCCTCTTACTTCTCTTAGTGGACAAAACATTAATGAACAAGACAATACAAACCTAGCTACTCATGACAATAACCTTTGATTTTCTCCTAGTATTTCTCCTTGTTGCGAAGAAGATACTTTGTTAAAAAACATAATTTGTGAAGGTCATGAGAATCCTAGTTGTCCCCCTTCACCTACACACGACAATCCAATCATTGATCATTCCCCTCCTAGCGATGATGTCATTTTTGAAGAACCAACCTTTGCTTGTCAAGAGCAGTTGGTTTGTAGTTCTCCTCAAACCCTTCCTCCTAGGGAGGATATCATGATACTTGATAAGGATACCATTGAAAATAAAAATATTGTATCCTTAGAAGCAAATAACGAGACAACATTAGCCTCTCCCTTGCTCAAGGATGTTAATATTATTCAACCTCAACTTGTCCTTTATCCCCCTTCGCACAAACCTCAAACTCAAAACCAACCTGAATTCATCAACCTATTCATAATTTGTCGCAACAACCACTCGTCATACTACCGTTGCTCATATACATTACACAAGAAACAATCTGTTCCAACAACCATCAACTTTAATACCCTTACCTTCATCCCCTCCCATCTTACCTGCTGCCCCTCGATTAAATTCAATCCTTTGAGAGTATGACCTTGTTGACCAACTAAGGAATACTCCCACTAAAATATCCTTATGGGATCTTATTCAATCCTCCCCTCACTATCACAACATGATGCAAAATTCCCTATGACAAATTCTTGTCCCTTATAATATGCAACTGAATGATATAGCAGCTATTATTCATGAAATTAATGTTGATATTGTTTTTCACCAAATTGATCTCCCTCCTTTGGACGTGTAAAAAAAAAATGAAGCTTTCATAATATCTCTCAATACAACACAAAAGGGATCAAGTGAACTCTTGTAGATACCGGCTTTTCTCTCAATGTGTGTAGTGTGATCCTTCTGGATAGGCTTGGCATTGCTAGATCAAACATCAAACCTGATTCTCTCTCTATTCGAGGCTTTGAAAATTTCACAAAGCGATTGCTGAGTGTGATCACTATACCTCTTACAGTTGGAATGGCCACATTGGAAACGAAAATACATGTTATGCCTCATGAACTTTCATATAATCTTCTCTTAGGAAGGTCGGGGATTCATTCAATGAATGGAGTGCCTTCCACTATTCATCGTAAGATGAAGTACATCTACAACAACAAAGTGTACACACTTGAAGCTGACCTTAAACCTAATAGTTGCTTAAACATTGAGAAATCCAAAGAGAATCATTTCAACACCTTAACACCAACCACACAAGTGGAACCCATCCAACAATCACTCGTAGATGATGATTGGGGTTCCTTAGACTTCACACCTCCTTTACTAGGAGAATCCAAGGTCATAAACATAAACTCTGAAAAGGGAATGACAGTCTTGTCAACACAAGACTCGGTGGATCCTTCACAAGCATCCACCTTGACCACTTTAGACAAAGTAGCCAACAATGAACAATCACCCAATCCAAAATCAATGAAAAAGCTTTATGGAAAAGGTTATGAGCTCATGAAACAGCTTGGCTATAGTGCAAAATGATATGGTACTAACGAACAAGGTATGCACAACCCTATTGAGCCTAACACACAAAATAATTAATCATGGTCTTGGTTATTGTTTTTTAATCAAAATCATCAAACCTTCCTCCAACATCAACACCCTCCCAAATCACTCTTCTAACCCTACCTTAAAAATTGATCCTTTACACACAACACAACACACAAAGAACTCTTTGCTTAATGCCAATGTCATCTCGCATAACACTACTAATTCAGATTTCACACACTCCTCCAAAGGAGCACACAAAATCTCACAATCTATAGCGCCTTGTGTAACTATGACATCCTATACTAAGAAAGACCCTTCTTTGTTACAAACCAAAGGAACACCTTCTACCCTTGATCAAGAGGGTATCATGTTGAGACTCCTCCAAGATCACTTGATCTCTCTTCCTCCTAGAACTCGAAAGAAGTGTTTCACCAAACATTCCTTTTGTGCTTACCACCAAGTTCATGGTCATCACACTAATGCATGTAAGGCCTTGAGTAGTAGAATTCAACATCTTAAGGAGTTTGGTACTCTCCCTTATGTGGGGGTACCTCATTCCTCTAATCGATACTAATTTTCACTCTACCTTGCATCCCCTCAATCCTTTCAGCTCACACTTTTCCTACACTAAGTGGGGGCAAGGGGTTAGTTATCCTTTTCCCTCGGATGTCACTTGTCGTTGTCTCTTATGGCTAATTTTTAACCTTTCATGAATATATAAGAGCAAGCTTGGGATGTGGACGACATGTCTTAAGTTGACTCACATGTGACATACTACCCTTCTCATGACATAGCTTATTAGAAACATATGAGTTGGCATAGGGCTTTCTGAACAATCTCTCATGTGTCCTTTTCTTCTTCTTCTTGTACTTTAAATAAATTCTTCACAGTAATGGTGTTAGCAACTACTTTAAAGTGGGGGCATACATCGACACTCATATTTCACTATAAGATTTTCTTTTTCGAGCGATTGCCTCTCTTGGAAACATTACATACATTGTTGCCCACGATGAGACATTGCACTTGTCCTCTCTTACAAACAAGATGAGACCATTTGCACTTTTCCTCTCTTGGAGACATTAACCATAATGTTCCTTAAGATGAGACATTGCACAAACTAAGCAAAATCCCTTTGAAAAATTCCTTACATCATTTATAAAACCATTTTCTTTTGTGGAGACTTATTAAATTTATCAGGAAGTATAACTTTGGTATGGTTTGAGGGGGAAGCCCAACCAACGACACAACTTTCCCCATAGCCACCTGCATGTGTGTGAGTGCATACCATCCATTTGTATGTTTCTCACCTTTTGGGCCTTCTCACCCGATAGACAACCAAAAGTCTCGTCGCCCTAGAGTGAGTACACTTCATCTTTTTGGACAAACAACCTAGATCTAATCCACAACTAGCTGCACAAACAGTTGAAGCTTGATCCACCCTTTTACTTTCATTCTCATTCTTCCTTCAGTTATTGCCATTGCATGGTCATGTATCTTGTTTTGTTGCAAATAATTCACCCTTGAATGTGTCTTCTTGAGTTGATGTCGACTTGACTTAGAATCTTGAATCCTGGGGGCTTGATCGCCTTCTTTGTCTTTGTCATTCTTTACCATCTCCATTGGGCTACTTTAGTGTGATTTTGAAGCAACTTCATCATCTCACTAAAGTGTTAGGGTTAGAAGGCAGATATCTAACAAGTTAAATGCAAATTTGAACAATAAAACAGAGAAATAAAACACACAGAAAATTATAGGAAAAACAAGACAACGTAGAGAATTCAACATGGTTCACCCAATTTGGGCTACATCCACAAAACCGTAGCCATCCAATGATTTAATTATCAAGTACAAGACATATTACAATATTGCAAATAATTCCATGCTACTACTCCCCATCCTAACTGCTTATAACAACCTTTTAGAAGCTTCCAGAAATTAGGGTTTATAAAGTCGACTTTTTTCTTTTTCGGTGATGAAGCGAAAAAAGGTGAAAAAAATTTCTCCAGGGCTACCACCCCTGAACCCCCGACCAAGGCCCAGCTCGGCCCGACCCTAGATGCAATGAGGATACATGAACAGTGTATAGTACTAAAGATTGTACAGTATAACATGATTAGTCACCACATACCAACATAAAGTGGGGGATAAATGTGTCACCAAAAAGTGTAGCCTTGACACTTTTTCACTCATTTGGGCCATTCCAATAGATTTTGGACCTCTTTTTATCCCTTTCCAATCCTTATTGCTTACAAAACCTTACAACACTTTCCTAGGCTTTTCATCACTAAATTGACCCTTTCTTATGGTATAATGACCCCTTAATTCACTTATAGGTCCTTACTTTAGTGTGTTTCATGAGACAATCTTGAAAAACATCATTAACCACATGATAATTCCCAACAACCACTCAAAAATGCCCAGGTGGACTAGGTCACCACCTTGGGCGACCTAGTCCCATGTGCCATAAAAATCAAAATTAACTTAAAATTGTTTCAAGATTTTGTCTCCTAAACCCTAAGGTTAGCCTATGTGGTGTCATTTTCAGGGAAATTAGGGCATAAATTGTATAAATAAGGGTTTTCCCCTAATTTTTCACCCTAATATTCTAATTCAATCTCTTACCTTCTACACCTCATTCTTCTCAATCACTCATCTCTCACTCTTCTCAAGCAAGCTAGGGTTTGAGAATTCTAAGTCAACAAGACATCTTTCTGAAGCATTCAAGGGTTGATTGTTGCAACTCAATATCATTCATCATGGCAAGGTACTAGCTCCATTATTTCATGTTCATGCTTCATTACATTTTCTATTCATTTTCGTTTAGTTACCTAAAAGGGATTTGAACAAGTCAAACCCCCATACCCTAACAATCAACATTTTCTCTTTCTCTCCTTGTTTGTTTGTAGATTTACGTATATTGAAGATCATTGAAGGATTTGAAGACCTCTCCTTGCTTGCAAAGTCCAAAAAACCACCAAAAGTCACTCTCAGGCCTGAAAATCAAAGTTTCAGAAGCAAACACCTATGAAGAACCAAAGTGCAAATCGAGGGCTTCCATTTTCCCTTCCGAATTTCCAAAAATTCAGAGGAGGACTAAGTTTCCAACAATGGCGACCTAGTTCCACTAGAAATTCCTTTCGGTTATTTTTCATATTCAGACACCCATTTGGTAGAAACGGGCTCTAGGCCAATTTTTCCAGATTTGGGACTAGGTCACCCAGATTGGCACAAGTGTCCTAGTTGGCTTATGCAACAATTTCATCAGCAGTCCAGACCTCCATCTTATCCCTCTTCATATTCCAGGTGCACACATTCTATCTCACATCTTTCTGTTTAGTTTAGTGTACATTTCTAGGTCATTTTGTAAATGTTTGCATATCATTATGTGTTTTCCAGCACTTTGCATCTCTTTAGTTTAGCATCAATAAAACACTTCCCTTTTCAATTCGCTACATTTAGGACATCACATTCCACACACATCATGCATCTACCCCCAATCTTGAATGAACCCTAAAATAAAAGGTGTGAAAGAAAATCCATTTCTCATTAGTTTCTAGGTGAAAAACCCTAGAAACTCATTGGGGAATCTTCTTTCCCCTTTCATTTTTGGTGGTTCACAAACAAGTGGCATAGAGGAAGAAGAAGAAGATGAATGCAAAGAAATTTGTGAACCTAAATTTGAGGGATGTTTATTGGAAGACACGAAGGATGAAATTACAGATGTTGCAACAACGAAAAAAGAGTTGAGTGCAATGGAGCACATTGAAGAAGAGGATAAGAAAGTTGCAGTAGTTAAAGAAAAGGTAAAACTTGCATTTTGTGAGTTCATCGATGATTTTGGTTTGCTTGTGAATGATATGAATGGAATGGATAGATATGAGGAGGCTGAAGATTTTGTTGCAGTAGTAAGTAAAAGAGGAATATCATATTTTGATGAGGTTAGAACAAAATATGATTTGTTTTTGAGTGATGTGACAAATGATAGCAAAGAAATAATTGCAGCAGTGAAAGTTGCGGCATAAGGCAATGAGGTAAAATCATATTTTAATGTATGTTTTGATGAGGCTAATAATGTAGAAATGGATAAATTTGTTGAAGTAAGTAATCAATTTGAGAAGGTTCAAATTGAGGAACAAGAGGTGGAGGTAAAAGAGGAGTTTTTCAATGATTTTTTGTTCGAAAGTATTGAATATGAAGATTCCTTGGTTAGAGAGCCTAATTATTTGTTAAAGAATATGGATGATGAATCTTGGGATTATTGTTCTAACACTATTTAAAACATGGAAGATCACTTTGTAGTAGCAATATGTCTTTCTATAGGCATAAAAATAATGGCATGTCATGTTGAAGATAAGTTTGAAGTTGCACTAGTGAATAGAACCATGGTAAATTTCAATTTTTCTAAATATCATTCTAAAGAAGGATGTGAGTGTGATGAGGTTGCAGAAATAGAGAATAGTAAATCATATTTAATTAAATTTGATGATGATGATTTGCAAGTTATGGATAGGTTAGTTTAGGAAGATTTTGCTAGATATTATTGGTATGCAGAGAAGGATTTGTATCATGTTGCAGAGTTAAGTGTAGGTGCAAATTGGTGGAGGTGGACGGACTATGGTGGGTTGAATCCCACAAGATCATAGGAGAATTTGAATTACACTAGGTGGAGGTGGTCGATTTATGGTGGAAATGATTCCACATTCAAGACGTTGAGTGTAGAGCAGTGTTTTCAAACAAGGGAGCTTGTTTCAATTAAATGTTGGAAGAGGAGAAAGAAGAATCAATTGCAAGTACCAAATTCAGTGATGGAGTTTGTTGAGGATTGTTTACAATTTGAAAGGGTGGTACTACCACTCAACTCCATTTTGTGAATCCATATTCACAAAATTTCTCCTACCCTGGGTGTCTGATGCAAGAGCATCTAGGAGTATCAACAATCTTGCATCACCAAAAATATTGTTATTTAAATTTTGTTTATTTTTAATAAGGGCTTAGGGGTTAGGAGAATAATATTTTGATTTGCAACAATGTAATTCCCCTGGTGTAAATATATAAATGTAAATTTTATGGGAAATAGGTCCCGGTAAAGCGGTAAAAGCATCTAGTGGGGGAATATTCCATTTGGGTGTCCACTTAAGGATGAGGACAAATAGTTTTGTCTTTTAGTGGTTTTGGCAAGATTTCCATGTACATGTGTCATAAATTGTCATAATATGGATTGCAAAGAATCTTGCATGTTTCTCAAGCATGTATTTGCATGCAAAGTTATAACCGCCAGACTATAAGGAATATGTAAGAGGTTGTAAGATGCCATTGTTTAGTTGAAAATTGGATGCTTTATGGTTTCAGACATACAACATCACTTTTACCCAACTAACATTCAAGGATAACCCTTGAGATCTCAATTCAAAGGAGAAAGAGATCTTGCAAGAGGGTTTTTCTAAGGGTTGAATATGATCTGATAAGGGGTTCACCACCAAACCCTAGTTGAATGTAATGTACTACAAAATGACCTAGAAAAGTGAATGAAATGAAACAAAAAACTACAAAAAGGAAGATGTGCACCTAGAAACATGGAAATGATTGGAAAGAGGTATGGAAAGCTGGAAATTTTTCTTTTATTGCTAATTGGGACTCATTCACCTAGTTGGGCGAATTAGTTCAAAAATTGGGTTTCTGTGCAGGAACAAGAATCTGCCAAATGGGTATCTAGATCTACAAAAATCTGAATTTTGATTGGGACTGAGACTCATTCACCAAAAGTGGTGAATCAATCCAGTTAGGATTTTATGAAGCTTCAAAGTGTGATCCTACTCTCCTCAGTCTACTCAATCTGCCTTTGCAATTTTTTGGATCTGAATCTTTCATTTGCTATCTATAGGTGATCTCCAATGTTCTCCAAGGCCTGATGACAACTTTGACAAATTTGAAATCTTGAAAAAATTTCTCCAATCTTGCTCCTTATTAAATATGCAACCTAGACCTGTAAATCACACACAAAGGGGAGGGAAAAAAATTCTTGGGTTAGTGAATAGGGGTTTGCCTTAGTCAAACCCCTTGTTGGTAATTAAACCTTGAAATATGAATGGATAATATTGAATGAACAAGATAAGATGTTGCAACTCACCAAACCCTAGCAATAAAATGTTGAAAACATGTATGAAGTGGCTCCAACGGATGTAGATCTTGACTCTTTCTTGAAAGTGATAGATCTTGAATGAACTACTTGCTTGAATCACAAAATCCTACACCACAATTGTTAGCTCAAAACCAAACATGATGCATGAAGTCTTTGACATGATGATTGATACTTGAATGCTACTCTAAAATGCTTGATAATCTACCCTTGAATGCTCTTGTGAATGCTTGAATTCTCTCGTGAACTCAAACTTTCTATAAGGATGAATATTTGAATGCTTGGGATGTTAGGATGAAAATGAGTGAAAGAACCTTGTATTTATACTCAATTATGCAAGAATTCTTGAAATTACAACACTACAAGACGACATCAGATCTAGGAGAATAAAGTCCTGTCAAAATTTTGAATTAATTTTGATTTTGGGCCACATGGGGCTGATTCTCCTGAGTCCCACTAGGCCTAATTTTGGGGACCATTTTTAAAAATGTTTAGAAATGTGTGAAATCAGGTTTGGGACCAAAAAATCTAGGTGGGACTCATTCGCCCAAGGTGGTCCATGAGTCCCAGATCACTAAATCTAGTCCTTTCAAACTTGAAAAACCTGAATTATGATTGGGTAATAATTGGTGTCAGGATTATCCTCGAAAAGATGCATTAAATGGGGCTTGTGGATGCAAAATAGGCCCAATTAAAGCATAAGAAAGCCCAATTATTAATGACAAGCCTATAAAAGTGTGAGTGTGTTGCAACACTTTACAACACTCCAAATATGGCATGATTAAGCTTTGAAAAGAGGTTTATTAGATTCGGTTAATTAATAAAACCTTAGAAAAGTGTGAAAGTGTGTTACAACACTTCACAACACTTTAACAAGGTACCATTTAAATCCATTAGTTCACAAGGGCCCAAGACCTAATGTGAATGTGTCAACCACATTACAACACTAAATAAAGGCATTATTAACTTCAGTTCCGCAGGGAGGGCCCAAACAAGTGTGAAAATGTCTCTGACGACATTTTTTGACACTACAACCATAAACAACCAAAGTTGATTGGACAAGAGTTTAGGCGCCCAAGAGAAGGTTGGAATGCATTGGACCTCATTTCTTATTACAGATTTTGAAACTCCCAAAGTTGGGGCATGGATTTCTCAAGGTGGTTTCAAGAGGTTGTTTTGTAAAACAATGAATGGTTTTTTTTCTCCAAATACATTCTCTATTTATTGATTCCTTTTCATTTTGGAGAAGGGGGCTTGGAGAATTGAAGTTTGCATACCCAGATGCTGTCGAAATTATGCTAGATTATTGAAGACACATTTGTTGTAGGTGTTTCATGTAGGATTGAAGAGGATCCCATGAGCTTCATTTTGATGTAAATCATTTGCATATTTGAATGAAATAAAGTTGTAGATTTCTCTTTCATTTCCAGTTCTTTATATGTATTTGTAGCCTTCTTGTATAACATATTTTGTGTGTTTGTAATTAGATTTGAAAGGGAGACTCTCCCTTTTCATCAATATTGCACTCCCTAGATGTTAGACATCATATAATATTAGTTAATTACAATCCACCCTAGGCATACCCTCCTCTACTTGTTTCATTTAAAATTAATTCTCTATCTTGGTGGAGGGTGGTCTAGTAATCAACCACCACCTTCCTACCTATAATTAGTAATTAAAATATACTACAAGCATCCTTTAAGATGAAAATGACATCTTAACTTGATAGATGAAATTTTTTCATGTCTCATCTCTCTATCTAGGTAGTCACCATACAAACAACAAAACTCATAACAAGCAACTACCTCCCATAATCAAATACCAATACATATATCATTTTTATCTCAATAGAAGATAAATATAACAAGTGCATAAATTTATATTGGTGGTAATGGGGCCACTCCCTAATCTCCAAATCCTTTTGCATAGGAAAATAAATTGTAGGTTAGTCTATCATATGGATCATAAAAAATTTGAATACTAGAAATATCAAATTATCTACTAATTTTGTTTTATATCGATATTGTGGATTAGATGCCTAGGTAGTGTTTGTATCCACATCACTGTCATAGTTAGTGGGTCACTCCTATGCGAAAAGGATCACTTTCATATTGTTTCTTGCACTATATCCATTTGATGTGTAACATTTCTCCTACAATGCATCATGATGCATCTCTTTGATAACTCTCTCTTTGGGTCAATATTGATGTGATATAGGAAAAAGGGATCTAAGGTCTAAATCACACCTCTTACTATATCTCAATGAAATGGACCAAATTGATCTCAAGCACCCACTTGGCTACTAACCTCAATAGAAGAGCCAAAATGGTGGATTAGGGTTTCAATTCTTTGTTGTGGGGATGACTTAATATTGATTAAATTAATATTAATTGATTTAATTTGATAATGTGAAGATGCACCTAGGTTAACTATAAAAATACAATAAACTATTATGATTTCAGGAAAACACAAAATTGAAAGCCAAAAACAAAGTTCAAAAGAGTATCTTGTGTAGACATAGAGGGACCCGACATATAAATTAGAGCTTGAAATGGCTAGACAAGGGTGTTGGTACCGTAGACCTAGAAATGCAGACAATTATAATCAAAATTCAAATCTCAATTTAGTCCCTATATGTAGGCTCTTCTCCTATGTTGGTTTGTGGTGACTGATCATGCTATACTGCACAATTTTTAGTACTATGCACTCTTCATGTATCCTCATCAAAAAAGAAAAAAGCCGACTTTGTAAACCCTAATTTCTGGAAGCTTCTAAAAGCTTGTTATAAGCAGTTGGGATGGAGAGTTGTTGTATGGCATTATTCATGATATTGTAATATGTTTTGCATTGGATAATAAAATCATTGGATGGTTGCGGTTTTGTGGATGTATCCCAGATTGGGTGAACCACATTAAATTCTTTGTGTTGTCTTCTATGTGTGTTTTATTACTCTATTTTGTTGTTCAAATCTGCATTTAACTTTTTAGATATATGCCTTCTAACCCTAACAAGTGGTATTAGAGCAAGTTGTTTTCGATTATCGTCTGCAGGAAAGTCTCACGGTTGAGTGGGAGTCTCACGGTTAAGTGGGAGCAATGGTAGATGAGGGTAAATTGAAGGTTGAGAAGTTCAACGGGCAAAACTATCATTTGTGGAAGATGCAGATGGAGGACTACCTTTATCAAAAGGATTTATGGCGGCCATTGGAAGGGAAAACCAAGAAACCCACAACAATGTCGAATGAGGACTGGGATATTTTGGACAGGAAGGCACTTGGTAGTATTTTTTTATGCCTGGCACAATCAGTGGCATTTAATAGTACAACAGCAAAGACAACTCAAGAGTTGATGGAAACCCTAGCGAAGTTATATGAAAAGCCTTCTGCTTCGAATAAAGTATTTCTTATGAAACGTTTATTTAATATGAAAATGGTAAAAGGTGGGTCAGTTGTTGATCATTTAAATGAGTTTAATAGGGTTACCAGTCAATTAACTTCTGTTAAAGTAAACTTTGATGAAGAAATTAGGGCTCTTTTGATTTCGTGTTCTTTTCCTAAAAGCTGGAATAGCTTGGTAATGGTTGTTAGCAATTTTGTTTCTGGTTCGAATACATTGAAGTTTAATGATGTTGTTGGTATTATTTTGAGCAACGAAATTCGTAGGAAAATCTCGGGTGGAACATCCACATCAGGCAGTGTTTTGAATGCAGAAAGCAGGGGCATAACAAAGGAGAGAGGAAACAATTTTGGAATTCATGGGAAGTCATGAGGAAAATCAAGGGACAGAAGGTCCCAATCTAGAGACAAGAGGGATTGTTGGTACTATGGTAAGCCAGGTCATTTAAAGAAAGATTGTTGATCTCGAAAAAATAAAGGAGACAAAAATAAAGGAAATAAAGAGGCAAATGTGGTAAGTAATAAATCTGATGAGGATGCTTTGATTCTTTCCCTTGACAATATTGATGATTCTTGGGTATTAGATTCAGGGGCTTCATTTCATGCTACACCCCATAGAAATTATTTTCTTGATTATGTCCAAGGGGATTTTGGGCTGGTTTATTTGGGAGATAATGAACCTTGTCAGATTGTTGGAAAGGGAAGAATCAAGATGAAGTTGCAAAATGGGAATCATTGGCTACTACATGAGGTAAGGCACATTCCAAAGTTAAAAATAAATTTATTTTTTGTAGGGCAACTAGATGATGAAGGTTGTGTTGTTACATTTAGTGATTAAAATTGGAAGGTTACAAAAGGTGCCTTAGTGGTAGAAAAAGGTGTGAAAGTAGGCACCTTATATCTTTGTACAGGTCATATTGTTCCTTCTACTTTAGCTATTGCAGATAAAAATCAATGTTTAGGAACAATTGTTGCAGTTCAACAGGCAAAAAATCAGATAGTTGCTATAGATTTTGAATCAGCACTATGGCATAATAGACTTTGGAATCTAAGTGCAAAAGGTATGAAAGTGCTTCATTCAAAGAATGTTCTACCAGGTCTAAAATGTGTTAATATGGATTTCTGTGAAAGTTGTGTGTATGGAAAACAAAAGAGAGTTAGTTTTCTCAAAGATGGGAAACAAAAGAAAAATGAGAAATTGGAGCTTGTGCATACGGATGTATGGGGACCAGCTCAGGTATATTCTCTTGGTGGCTCTCAGTATTATGTTACATTCATTGATGATGCAACTAGGAAGGTATGGAATTATTTCCTTAGGCATAAATCTGATGTATTTGAAACTTTTAAAAAATGGAGAAGCTTGGTTGAGAATGAGAAAGCTAAAAAGCTAAAATGTCTCAGATCTGATAATGGTGGTGAGTATTGCAGCAAAGAGTTTGAAGATTATTATTCCTTTAATGGTATTTGTATGAAGAAAATGGTTCCAAGGACTCCACAGGAAAATGGAGTGGTTGAACGCATGAATAGAACAATAATGGAGTGTGCACGAACTATGAGATTGCATGTTGGGTTGCCTTTAAACATGTGGGTAGAGGCTGCAAAACACTGTTGTTTATTTAATTAATAGAGGGGTGATCCCACAATAATGGGTTACACTTTTTGGGCAAACTTGATATTGAAATCAACATTTTTCACCAAATCTTCACTTTCGTACGCCTATAGAAGCTAAACCATTAAGAATTTGAAGATGAAGGAAACTAATGATTTGTGATATTTTGTGTTGAGAATCTAATTATAATTTAAAAAATAAATTGTGAATTATTTTATGTAGTTTTTATTAACTTATTTTTTTTACTAAACATCATTTTCAAAAACTGATGCTTACTTTCAACTACATAACTTTTTTTATAGAAATAATACAATTCTAATTTTTTAAATACAGTGTTTTCACACCATTATCTAGTGGATGGATATTTTTTCATAATTTTTTGTTGCATATATATATATTTTAATTAATTTTCTAATTTAGAGTAATTATAATTTGGATATATTATACTTTCAACTGCATAAATGTTTTTGTATTCATTTGAATTAACTTATTCTTTTTTTGTTGTAATAAGGACATCAATAGCTAGTATACATGCATTTTTAAGAAAAAAATTTCTCTTTTCCTATTTTTCCGTATGTGTGAACTAAAGACCTTGATGTTCATTGAAAAACCTACATTCACAAGAAATAAAAAATAAATATAATAATAAAATTAAATATATTTAAAATTATACTTTTTGGGAAGCTTATAATAAGGACTACATGTTTACAATAAATTAATTTGATCCCCTAAAAGGTAAATCAAAAGTGGTTTTTTATCAACATTTTGATAGGTGTAGAGGAGACTCCATTATAGGTATGGTTTAAGACTAGCAACTTTCTATCCAAGGGGGTTTAATATAAGTGGGTTTGATCAAACCCTATTCAATTAAAACCCTTAAAATGGAACCTTTTTAAGGTTTACATAATTATATTTTCTAAAAATATGTGATTTCAGCAAAAATTAAGATGTCCCAAAAAGTGTAACCCATTATTGTGGCAAAACCCAAAGGTCCCTCTAATCCTTTGGGTTTGGGTTGTGGTATTCCAAAGGAAGCTTGGATAGGTAAGAAGGTGAGTTATTCTTTTATCAAAACCTTCGGTTGTGAAGCATTTGCACATGTAGATTCTGAAAATAGAACCAAGCTTGATGCAAAATCAAATAAATGTATATTTTTTGGATATGGCATTTATGAATTTGGTTATAGGCTTTGGGATTTTGAAAATAAGAAAATTGTGAGAGGCAGGGATGTCATATTCAATGAGAAAGTGTTGTACAAAGATCTATTGCAGCAGCATGAGAAGACAAAAAAGGATTATGTAGTGTTGGATGATATTACAAACAACAATGTTCCAGTGGTTCCTCATGCTCCACAACAATAACAACAAGAAATACCACAAACTCCAATGAATGTTAGGCGATCTTCAAGGATAAGTAGACCTCCAGAAAGATTTTCTCCCTCTTTGTATTTTATTTTATTAACTGATGCTGGTGAACCAGAATGTTATCATGAAGTTATGCAGGAGGATACCAAGGTTCAGTGGGAGCATGGAATGGAAGAAGAAATGGAATCCTTGCTAGAAAATCAAACTTGGGAATTATGCAAGTTGCTTGTAGGAAAAAAAAGGATTTACCAAACAAATGGGTTTGCAGGGTGAAAGAGGAGGATGGAGGTAAGAAAAGATTTAAAGCCAAATTAGTTGTAAAAGGATGTGCATAGAAAATGGGTATTGATTTTGATGAAATCTTTTCTCCAGTTGTTAAAATGACTTCTGTTTGTACTGTTTTAAGTATTGTAGCTACTGAATATTTGCATTTAGAACAGCTTGATGTTAAAACAACCTTTCTCCATGGTGATTTGGAAGAGGAAATAAATATGGAACAACCACAAGGATTTGAGGTCAAAGGTAAGGAGAAACTAGTGTGCAAATTGAAGAAAATTTTATATGGCTTGAAGCAAGCACCTCGGCAATGGTATCTTAAATTTGATAGTTTTATGGCTAAGCAAGGCTACAACAGGTGTAATTTAGACCATTGTGTTTATTTTAAGATGTTAGGTGAAGATAGCTATATTACTTTATGTTTATATGTTGATGATATGCTTGTAGCGGGGTCTAACATGGATCACATACAGGACTTAAAACAACAATTAGCAAATTAATTTACTATGAAGGATTTGGGGGTAGCAAAACAAATACTTGGTATGAAGATTACAAGAGATAGGAAAAACAAGAAATTATTTTTATCTCAGGCTGATTATGTTGAAAAGGTGTTGCAGAGATTTCATATGGAGAATGCAAAAGTCGTCAGCACACCTTTGCCCAGTCATGTAAAATTGACTAAGGATATGTGTCCAAAGACACAAGAGGAGGAAGAAAAAATGTCCAAGATACCATATGCTTCAGTTGTAGGCAGTTTAATGTACAGCATGGTATGCACAAGACTAGATATTGCACATGTCATAGGAGTTGTTAGAAGGTATATGAGTCATCCTGGAGTTGAGCATTGAAATGCGATAAAATGGATTCTCAGGTACTTGAGAGGTACATCCAATATATGTTTATGTTTTGGGGGTTCTAATACAGATTTAAAAGGCTATGTTGACTCAGATTTGGCAAGGGATATAGATACTAGTCAGAGTACCACAGGTTATGTATTTATAGTTGGTGGGACAACAGTGAGTTGGATTTCTCGATTGCAAAAGGTGGTCGCTTTATCCACCACAGAGGCAGATTATGTGGCTGCAATAGAGGCATCAAAGGAGATGATATGGCTACAAGTCTTCATGGAAGAGTTGGGAAAAACACAAGCTAAAAATCACTTGTTTACAGATAACCAGAGTACTATACATCTTGCAAAGAATTATGCCTTGCACTCTAAAACCAAACACATACAATTGAGATATCATTTCATTTGGTTAGTATTGGAGGATGGACATGTAAAGCTGGAAAAGATACATACAGATGTCAATCCAACAAATATTTTTATAAAGGTAGTGACAAGGGAGAATTTGAGCTCCTCTTCAGCTTCGGTTGGCCTTCAAGGTTGAATTCAAGTATAACAGAGCAATAGGGTCCAAGGTGCTTATTTCCAATGGGAGTTGTAAGTGCAGCGGTGTCGTCAAGGATCAGTCTCCAAGTGGTAGATTGTGTTCATATGGAGCCTGATTAGTCTCCAAGTGGGAGATTGTTGGTTTGTAGTGACTGATCATGCTATACTATAAAAAATTTAGTACTGTACACTCTTCATGTATCGTCACCGAAAAAGAAAAAAGTCGACTTTGTAAACCCTAATTTATGGAAGCTTCTAAAAGCTTGTTATAAGCGACTGGGATGAAGAGTTGTTGTATGGAAGTATTCGTGATATTGTAATATGTTTTTCACTGGATAATAAAATCATTGGATGGCTGCGGTTTTGTGGATGTAGCCCAGATTGGGTGAACCACGTTAAATTCTCTGTTATGTCTTCTATGTGTGTTTTATTATTCTATTTTGTTGTTCAAATATGCATTTAACTTGTTAGATATCTGCCTTCTAACCCTAACATCCTTCGGACTCAATATGAGAACTTCATCTATCATTGATAAATTCCACTTTCACTAATTTTTTGACTTGTACGACTTGAGTTCTTGATTGAGCAATTAGGCCTTCAATGCTTTCACAATTTACTTTAGATCTATAACCTACAAACAAGGAAGAGAGGAAAGGGTTGTGTGGTATAGGGGCTTTCCTAAGTCAAACCCCCATTTTGGTATTTCTACCTCCACAATGGTTATGATGATGTAAAAGAGAGCCTAACCTCGGTCAAGTAGAGGCTAAATGATAAACAAGTGACAAATTGACAATTATTGCAACTTACCACTCAAATTTACATTCCTTGATGGACTAGAATCATTGTACTCATCACCTTCAAGGGGAAATTGATGCTTGATTTGAAGTCCTAAAAGTGTTAGTACTAACAAAACAAATGTACACGAAACATAAAAAAACTCGCATGAAAACTTGATGCATTGATAACATGATGCTTAAATTATATAATACTACAATAATCTTACTAAATCTACTCTTGATTGCTTTGAAGATTCTTAATTGCTCAATTAATATCACTAGGATTTCAAATGGTGAAAAATATTTGTATTTATATGCAATTTTTAAATTTCCCACCAATTAATTACCAACAACCGATAAATAATTTAGGATTTCTAAATGTTAAAATGCTGACACCGACATATTTGAATTGGGGGAAAAATAGGTTGGAAAAGGGCACTAGTGCCCTGGTCCAAACCTATTTTGGGGCCTTAAGTATCAATAAATTAATATTAAATCCTTATTCCCAATTCAACTCTGATTTTTCAAAGATTATTATAAAATGATCAAATTTAAAGCACAATTAGGTCCAAGCATATAAGGAGGATCTAAACCTACTGTGAAATTGTCAAGGGTGATAATTTACGATGCTACAAGTGAAAATTAATTACTCTTTTGCCATTTTACCCTTTATTTATATACTATGGGACTTTACTCATTCTCACACATCATGTTTTACATAGTAACCAACATGGAATCCATATTATTACCCTCCAAAATGATCTACATGATTATCATGAAATGTGGCATTGATTTAAGATTCCATAACCTAGGTAGCCCATCTAATTTCATTAAATACAAGGATCAATTTTCTAAAATAAGGTATAGGTACCAATTTTTTATATGCATTTTACACATTTTCAAGGAGCGTCATATTTTCACATTTATTATTATCAACTCAAATTTTATCAAAAAAAATATTTATTAGTTCTAATACTAAAAATCCCTTTTGAGCTCATTATATAGAATCGCATAGATAAAAACACATATCTTTCATGGTTTTCGCTGCATGATGATACTTCTCAAGTTCATTTCATATGATTTTCATGCCACTCATTAGCATTTTTATTGCATATTTTATAGAAAATGATTTTTTTCCATGATGGTTATAAGACCCCTAGTAATCTCAACACTTATATCCTATGATATTATACTAATCCAAGTTGATCATGTTTATGTTACTTATGTCTATTTTTTTGTGTTGACATAATTATATGATAGTTTTATTATTGCCTATTGCCTGACCCTTATCATGATGAGACAAATCATATTTTTTATGCTTATAGGATCCTTATTTGGTATTCACACCTTTTGGGCATTTGACTTTTGGCCTTATATGTGAGAAATATTGAGGGCACCTTTCCTCTTATCAATATTTATTTTTGTAATACAGTTATATATTTATATGCTTAATTAATAGGATAACAAATTCATATTTTTCTCCTTTCATCCAACTTGCTTACATATTTTATACATGCAACTAATTGGAGGGGCATGCAAGGTTGCTAAAACCATTATGTTAGATCTACCATAGGGACTATAATAGGCCTATTCAATTATATAGTAGTTAAGTGTAGTACCACTTTAGCTCCATATGCAACATATTATTAACTATCACTAAGTAGTATCTTATCAACTACCCACTAGTGGTATGCTATAGATATATCAAGTATAGTATCATTTTAGTTGCTCATGTAGTATCATAATATCTATCTATAGGTAGTATCCTTTTAATTTTCTATGGATAACTTTGGTAATTTTATTTTATGATTATTTTCAAATATTATAGATGTTTCTCATTGGATATTTTACTAAACTATGCTTGCAAGTCTTTAGATGAGGCACTCATTAGTATGGAACATGTACCAAATCAATTTCTACATTCATAGTTGCATCAATTTTATGAGTGTTTGAATATTTAAATTTTATATTAGATACTTGAAATTAATTTGACATCTATCCTCACGGTAGTTGACATGCAAGCCAAAGTAGGGTAAGATGTGATGGTAAAAATCACATATATGGTAAAAAATTCTTGTGTTTTGGACTTAGTTTGGCTAGGTTATATACAATGACAAGTGTATAAGTAACATGATTTCTACTAAGGTTTGACACAACCCAGTATGTATCCACCTCCATTTGCACTCATTTATAGGAACTAGTTCTATCCTTTAATGAAAATAAATGTTTATTATGATGTATCATTAGTGGTATTAGTAGATGGATTCATCTTGGTCTATGTATTGTAGGTCCCATGAATTGGTGTCTTGTGTTTGTTAGAGATATAGGAAATAATGGTTCAACTAGTGGAGGAAAATCCAATTATTCTCCCCCAAAACCATCATCCAAAGTGTCATCATCCTCAAAAAAAGATAATGACTAGTGAAGTCTATTGACATGAGAAAAATAAGTGAGCATACAAACTTGGTCAAAAGAAACCAAAGAAACAAGTGAAGATGCAAAGTAATCAAACTTGTATAACTAAGATGCATCACAAGCCTTGCACATGACAATAATCAACAATTATTTCAAATATTCATTTACAACTCTATTAATCTATAAAAATATTAATTTTTTTCATCTCTTGAATAGGTTATTTGATAAATAGAAAGAAAAAAATTATATAAAAAAGGCACATATAATTTAAGATTATCAAATGAAATTATCACTTAGCTACCTAAACATTGCTTACTCTAAAAACATAAGAATTTAATTTAACACCAACACCTATTTTGTCAATATTATAATGATTGAGGGCAGAGAAGTGATATTTTTACTTACCCATATGATATGTGGATCTTGAACCAATGCTCCAGCTATGTGTAAGAGATAGAAGAGTTATAATAAAAAGTGAAAATCTATAACTGGATCCAAATATTATAAAGGAAATCAATTTCTTGTAACCTAGAGAAGACTTTGGGCAAGGATTAAGTTCTTCACGCCTCTTGAGATTGTACTTCTTCAATGTAGCTTCATTTACAACTCAATTAATCTATAATTTTTATTTTTATTTTCATCTCTTGAATAGGTTATTTGATAAATAGAAATATTTTTTCATGTAACAAAGGCACATATAATTTAAGATTATCAAATGAAATTATCATTTACCTACCTAAACATTGCTTACGCTAAAAACATAAGAATTTAATTTAACACCAACACCTATTTTGTCAATATTATAACGATTAAGGGTAGTGAAGTGATATTTTTGCTTAGCCATATGATATGTGGACCTTGAACCAATGCTCCAGCCATGTGTAAGAGATAGAAGAGTTATAATAAAAAGTGAAAATATATAACTGGATCCAAAAATTATAAAGGAAATCAATTTCTTGTAACCTAGAAAAGACTATGGGAAAGGATTAAGTTCTTCACGCCTCATGAGATTGTGCTTCTTCAATGTAGCTTCTTTTTTTCCATGTTTTTGTAATATATGGAATATGTTTTATCATATTTGTAGTAGGTGCATGTCTTAGATTCTTTCTTTGACTTTGTCAAGGAAGGGAAATTTAACTCAACTCCTTTAGATTGACCATTCTTGGAGCTCTTTGACACTTTTTGTGATGCCTTGGTTTGCTTCAAGCTCTTTGAATCGTGTCACTTCAAGTATCTATATGTTGTAATTATGAAAAAAAAAATGTGCCTATTTCAATGAACTTCTCATGGTCACATGTCAACTACTCACACAAAAACATTAATTTTAGGCATCTTGAACTTGATCCCATGAATCTATATTTGTGAATATAGAAATACATTGAATATTGGTCTTCCAACTTAGAAAGAATAATGACAATTAATTGATCATTTTACTTTTTAATCTTGTCATCCTTAACTAGATCCTTATTAGCTTGAACTATGATATAAAATCTTCAATTATACTAAAGTCTCAAAGATTCAAACTTATGAGAACATTCTTCAACATATGTCACTTTATGCCTCGAGTCTTTGTAAACAAACTTAAAAGCTTCTCCCGAGCATCAAAAGAAGAATTCATGTCATGAATGTGAAACTCAAGATCTCTTGAAATTAAGAAACTAATAAATCCAAATACTTTCACACTAATTAAAATATTGCATCTTTTCAATTTAATTAATTGTCTCTATCTCATTTCCTATTATCAAATGAAACAAACATTTAATTTTAACTTGCTCTATCTTAAACCCTTTCCATTAAATAGACAAAAAAAAAATGGTTGTATATCAATTCTTTGAACTAATTACATCTAAAAATACTTAGATTTAAAATAAAATCAATTTTAATTAAAAGTGTAGATGGTAGTCAATTGGCATTCATTTTATTAGTGATGTTTAATCATTCACAAAGAGTTCACTAGATATCAAGTCAAAACTTATGAATTTCTAAAAAAATAAGATCAAGATTGTGGACTGATAAAAGAGATACCCCTCAACTATTAACTCTTGACTTAAAGAAAATGATTATTCATACAACCTTGATTCAATCTCTTAATACCAACAAATTATACTATTTTCTTGCTTGGATAGAATTCCTTCCGTGTCAAGTGGATCAAGATCAGTATTCATTATCAAGTGGCTAAGCTCAATTATCTATTTCATTGTGCTTCCTGATAACTGGCAGTAAACTTCACTTCTTTGTCTGGACGTACTCCATTGCTTCTCATTCCCAACTTTCTCTACCTAATCTTATCCATCATGCCAGATTTCTGCAAGCACGCAACACTGATAATAATCAGCAAATTCCGTATGAAATGATTAATTAGGTCAAATCAAATTACCCACTCTACCATTGTACAATCGTATTCGTCTGAACTTTCCTTTAAAAGTAAAATTAGGTTTACTAACTTCCTAATTTCACACCTTAAATGCACTTCTTCAACAGTTTAATATGCAGTACAAGCAAAGGTCAATCTATCAAGGAGGAGGAAAGTGTAATCCAAATGTCAATTAAAAATCCAAAGGCAATCTTTATTCAAAATGGATTGTGAAAAAATTATTACCTAATTTTTTTAATTTAATGTTTATTTTAGATAAATATTTTAAGTATATGTCTTTATTTGTTTCAAGTATTTTTTATTTCTATGTATTATTGTTATATTAATATTTTGTATCACATTTAATGATCTATCATTTGAATGAGGTAGGAATTGTGATTTAAAATACTATGTAACAATTCATACATAGTTGAGTCTAAAAATATTTGAAATCATCTTGATAAATTGTGAAAAGCCCATACCCACATACATTTAATGACAAATGACACAATCTTATATGAAGTTGAGCTCACATCCCTAACTTTTTACTCATTCTTATACACACAAATCCTCATACATATAAGCATTTGCATCATCCATGCAATTTGCACTCATATTATCCTTCTATACAGACATTCTTATACATTTACCTCATCCACACATTTATCATTTATCCATGCACCTACCTTCGTATAATTATTAGTCATTCAAGTCTAATGGTTTAGTCATCCATGGTCATTTCCATGGTGGCAAGGTCAACCCCATAATTGTGGAAGTAACCCTTCTTTTTCTAAAATTCAAAGTTTGAATTTGGTTGATTGACTCCTTCATCGTCCCACTTGACTTAGTACATGTTTTATAAAATTGCATGACATGTGCTAGTATTTAAAGACATTTAATTCCATTAACCTAACATTTCTCATCTTTGAAGCATTCTATCTCATCCGAGAGCATTGAAGAAGCAAATGGAGTAACAAAGCTACATATTCATCCTAGGGCCCTTGCATATAATCTTCAAATTTTTAATACATTTTTTAGGGGAACCAAGATAACATGTCTCCTTGATAGTTATAAATATAAAATTTCCATCTTATTATTTTTTAATTTGTAGATTTTTTTCCTTATGAAAGTCACATGCCCCTTTGTAAGGAAAAAAATAAACATAAATACACAAAAAAAGGTGGGTAATAAGCTTTGATATCAAATGAGTGAATAACCCTCTCAAAATAAAATCTCTCTAGTAATACCATCAAGATCTCATGATCCTCCCTAGTTGTGCTCTATCATCAAGATTCATACATAGGGATTGATACAACCTTTAGGTGATATATTTTAGATACAACCTACCAAATTCTCTCATCCAAAATACCATTATTTTTATTTTTCTCCATCAACCCATCCTATTAGTATCCCAATGGAAAAATTTCTATAACATCTATAATTGCTAATTCTAGGCCTAGAGATTAAAGAATTTGAATATGCTCATAGGCCCAACATTTTAATAACTACATCATTT
The DNA here is from genome assembly GCA_007115665.2 of Sequoiadendron giganteum. NCBI lineage: Eukaryota > Viridiplantae > Streptophyta > Pinopsida > Cupressales > Cupressaceae > Sequoiadendron > Sequoiadendron giganteum. The sequence continues at coordinate 181,582,491 of CM021100.1, forward strand.
TAGGCTCAACCCAACAAATATTGTAAATTGAAAAAGATCATCATATTGATGAACACGCATACAAGACCCCCATGATTAAATTATATGATGTTAATCTAATTCTTAAATAATAATTGGTAGTAATAATTTACACCCCTAGATGCTAGATCTCCTACAATATTAGCTAATCGGACTCCACCCTAGGCACGATCTCTATTTTGTAATCTAAATATAATTATCTATCTAGAAATTAATCACCAGTTGTTTGGCCTATAGTTGGCAATAATAATATCTTCCAAATATCCTCTAAAGTGATTAAATCTAATCATGTGGCCCAAAATTTAAGTTTTTTAAAAGGCACATGCATATAGGTCATGAGATCAACCTGCAACCATCCAATTAAAAGCTAATCGATGGCAATAAATAAAAGCCATATTCAAGGCTAAAATATCCCTAAAATTACATGGTAATTTAGTATTAGTGGCGATATTGCCCCAAAATTAATGCTAGGAATATAATATTACTGGCGAATATAGTTAATATTTGTAATTACAGTATAAACTATTGGTGAATCAGTTCCGATGACGCATCATTTACATGGGGAATCAATTTGATTTATTAGTTTAAAAAATAATGCATAGGCGAATTAATCGAGATGAAATTTTTTTTTGTAAAAACCTGGTGATTCAGTCTCCTTTTTAGCTTGTACTATTTGTCATTTTTGGAGGTCCCAATTTTAATTATTCGTCGATTGGCGAAGATTCACCACTAAAGTTTTCCCTGATATTAGCTAATGGGAGTCCACCCTAGGCATGACCTCTATTTTTGTAATCTAAATATAATTATCTATCTAGAAATTAATCACCACCTTTTGGCCTCTGGTTGGCAATAAAATATCCTCCAAACATCCTCTAAAGTGACAACAATCTCCCAATTTGATAGATGAAATGTGTTTATATCTAAATCTCATCTCTTTATCTTGAGCTAGTTGCCATAAAAAACAAAACTCATACTAGGAAACCACCTCATATAACCAAATACTACATCTATCTTTCATATCTCAATAGAAGAAAAATATAATGTCTATAATTTGAAAGGTGGTTATTAGGCCACTCCCTAGGTAATCTTCAATTACGTTTGCATAGGAAAACAAAATGGTAGATAGGTTATCATATATATCATAAAAATGTTGATGAATGTCGAAAAGATTAAATTATCTAGCTATTTGATTTTATATCAATCATGTGGATTAAATTTGCATGCACTATTTATATCTAGATCACTTTGAAGGTAGTGAGTCACTCCCATATGAAAAGGATCACTTTTAGGTGAAAGGGGTCATATTTGTGGGAATACAAAAATAATAAAAACTAATTTTTTTGTGTCTTCTTAGCATATTTTGAATGATTTTTTAAATTTTGAAAAGTTCAATGAAGATAAAAATATTGTCATACCAAACAAGGAGCTCCCTAACATCATTGGTGCTTACATTCTATCAATCCAATGTGTGACATTGATCCTACAATGAATCATGGTCTATCTCCTTGATATGCATCTCTCTCTCTCTCTCTCTCTCTCTCTCTCTCTCTCTCTCTCTCTCTCTCTCTCGGGGGTAATAGTTGTAAGGAAGAAAGGGGTAGAAGAATAAACTTCCTACACTAATCTTGAGAGATGAAATATGGAAAATATGATCTAAATAATTAGTCAAAATAAACATAAACATATATGAAAGCATAAGCAATAGAAAATGATAAACTAGTGTTTATGTGGGGAAACCCTTAGGGATAAAAAGCCCACACTTCAAAACCTACTAAATGTACTATCAAATTAAATAAGAGATTACAATGCACTTGTAAAATAAGCTCTTAATAGGGAATTCACCAACATTTGAACTTAGAGTAGTTTTGGTACCATTTTAGTACCTACAAATTCACTCATACATACTACAATTCCAGCTCCCAATTTATAAGCAAAAAGAAACCTCAAAATCAATAATAGTTTTTCAAGATAATGTGATAAATTCAATTGGTGGTGATAAAGTGATAAATAAAAATATTTCACCTTCCCAATTTAATTAATATTCTCTATCTCTTTTCCTACTATCACATGCAACAAAGATTTACATGCAACTTTCTCTATTTTAGACTCTTTCCATTAATCCAATGATAGGCAAAAAAAAAAAGTGGCCCTATATCAATTCTTTCAAATAATTACATCTAAAATATTATAACTAAAATAATTTTTTATTTTTTTTAAAGTGTAGATGGTAGTCAAGTAAAGATCAAGTCTTACTGAGCACAAAGTCTATGACTTTTAAAGGAATAAGCTAAAGATTGCACTCTTAACGACTTTGACAAAATGAATACCCCTCAACCATTAACTCTTAGCTAAAAAATGATTAATCACAAATCCTTGAATTAATGATATCAAATTTCCACAATCCATATTGTATGTTGTTCAAGATTTCTGGATTTGATTGTGTATCATTTTTTGCATCAAAATGATACACAATCAAATCCAGAAATCTTGAACAACATACAAATCCTTGATTCAATCTCTTCATATCAATAAACATTAAAAACCAATAAAAAAACCATTCTTTTATCGCATCCATTTGAAAAGATTATTTTTTTCAATTGAATCAAAACTGGGTAATTATATAAAATAAGAATAAGCAGCAAAAAGAGCTGCCGGATAACTATCCAGAGCTAAAGCTGATACTCTTTTCTTGGTTTGACAGAATCCCTTCCGTGTCAAGTGGATCAAGATCAGTATTGAGTGGTAGGTGTAAAATTATCAAGTAGGTAAGCTCAATTTTGTAGTTCCTTGTACTTTGTGATAACAAGCAGTAAATTCCAGAGCTTTGTGTGGACGTACTTCATTGCTTTCTTTACCTAAGTTCATCCATTTTAGCCCATATTTCTGCAAGTCTGCAACAGTGATAATAATCATTAAATTCCGTATAAAATGAGTAATTGGGTCAAATCAATTCATCTACTCTTCTATTGAACAATCTTATGCGTGTGATTTTTCTTTTGAAAGTAAAAATTAGGTTTACTAACTTCCTAAATTCACACCATAAATTCTTTTACGCAACAGTTTAATGTGGAGTACAATCAAGGCAGGCTTATTTTGAGTTTCAGAAGTATTTTATGTCTCTCAGTGAGTTCTGCCTGTGCTTTTCAGGGCGTGGATTGATTTTTAAATACCTTAAACTATATATCAATTTAATTGTTATTTAATTAGATAGATTTGAATATATTATAATTTTGTAAGATTAATGTTCGTTTTGGGTAAATGTTATGTGTATTTATTTACTTCAAACATTTTAAATTTAATTGTGTATTATTTTTTCATTCATATTTTGGACCATGTTTAATGATTTACCATTGGATGAGAAAAGGATTGTGATTTAAAATATTGATGCATAAAATCATATACATTTGAATCTAAAAATATTTAAAATTATCTTCATAAATTGTAGGAAACTCATGTCTACTTGTATTAATTTACAATTGACACAATCTTATAAGAAATTGGTTTCACTCCGTCTCCTATGCACACATGTCCTCACATATTTAGCCTTCACATTATTCTTATATGCACACATTCATCTCATCCATGCATTTAGCCCTCATATTATCCTTATATACACACATTTTTATACATTTACCTCATCGGGGCACATTTATTATATTTATCCATTCAACAACCTCTATATAATTGTTAGTCATTTGGATCTAATTGTTTTGTCACCCATGGTCGATTCTATAGTCTCAAGGTTGACCTCGTGATTGTGAAATTGACCTTCCCCTTTCTAAAATTCATAATTCAAAATTGATCAATTGAACTCTTGGTTTTCCCACTTGACTAAGTAAATATTTTGTAATTTTTTTAATGATTTGTGCAAGCATTTAAACACATTTAATTGCATTCATTTGAAATCTCCCATCTTTGAAGCATCCTATCTCATTCTAGAACATTAAAGAAGCAATCAATAGCAAAACATTTAGATTTGGTACATCAAAAGGAGTAACAAATCTACATAAATTCATTCTAGGGCCCTTGTCTACAATCTTCAAACTTTCACAATTTTCTAAGGGTTGAACCATGAGAACATGTCTCTTTGTGGCATAACAACTCTTTCTAGTTATTTTTAATGTTGCTAAGCTTTAGACATTGGAGAAGCGTAGAATAGACAAAAATTCACCAAGTGAACAAAGGAACAAAAATTGCACATTACATATGCTTTAGTCTAGAATTACAAAATGAATCTATGATTCTAAACTCACCTATACCTATAGACTTGATCCTCGATAGAACAAAAATTTCACACGAGTCTCAAAACATTTCACTTACAAAAAAAATTGCATTTTCTAGACACATATCAATTTAATTCTAATAAATTTAGTAAAGAAAATTGTTCTAAAATCATAAAACTAAATACCATCCTTCTTCACACTTACTTTCTTAAAATAACTTACAATTTTAATCTCTATTATAAAATAATCTAAACTAATTTATAATTAATAAATTTAATTTGTAATTGACTTTTTCTTTACCATTACACTCCTAAATCAAGAAATATAAACATGATTTAAAATTGATGTAATGTCCATTGACCAAATAGGGTAGAACCTTTCCGAGAGCTCTAATAAAGTGATATATTAAATATTAAAAAGACTTCCTTTTAAATTGAGAACTGATAAGTGATGATTTGGAGATTGATCATCTAAGAATTAAAATAGATAAAAATTATTCTTTTAATTATAAGAAACAATTGAAAAACATGACCTATTTTAATTTTAAGTGTTAACTCATTTTCTTATTTTAGATCTAGTCAATTTGACTATGATGTAATACAGTATAATAAAATCATTATGCTTTACTATCTTAATAAATTTGTCACTCACAAGTATTTTAATGTATAGTGTATACAGTTTACCAACTAAGAAGTAAAATAGCGAATCATATTATCCCACCCACTCTCCTATGGATAAATAAAATCACATATATCACTTTCCATAGTCATACTATCATAAATTTATCACACATTCCCTGCTTCGAGCAGCCTAATATAGCAGAAGCAAATAAATAAAATTACAGGGCAGGTGTATGATTTTAATTTTTTTATATATTCAGTCTGTTTGAATGTCATAAACTGCAGAGGGATTTTATTATTTTGCTGATTGGTGAGAGTATGAAATTGATTAGAAAATGACTAAATTTTGCAGGTGGAGAGAATATATTTGTCATTCATTGCAAAAGTCTTCAATTCAGAAAATAAAATTTACAGTCAGTGTCTTTTTTTTCAACATTGAAAAAAAAAGTAATTCTTTATTAAATTGAATTATGCAAACAAGAGAGTTACAGAAATAACCTATCATAATTGGTAAACGTCTAAGTGAATAACAAAAAAATACATTCAGGAGACATAATTATGACAGTAATAATTTTTTGCTTTTCTAGGGTCTAGATTATTGTAAATAATATTATGTTATATTTTTTCTCATTTCTTAATGTTTAGTTATTATTTTGATTTTGATTTTTTCATATCTTTTATTTTATTTTTTGATGGTTTTTAATTTATATATTTGTTTGAGTGAAAAAAAAATCAATGGTAAGTAATAGAAAGGAAAATTAAATTCATTTATAATGTGTTGCATTGTTGGTTATTTTTTTAGCTGGCTGCTTAGGATTAGCCAACTTCTATTATCAAGAAGCCTAGATCAATGGCCAATGAATGGAAGATTTATCTTACATTTTCCTCCCTTACATTTCAGGCTTTGCAAAACTTGGGAGAGGGGGGAGGGGGGTGTCACCCTTAATGACACTAGATGTAGATCTTTAGTTAATGGTGCAACACAATGTCATTTAGATAAACTTCACACTGAATAAAAAGGGTTTGTATGGCTACATTCATGAATGGTACATCCTTTGTTCTCATTTCAGTTATGGTATGAAGTGAAATAGAAAATAAACATAAAACATAAAATATAAATGGTTATTTAATTTAAGATTTGTTTCTGAGGATGGGAGAAGAAAACAGTGCAAGACCAGTGCCTGCCTTGGGCTATAGAGTCACATATCACGCACTCAAATTCTAATACTATAATATAATCTTGTTAACCTATTGACATCCATCACCTTATGACAGAAAGATTTTCTTTAACCTGTTATGAAATCCTTCTTAATGATTCATCTAAAAACACAATATCTTCACTATCTTCACACAAACATTTACACCACTCCTTGAATGGACAACAAACAAATAACTAGCTCAAACAAGAAGTGTGCTTGAAGAACCTCAATAACCTTCTTACATTGATTCAAAAGATATTACATCTTAGAGTTGGAGATAATTACATAAAAGTATATATTCGTATTTAATCTATGATCAAGTTACAGGAGTATTACAATACTTTGACTTACAGAACAAGGATCTTCACCCTTGACTCTTAACACTTTCTATACAACTTTCTTCCTTGAAAAAAATGTAGAACCCTTACAAATGAGCACAAGAGCCCCTTTTATTCAATCACACAACTCAATCACCTACCTCCATTGTACTCACCCTTAGGAACCAGATGTATCCTTTAGTAAAAAGTAATGTCTATTATGTTGTACCATTCATGGTATCAATAGATTGATTGATAGTGATTTAAACATTGTAGGTTCCATAAAGTGGTGTCCTATTATTTGTTAGAGATATGGTACATAATAACTCAACTAGTGGAGGAGAATCTACCTATATTCTCCCTCAAACTCATCATCCTTAAGAAGACAATGACTAGAAAAGTATGGCGATGAAAGACAAATAGACGAGCATGTAAAATTGGTCAAAAGTGACCAAAGAAACTAGTGAAGATGGGAAGTAATCAAAATTGTATAACTAAGATGAATACAGAACCATGCTAGTGGAAATGATGAACTAGTCTTTTGAGTATTGAGTTACAACTCCATTTAGAGAAAAATCTTGATGGTGGTTCCATCTCTTGAATGGTTTATTTAATAAATAAAAATAAGGTTTTTTGACAATGGGGATACATAAACTTTAAGCTTATAAATGAAATTTTCCCTCATCTACCTTAAAAATTACCCTTGAAAAATATAAATGAGACTTTAACATTAATAAATATTATGTTAATTTATAATGGTTGATAGTAGAGAAGTGGGATTTTTTATTTGGTCATATGATATGTGGAACTTGAACCAATGATGCAATCATGTGTAAAAGAGAGAAAGGATATAACAAAAAGTGAAAATCCACAATTTGATCTAAATCTTATAAAGGAAATAGATTTGTTGTAATCTAAAGAAGACTATAGGGAAGGATTAAGTTCTTCATGCCTTTTGAGATTGTGCTTGTTCAATTTAGCTTCAATTTTTCCATCCTTTTGTAATATTTGGAGTATGTTTTATATCCTAGCATTTGTAGTAGGTTCATGTCTTAGGTTCCTTCGTTGACTTTGATAGGGAAGGGACATCTAATTCATCATGTTAAGATTGCCCATTCTTAAAATTCTCTTACTCTTTTGAAGGTGCATTGGTTTTCTTCAAACTCTTTGAATTGTGTCACTTCAATTATATGCATTTTATATTATGAATAAAAATGTGCCTATTCTTATGAGCTTCTTGTGATCATATATTAACTACTCAAACAAAAACTTTAGTTTTAGGCATCTTGAACATGATATCCATGAATCTATATTTGTGAAAATGGAAACAAATTGAATATCAAGCTCCCAATTTGTGAAGAATAGTGACAATTAATTGATCATCATTGTTTTCAATAGTTATCCTTAACTAAATCCTTATTACCTAGTTGAACTATGATATGGAATCCTCAATGTAGGAATCAAACTTATGAGAACATTATTCAACATGTGTCCTTTTATTGCTTCAACCTTTTTAAATAAATATAAAAGCTTCTCCTAAGCATCAAAAGAAGAATCTATGTCATGACCGTGGAACTTAAGATATGTTGAAACTAAGATGCTATAAATCCAAATACTTTATCACATTAATTAAAAATATTTAATCTTCTCAATCTAATTTTCTCTCTCTTTTCCTAACTAACACATGAAACAAACATTTACATTTAACTTGCTCTATCTTAGACTCTTCCCATTAATCCAATTGATAGAGAAAAAAAAAAAGTGGTCTTATATCAATTCTTTCAAATAATTACATCTAAAACATTTATAATTAAAATTTTAAAAAATTAAATTAAAAGCATAGATGATAGTCAAGTGAACAAAGAGTTCGGTAGAGATTAAGTCTTACTGAATGCAAAGCCTATAACTTTTAAAGAGGTAAGATAAAGATTGCAGTATTAACGACTTTGACAAAGTAGATACCTCTCAATCATTAACTTTTAACTAAAAGATGATTAATCATAAAATCTTGATTCAATCTCCTCGTATCCATAAACACCAAAAATAATAAAAAACTATTATCTTTTATCACAAACATTTGAATTTTTTTTTTTTTAATTGAATCAAAACTAGGTAATTATATAAAACAAGAATAAGCAGCAAAAAGAGCTGCCGGATAACTAACTGTCCAGAGCTGAAGTGGATACTCTTTTCTTGGTTTGACAGTCCCTTCCGTGTGATGTGGATGAAGATCAGTATTCTCTGCTGAGTGTAAAATATTCAAGTGGGAAACCTCAATTATGTACTTTGTGATAACAGGCAGTAAATTCCAGAGCTTTGTATGGGCGTACTCCATTGCTTTCTCCACCTAATCTTATCCATATTTCTGCAAGTCTACAACAGTGATAATAATCATTAAATTCCGTATAAAATGAGTAATTACGTCAAATCAATCCATCCACTCTTCTATGGTACAATCTTATGCGTGTGATTTTTCCTTCAAAATTAAAATTAGGTTTACTAATTTCTTAAATTCACATCATAAATGCTTTTACGCAACAGTTTAATGTGCACTACAATTAAGTTTAACTGTATTTATTAATTAATTAAAAATAAAGATACAGTGTACTTTTATTTTAGATCACATTTAGTTATTTATGATTGTGTATTATTTTTTAATTTTTATTTCGGATCACATTAAGCAACGAGAAAAGAATTGTAATTTAAGATATTGATGCATAAAATCATATAAGTTTGAATCTAAAGACATTTAAAATCATCTTCATAAATTGTGGGAAACTCTTGTCTACTTGTATTAATTTACAATTGGCACAATCTTATAAGAAGTTGGCTTCACTCCCTTAACTTTTTATTGGTTCGTATGCACACATATCCTCAAGTATTTAGCCTTCAAATTTTTCGTATACATTCATCTCATCCATGCATTTAACACTCATAGTATCCTTATAGACACACATTTGTATACATTTACCTCATCCACACATTTATTACATTTATTCATGTAGCTACCTCTATTTATTTGTTCTAGTCATTTGTATCTAATTGTTTTGTCACCCATGGTTAATTCTATAGTCTTAGGGTTGACCCCATGATAATGGAATTGACCTTCCCTTCCTAAAATTAAAAATTCAAATTTGGTCAACTGAACTCTTCGTTTTCTCACTTGACTAAGTACATAGTTTATAAAAAAATTATGATTTGTGCTAGCATTTAAACGCATTTAAGTGCATTCATTTGAAATCTTTCATCTCTTAAGCATCAATCTCATTCTAGAACATTAAAGAAGCAATCAATAGCAAAACATTTAGATTTGGTACACCAAAAGAAGTAACAAATCTACATAAATTCATTCTAGGGCCCTTGTCTACAATCTTCAAACTTCTACAAAATTTTAAAGGTTGAACCATGCGAACATGTCTCCTTGTAACATAACAACAATTATTTCTAGTTATTTTTTAATGTTGCTAACCCTTAGACTTTAGAGAAGCATATAATAGACAAAAATCCACCAAGTGAACAAGGGAGAAAAAATTGCACATTAGATAAGCTTCCATCTAGAATTACAAAATGAATATGTGATTATGAACTCACTTATATCTATAGACTTGATCTTCAATAGAAAAAAGAAAAGAAAAAGTCCTAAGATATTTCACTCACAAAAAGATTACATTTTCTAAACACATGTGAATTTAATTCTAATATATTTAATAAATAAAATTATTTTTGAATCATAAAACTAAATACCATCCTTCTTTATACTTACTTTCTCAAAATAACTATTACAATTTTAATTTCTACTATAAAATAAATTTATTTTTTAATTGATTTAAATTAATCTAAAATATATTTTTATTTTTTTTACAATAACACTCCTTAATCATAAAATTTGACACTAATTTAAATATAAACATAATTTAAAATTGCATGTAGTCTCCATTGACCAATAGGGTAGAACCTTCCCCGAGAAGATAATAGAGAGCTCAAATAAAGTGATATATTATGAAAGGGTGGAAAGGAATAGACCATTGTTTAAATTGAGAAATGATAAGTGATGATTTGGAGATTGATCATCTAAATTAAAAGTATGTAATTGATTAGAAATTGAGTGAGTTTTGCAGGTGGAGAGAATATATTTGTCATTCAATAAGGCCAGGTCTAGATTTCCACTAGTGAAAATGAATGAACACATTATTGGGATGACATTCCCAAACTTAGTCTTTCAATCCTCAAGAGGCTTGATTATTCCAAAGTTATCCAAAATGTTAGGCATTGCTCCTTATTCCAATGTTTCAAACATTTTCAACTTATTCTTCAACTGCAAATCCAATTTGGATTGGAAATTTGAAATTTCTCCTAATAATCCAATGATCTTATTTGTTTCTACAATTTCCTTGGGAGCATTATTATCAAATTTGGCTAGTTTAAAAACTTATACCATTGAGTCCATTTTAGGGATCCAAGTACTTAATCTTTATTGCAAGGCCACTATTGTTGTGTATGATTAATAAATACATTTTTCATATTTTTGTATCCACCCCATGCATCTTCTAATCCATGTAGAATATTTGACAATCTATGGCCAAGGATATCGTCAATTATAGTAGTAGCCACTTTGTGTGCTTCATCCTTGGATACATTTTCTTTTTTTTTTCTCTTCTTAAGTTCCTTCTTTAATTCCCTTATTCTCAAAGACATAGTTTCTTGATCCTGGGATTAGAACTCAATTGATCCTAATTGAGGAGTAGAAAGAGGAGCATCAATTTTTGGGGAGGTGGCAGTTGAGATACCACTTTATTGTATTCTTGAACTATTTTTTTGTGAACCTCCCACAACTTATTATAATCCCCTACACTTTCTTAGTTGTTGCTTCACTAAACAAGTTGTGATAACCAATAGGGATGCAACCTGAGAAATAGTGTTAGTTAATCTTTTCACAATAAAATTTCTAGCTAGCTCACTGACATTCACTTGAGAATTATTATTGTTTTGAGAAACTGACCAAATAGCCAAGGATTCATATTTAGTGTTGAAAATTGATCCAAAATATAAATCTTTAGCTTTCTCATAATATGTTAAAACTTCAACTCTAGCCTCTTGCCTCAAATAGTATCCAATGCAATTTAGTAGAGAAAACATCCCAACTAGGGAATACCAAGCACCCACTATCTTTGGCAATCTATCTATCCTCATCAGAGGAGATGTTTTTCAATTTGAAGTCCACCTTTTCCATGAAATATTTTGTTATATTCTTCATTTCTTCCTTAATGGCTTCTCCATTTATTTTATTTTATTCTATAATGAATTTCGTTGACGTATTCTTTATTAAGAAATCCCTAAATTCCCTGAATTTCACAAAGTCATCATTGAACATAAATTGGTTGCAAGAAAAACCCCCAACATGCTTAGTCACATCATTTCCACTCATTACATTAATTATCATTTTATTTTGGGGTGGGTCCTCTAATGGGGCTCTCTAGGGAGAAGGAAAATTTTGATTCATTTCATCAACATCAAGCACACTCTCAGCCACATCTTCAACTCCAATAGAATAATCTACCAACTTGGTTGTATGTCTCTTGGTCTAATTTGAGGTTCTTTTGGTTGTGCACTTGGAGTTGCAGGCATTGCCTCTTGTTGAACAAAATTTTTAACCTCTTCCTCCCTTAGCCTTTCCTCAAAAATTGTAGGCCTTAACACTAGTATGGGTTGTCTCTCATATTTTGGAGCCCTACAAACAGATCATTAATCTTAGCAAATTCCCCCTTATATGATGGGTTGGACTTTTTCTTTTTTCTTCCACCTTATGGATTTTTGCCCATTTTTCTTTCATCATCCTCGCTTTTTGTTGAAAATGAAGGTAAATTTGTAGCTTAAAACTTGTAAAACTATGTGACTGTAGATCTAACTAAGTATTCTTTGTCACAATTATTTGTGTATGATTAATCTATTTAGATCAATTCTCTGTGTATGATTTTTTTTTTTTAAATCAATTTTATCTTTGTAGAAATAGACAGAATATTGTAGAAGAATATAGACATAAGATAGAAGTGACACAACATATACATGGAGAAACCCTTTCGAAAAAAAACTCCACTAATAATGATATTGCTTGTATTATTTAACCTTAGAATAAGATTACAATAACACTGTATCAATCCTTGATTGATATGCTTCCTTTTTCTTCAACAATGCTTCTTCACAACCTTCAATAAACTCATATGAAAATTTTATGCACTTGCTGCAATATATAGACAATAATGAGCATTGTAAACTCCTAAGAGTTGATAATTACAAGAAAATAAAGCTCCTCTCAAAAACCTATGCCTAGATTTGGCAAGTACAGTTCCACACTGTAACATGAAGTCAAAACAAAAGTCTCCTCAATTTAGGTGCCCCAAATTGAACACTTAACTAAACTTTGGTCTCAAAGATATCTTGTAAACTCCAAGTCAAAGTTGGTGCCCAAGAATGGGCCCCACTTAACAGAGCATTGTAAATATCTTCTCATGCAAAATGTGTTAACTGAAAGATGCCAACTTGGGCGCCCAAGGTGGGTCCAAGTCAATCTTTATTAACTGAAACATATATCTCCATAAATTCATTCAAACTATATGCATGATTGATCATCCTCGCTTAACTGAAATTATCCACCTGTTGATTTTTTGCGGTCATCCTTGGCCCCTCTTGCATCATACTACGCCTAGTGCGCAGGAAAAATCCTCCTTCATTGGGAACAATTGCATTTACTATAGTTTTAGGGGTTTATTATGCCTTCAACCGGCTCTCACCCAATAATTCATGCTGGTGTTAACGGTTCATCGACACAGTTCAATGGCTCCTCCTCCTAACAAACGTACTTGGAAATTTGTTCTAAAAGTCTTTCACGAGGTAAGAACTCTGATTCCCTAGCTGATGTGTTTTTACCTGATTTGTATAGGATCTAGACTAGATTGCAGTATTTAAATGCTTAACTTTTACAATGCTTTTACAATAATTATTCCAAGTTAATTAAATCAAAATTAACTCAAGGAAATAACAAAATGAAGGAATTAACAAACTGAGAGAAGGTGAGAGAGAAGAAGAGAAATGCAAACAGCGTTTGATTACGGAGTTCGTCACAAACGTGACTACGTCTCCGGGTCTGCTCCAATAGAGTGACCGATCCGATTAATCTCCAAATCAATTACAATTGCACCAAAACCATTCTTCAAGCGCTTCGGCAGCGTAACGACGCTCTAACGTGCAAGAATGACTCAAAATGATCTCCTCAAGACCTCTATTCACTTGTCACCTTAGCTTCAATACTTCATCAATACTTCACCTGAAAAAAAAGTTAATCTCCTCTCTCACCTCACACCCCTTTAAATACAAAAAATTAACCCAATATGGTATAAAACCATATGATTTTACAATATTCTCCAAATCCCCCTAAAAACAACTAAATATCCCAATTTAACATTTAGATTTTAATAATCTCCCTTATAAAATATTCAAAATAATAATAACCTTTCAATTTGTTTAAGCCTTGTCGGCTATTCGGTTTTTGGGAGGTTATTGTTTGTTTTTATTTAAATTTAAGGGGTTTGTGTTTAAGTTAGGAGAGTTTGTTTTATTTTTTAAAGCATATCTCCTAACTAAACAATATAAAATACCCGTGCCACTTACATTTCAAACGGCACACGTGGGCTAGCGGTGAGGTTAAACCTTTTTAGAACCGGCTGGTGCGGGGTTCAACTCCCGCCGGCCACACATTTCTAACAAATTCAAACTGCATACTCATCAAAAGAAACCGGTTACTACTCATAGAAGAGTGCGCTATATTTGGCGTAACGGCTCAGGTTGCGCCCGTTTCGGAGGAGGTTACGGGTTCGAGATTCTCGGCCAACAACTTTTGTTTAAACAAACAACCTTTCAAACCGCCGATTGGAGGAGAAAAACCGTGAGGCCATGTGGCATGCCGAGGAGGTGCCACGTGGCGAAGACTGATTCACCCACATCGATGACGTGGATTCTGACTCAATGACGACGTGGATGACACTTGTGCAGTTGACGAGGCCGATGACTAGTGCTGACTCAGACGATGACGTGGATGCTGATTGGGTGCCGACTGTGCTACGGACTGCTGACTGGATCGATGACTATGCTGCCCCATGGATGCTGACGTCATCGTACGGATGACACTTGTCAACCGCGGATTGGTCCACCTTTGATTTGCACATGTGTTGACATCATCATGTACGGATGCTGACGTCATCACTATACCTTCAAGTCAACAGAAACTTTGACTGCCAATATCTTGAGCATACGATGTCGGATTTCGACGAAACGAACGTTGCCGGAATCGTCTCAACGAGCCCTTCGTGATGACGCCAACTTCAACAACTTTTGACGACATCATTTTTTTCGCTTCCTGGACGCCCTCTGATCCCAGTTTGACCCAATGTTGGACTGGCCATAATTTGCACAAACGGACTCCTTTTCGCTTTGTTTGAGTTGCGTTGGAATCAAGACGCTGAGATCTTTCTGATGGTGCAAATTCTGGAGAGAATGGAGACACTTCAATTTTCACTGAAAATATCCATCGGATCATTACCTTTACCATATTTTGATTTTGCTTACCAATGGCTTGAATAACATACCCTTGTGGGTTATTTTTTTGGAAGGACTCCCCCCGAAAGTGTGCTAAAATAATGGGTCAGCAAGGCTTGGGTCCCTCATGGGGTCCGCCTTGATATGGTCCAAAACTTGACCAAGGGTTTTTTCTATTTCATTTCATGGAAGTCAATCATGTCCAGGCTATTTTAGGCCATGGTCCCTGGTATGTTAGGTCATCCTTTTGTGGTTTTCCAAGCATGGACCCAGGATTTTGTTGTCTTAGACGACACCAAAATACAGGTCCCGATTTGGATTGAGTTCCCTAGTCTTCCTCTGCCTTGTGTGCCCTTTCTGAATCACATTGCTTCCTCTTTGGGGAGGGTTATTTGTATAGAACCATATAGGATTTTCTATACCCGGCCCCAGAAGTGGGTCTGTGTGGAGGTGGACCTATCCAAGGATTTGAAAGAATCTATGGATATTCAAATAGGATCTATTAGGCATACCTAGAAAATCATGTATTTCAATTTGCCTAACACGTGCTATCGGTGCTAGTCAGTTGACCACAAGATCAAGGACTACCCTTTGGCAGTGCCTCATACACCATCCCTATCATGAGATGTTGAAAAGCCTCATCAGCCGGAGCTTTCTTCTAAGGCTGAAACAAATTGGACCATGGTTAGAAATTGAACAAATAAGTCAAATGGCTATGGGTCGGCCTCCAAGGCCTCTGAACCACCAAAAAGTTGTTTCAAGCCCTTCAAAAAAGGGGATGGACGCTCCTTCTGGAGCTTCTAATGTTTTGGTGCAGCCCAGGTCAAAGGTGACACCTTGGCCTACAATTGTTATGTATGCTTAGTTGAATATCCCTCCCATGTCAGGAGCTCAAAGGCGGTCTTGCAATCCATCTCCACTGCTTGAAGAAAAAGAATATATGCCAGAAAAGCGGAAGTTTTCACCCCCTATTCAGATTGGTTTAGTTCCACAGGATTTCCTGAAGAATAGTTTCTCTTCCCTGGATGAGGAGGAATCGTTTCCAAAAGTATGGAAGAGTTTCATCCATGAATTTTCTCTCATGGAATGTTTGAGGTCTAACAGAACCTCCAAAAAGTATTCTGTTAGAGATACTTTGCAGAAATATTCTAGTATTGAAGTGCTTTGTCTCCAATAAGTTAAAATATATGGGTTCTTACTTGCTTCGGCTTGTTGCTCTATTTGGATAGCTAGTACTATGTTTTGCACTCTGCATGAGGCTGGGCGTGGTGGAGTCATCACCCTTTTGTCCCCGTGTTTGCATACTTGTGTTGTGGATGATGCGACTGATCCTTCTCATTGGATAGTTTGGATTCTACTTAACATTGATAATCATTCCTTTGGGATTATTAATTTTTATGCCTCTAATGATGTTGTAGAGCACTCTTTGCTTTGGTGCTGGATTGTTGATTCTTTACCAGTTGCCACCTGGTTACTCTACGGGGATTTTAATATGGTCGAGGTGGCGTATGACAAGGATGGCACCTTTCCCTTCCGTTCGGAAACTGGAGAATGGGAGGCATGGTTTTACATGCGTAATAAATTGGGGCTTTTGATCCCAATATTGGTTGCCGCCATTCTCATTCCCTCTAGCACACTTGGTGTAATTATAGGGCCGGTTCTGATAGAATATTTAAGCGCCTTGATCGTGCCATGATCTCGGCTCAATCTTTTTTTCTTTTGCCAACTCTGACCTACCAATGAAGCCATTAGTGCATGTGACTCTGTCCGATCACTTCCCGATTTATTTTCACATTGAATGGGCATCTTGTCAGCCTCATACGTGTAAAACTTAATTCTTTTTTAACACATCTTTGCTCTGTCACAAGCCCACTCTGGCCCACATCCGTCAAGTGTGGAATTTGGAGTGTAGACCAGCTAGCTAAATAGGCTGGATTGCTTGGTGGAATGATGTCATCATTCATACAGCTTGATTTTTTCGTATTTATGGGTGCCAACTGGCCATTTTTTGTCGGCGATCTTATGAAGTGACCACTATTGACCTGTGTTCGGCTATGGAAGCTTTGGCGGCTAGCCCTTTTTCCTCGTCACTTCAAGTTAGGGTGGAAGATTTAAGGCACAAAAATCAAGTGGTTGATAATTATGCTACTAGAGGAGCGCAAATCAAAGCTCGCCTGCATTGTCTTAAGATCAGTGATCGTGCCTCCAAAGAATTTTTTTCGGCGCGAAGACACTCATCCCCGGGCATCAAAAAAATCAAGGACAACACTCAGGTGCTCTCTTAGCTCCCTAACATTCCCCAGGCCTTTGTTTTCCATTATGAGTAGGTTTTCACTGCGCAAGATTCCACGCCTGTGGGACAACAAGCCTTTTAGGACTGCCTTGTTGTTGTGCCACATAGGCTTTCTTCAGCCCATAATTTTTTTTGTGATCAATTGTTGACAATTGATGATCTTAAGAAAGTTATTTTTTCTATGGCCGATGACAAGGCCCCTGGGATAGATGGCTTCCCTTGTGAATTCTACAAGGCCCTTTGGGACTGTGTTGGGCAGGATTTGCATCATGTTTACCTTGAGGCTTTTCATACCAACTCTCTAGGTAATCTAATTAAGAAAGGCAATATAAAGTTCATACATAAGCCTGGGGATTCGAAGGACATCTGCAATTGGAGGCCCATCACGCTTCTCAATGTCTCCTACAAAATCATTGGTAAGGCTCTGGCTTTGAAAATCCTCCATCTCTTGCTTCAGATTGTGTGCCCAGAGCAAACTGGATTCATCAAATCTATGTTCATTCTAGATAATATTATTGTTGTTTGGGAAGGTATGGAATGGGCCTAGTGCTCAAACCAAAAAGCAATGTTCATCAAAATTGATGTTGTCAAAGCCTATGACCGCATTGAATGGCCTTTCATTCTTGCGATGTTGTAAGCTTTGGGGTTTGAACCTGATTTCATTTAGTCTGTTTGTATGCTTTGTTTGATGCCTCAACTTGCATCACCTTTAATGGCTGCCAATCTTCTGCTTTTGGTCTTTTTCGCTCCATCTGGCAAAGGTGTCCTCTTGCCCCCTCATTGTATGTGCTTGTAGCTGAGGGTTTTGGCTACCTTCTGGCCCATGCAGTTTCTCAGCAGTGTGTCAAAGGGATTTATCTCCCTAACTCTCAGGCACAACTTGTTAATGGCCACTTTGCAGATGATTCCTATCTCACTCTCTTGGAGGAAGAAGAATCGATCACTGCTGCCCTTGATTGTCTCAACATGTTCTGTTTGGCCTACGACTCTACCATCCAATGGCACAAGACCTTATGTTATAGGAAATTTGTGTTACCCACTTCTGTGTGGCTTCAAAATTACAATTGGAGGTGGATAGGGTAGGGAGAGATATTTCATTTCCTAGGCATCCCTTTTTCTTTCCAGGCTTCTCCTATGGAGCTTTGGCAAGATGTGCTCTCCAAGGTCGAGCAAAAACTTGCTTACTAGATTACCAAGCCTCTTTCTTTGGCTGGAAAATTCCAGGTGTGCTCTAAATTTTTGGTGGTCACCCATGTTTATTACTCCTCTTGTTGGGCTCCCTTCGAACTTGCCTATGGCAGGCTTGAAAAATTGCTCTGGGATTTTCTATGGGCCTCCTCTAAAACCCACAAGGGTTTCCATCATGTTGCTTGGGAGTTTGGTTGTCTCCCAAAATATTCTGGAGGACTTGGGCTGCTCTCCACTCAACGGTAAGGGACTGCTCTTTGTTTCAAGTGGATTATCTGGGCCCTCAACGGAGATGAAGCCTAGAAGATTCTTCTCAGACATTGTATTCATTCCATATTTCTTGTTCACAGACCCACCTGGAAAGGAATAGGCCTTCAAAACCTTCTAGTTATGAAGGAGCCTATTCAAATTGTTGGAATTTTTGTGGCCAAAGAATTTGGCGTGCCTGGGAGACTATTAAGCCTTGGCTCCAATGGGCCGATGCTAGATTTTGTGATGGGCTTTCTCTCAATCAACAAAATATTTGGTGGTCTCCTCTTTTTGAGCACAATGGTCAGCCTTTGACTAAATCGCCTTGGCTTAAAGTGCTCAAATTTCACAAAAAGGGCATTCAGACCCTACAACAAGTCTTTCACCGACCCACTATGCGTATTATGTAGTGGGATACTTTTAAGGCCCAGTACAGACTTTAAAAACTAGGACTGTGCTACTTTTGATGGTCTGGTGAGTGTTATTCCAGCATAAATGCTTCATAAAATGGGTATTTGTGGGAACAAACCTTGGTGGAAAGACTGGAAGTGGTTTCCAAACACTCCTCTCAGGAGCTACAAGCCGCGACTTGGCTACAGGTGGCTTTCATCCCATTTTCCTATGATCGACAGTTTGAACCAGAGGTGGCTATTTCACTCTTCTGCTCATCTTTGGCGTAAAATATTTGCTACCACTTGGTCTGCAAGTGTTAATCCGAAGTTGGCCCACTTTTCTTGGTGTATTCTTTTCCAAGGCTTGCTTGTGGGTTCTCAGCTCATACACTTGGGGGTCTAGGACCCTCGTTGCCCTTTTTGTGGGAAACCTGAAAGCTTTAAGCATCTTTTATGGCATTGTCCCAGAGCCCAATAGCTTTGGACTTGGGTTCATGAATTATTTCAGCCCTTTTGGCTAGAACCTTTTTCTTGGCATATGGTTCTCCTGGGAGATCCAACTGGGATCCCTGCTAAGTTCACCCAACTTTGGCACACTTTTAGGGTGGAAATCCTCTTCTATATCTGGAAAGATAGAAATACCTGCATATTTTCTCATTCTCAAATGGATATTAATATTTCTCTCTATGCTAAAGCGGTTATTTGTTCTAATGTGCTTTTACAGATACACGTGCAAGCAAAAAAGGTTGCATTGGAGGTTGCTCACCTCCAAGTCCTATTGGACCATTGGGGCAATGCTTCGTGCATTGTGGCTCGGGTCCCCAACTTTCCCTCCTCCTCTCACGACCGCCTTCTCAGGGCCAGCAGCAGATTGGCTATGTGCGTCCCCGCTCTCAGCCTCCTGCTCGACGGGACTCTCACCCTCCTCGGCGTGCCTGGTCTCCTCCACCGCGGGCTAGTAAGGGATGGCCTTCCGGTGATGCTTCAGAGAGCGACGGTGGTGGTTACGAGTGGCCCTCTAATACTCTGCTTACCTCTAGTTCTGGATGGCCAAATAGTGGTAAATGCTTTATGCGTCTGGCATTTGCAATCTCGCTCCGACGCGAGGAAGAAGATAAAGAAAATAAAGATGATGACGATGGTTGGTGTGCTCCTCCTGATGTCACTCCAGATCCCGTTGATGTATGGGGGAAGAATATGGATGACAGAGACCCTCTCGACTCTGTTGGCACTGCTTTGGCCGCTTAATGGCCTGTTTATTGTTTTTATATTTTATGCTCTTAGACTTCTAGGCTGGGCCCATGTGACTTGATTTTTGGGTATATCTGGGCACTACCCATGTGACTTGTGGGGTGTGCCTTTCTACCACCCACCCCTTTTTTGTGAATATGTACTCTTATCTTTAATTTAATATAAATAGTTGCCTATTCATCAAAAAATTATCCACCTGTTATATGTCGTGCAACTGAAGATAATTGAACCATAATTGAAGTGAACTAAACTAAACTAAACTAAACTAAACTAAATTGAATTGAACTGAACTGAATTGAATTGAATTGAATTGAACTGAACTGAACTAATACTAAACTGATACAAGATATGATCTTGAATTGATAGTGCCACTCCACTCTTGTAAATATCAATCCCTATTTTGTAGGAAACTAGACATGCATTACTGAAGTGTTATCAATTATCCAAACAATTAACTGAAACAAGGTGGGTTCCACCTTCCATGTGGGTGCCCCATGTGCTCCTATTATTTAGGAACTCATCTTGTATGCCCCCACATGTTCATATTATTTAGGAATAATTACAAATGTCAATTTACATGTTCATTTCATTCTAATTTAATCTCTTTCTAATCCTAGTGTTGGAGAACACTTTCCAAGGAATTAGGAGATACATGAAATCTATTTAGGATTGCAATTAAAAGGCATCCTATTCCCAACAACTTCATTTGTGGCTTAATTTCTTATCACATCTTTAATCATGTTAAATTTGTGATAATAATTTGACCTTTTGGCATCCAATATAACTTGTTCATGTAGTGTTTTGGATCATAATTTCAGAGGATGTCCACTTTCATTCTATAAGTCTGTAATAAAGAAGGTAACATATTCAATACTTCTTTGGAAGTGAATTCAAAATCTGAAAGAAAAAACATGGTGGATGACATAAGAGAGCCCTTCTTGCTAGCTCTCAAATAAAATTTATTAGTCTCATTTAATTGCTATATTATTTCCAAAAAATAAATTATATCTAGAACAAATTTTGGAAGGATGTGTGGCTAGACAAGGGATCCATAAATTCTAATAATAGTGGTATGTGAATACAAATACTAGTCACCCCAATTATAATCAATTCCTTTCTCAAGATCCATTTCCTTAGGCCTCAAGAATCATATCATTGTATCTAGTAGCCTTTGGGTATATGGGAACCCCAAATTTATGAGGACTACTTGCGTAAATGATGCTTCAAAAGAAATATAGCTAGCTGAATGGAAATCCATGTCCCATATGTGTGGCCATGTTAGGACATGCATTTGGATTTCATCATCATTTAACATTATCAACTTCATAGAATCACTCCAAATGCTTCTTCCACTATGTAGGATCAAATGACAAAGCAAGGAGTGCCATATAAAATGGATTTAAAATCCTTATCTGAAATGGATTTTAATTACAAATTCATACCCTCAGCAATGTAAGATGCATAGTCAAATCCTCTATTTAAATCCACATTTTGCATATTAGTAGCAAGAATAATCATGAATACATGCATCTAAACCTTACAATCTTTAGTTGGGATCTGGCACAAAACACAATAGATGTTGACAAAATAGTCTTCATATATTTCATATTCAAATGGTTCAACTTCATTATTTGCAAATTTGACTAATTTTCGATCTAAGTTTCTTCTTTTGTGTTTTGGTGACCACATAATCCTATAATTATGCTTATGTTGGGAAAATTTTGAGGAGGTGAGGTCTACATATGAGTGGCTGAGAGCTGCACATGAGGAGAATTTACCCACTTGAGTTCCTACCGAGAGCGAGACATAGGCCTCCCTACAAGAGGAAATTAGTAAGGCAAGGACAGAGATAGATCAGAATTAGTAGGATTGCACTGCAATAGTCATATATGAGGCTACATTACTAGGCGAGCTACAGGGCCTAGAGAGCGGATTAGCTCTAGAAGTTATTCCTGATCTACCATCTCATACCAGCCACCACCACCAAGCTCTGAGGAGTTTGGTAGCCATACGCCTACTTAGACTATGATGATGTATTTTATTATGATGCACCACATTTTATTACTGGGGTGACTATGATGTACATTAAACATGATGATTTATATATATGAGCATGATTTTATTTCTATGTGTTGAACACCTGAAATACTAAGAGGGAGGGTGAATTAGTATTCTTTAAAACCACTTAAACATTTAATAATCTATTTAAAACATTATATTAAATTTTTAGTAAGAAAATAATCCATGAAAGTAATCATCAAAGCACATAACACATGAACACCATATTTTTACCAAAAAGGGAAAAACCACGGTCAGGATTAGCTCACAATATATTATAGCCAATCATAACATATTACAAAAAGGTTCACTTATAGATGGACTCACTATCCATAGAATAAAAGAAATAGAAAAGAGGAGTGGCTCACTGCCAACATTTTAACTGCTAATAATGCATCTACAAAATGCAAGAGATATAGTTCCACTAGAGATCAAATTATTGAATCAACACATTTCACACTACACCACTTCCACACTCTTCTCTACTTATATTTGCATCACACTCACACTATATTCAAACATTTCATGTTACATACATCTCATCTCTACAACACCAAAATAAACTTACATTTATATGTATTACATTCACAAGCACCTACATCATCAATTAGGTTGGCCTAATTAGATGAAATATACAATACAATAACTTGTTGGCTCACGATCCAACCACACATGCCTCAAAATTTTAACACATCAAAATAGGTTGGTAGGGACCTATAATAACTCCCTTAAGTTCACTCAATGCTTCCTTTAACTTTTCACGACTCCATACTCATTAAGTTGGCATCCCTAGTGAAGTAACACTAAACTACACCTACTAATCATCCACAAACTGGCCCTCGAACCTCAAAAACACTTTCCACTTGGATCATAGATGCTATTGATATTTGTAAACACTCCCACAAAACCGTATAACCAAATATTATTTTGTGATGGAATGCAAACCATTCCAAACATGTACTTTGTACTAGTAACACTGTCACTAGTAGACTCGATACAATATCGTCAATATCTTCGATACAAAAGGACATAAAGACATGAAACTTTGGATTTATATTCCTTTGAAATACACCAAAATTACCTTAGAATCATAGACAAAAATTCTTCAAGGCATAGCAATGCGAACCTGAAAATTGATACTCTATACATTGAGAATTGAACTCTGTGACTTAGCCAAATATTCAGCACATATGTTCTGCATCATATCAAAAAAATTACACTTGTATAATGGATTACCATCACCATACTAACTCATGCTTCACCAATCAATTGTACCTCAATGTAGACTTCAATGTTGACATCAATGAAAACATTGTATATGGTCATGCTCGTGTTGCCAACAACCATATCAATGACCAACAATTTCCTCAAACTTCCAACAATCTCCCCCTTTTTCATTTATGACAACATGAAAAATACTCCTCTCCCCCTTTGACATTAAGGCAAAGGGCACGCTATACAAGCATACATAATCTCTTCATCAACCATCTTTCTCTCTCTTTGATACATACATGATTTTACATTATCAATCACTTCTGATTTTCTCTTCGTAATTGATTTTACATTATCAAAAATCAAGCCAACTCCCCCTAACCATGCTATCCATCAAAACTTATCAAAAAATTGCGCTACTATACTTATCCACTAACTTCCACATATATACAATGAAATCTAAAATTGCATAAATAGAAAAGAAATATACACAATCAGCTGGAAGAAGTGTATGACACCTACAATTTAGCAAGGTGTGCTTTCCAATCCTTTTTTCCATCTTTCCAATCTTTCTTGAAAAAATCAAGCATGTGGCTCTGTGTCTCAAATTCCATGAGAATCTCCTCACCTTTATTTGTAGTACTGGGTACTAGATTCAACCTTATTACATTCTTTGAATTATTGAACCACTACCCTTGAGCCTCAAATCTCCATGGTTTATCAGCCCCAAAGATTGGTCTTCATAAGTTTACTAGCCTCTAAAGAAACGAGTTGAAGCTTTGTCAAATATGCCAACAAGAATAATAAAACTTGGAGCCAAAACCAATAATATATGAAACCAATTTCAAAGCTCAAATTAGGTGCCAAAATACCACTATCAAGAAAAATAAACTTTCCTTTTTCCAAGTGTCTCCTAACTTCCACAACTCCCCATGAGTTTCCAACTTTACCAAAATTGCCAATTACCACTAAAAGCCAACAAACAATCCATGTGAAGCTTCTAAATCTCCAATTGTAAAAATGAGGGAAGATATTTAAATTAAATATCTTTTGGTGTTTAAATAATATTTCAATCTCAATCAAATCACCAAATTTATTATTTTCCCAAACTGTCAACTGATCCTAATTTGTTATTTTGGGATTATCGACTTACTATTTTTAGTAAGTTGTTATTTTTAGAAAATTTAGAAAAAGGGACATGACAACTCTACTTATATTCACATCATAGTTGCACTATATTCACACACTTCACATTAAATACATATCATCTCTACAAAACCAAAATAAACTTACATTTATATCTATTACATTTACAAACACCTACATCATCAATTAGGTCGGCCTAATTAGATGAAACATGTAATACAATAACTTGTTGACTCAAGGTCCAATCACACATGCCTCAAAACTTGTAACACATCAAAATAGGTTGGAAAGGACCTATAATTACTCCCTTAAGTTCCCTCAATACTTCCTTTAACTCTACATGACCCCAAACTGATTAGGTCGGCACTACTGGTGAAGTAACACTAAAATACACCAACTAATCATCCAAAAACTAACACTCGGACCTCAAAAAAACTCGCAACTTGGATCATAGATGCTACTAACACTTGTAAACACTCCTACAAAATTTTATAACCAAATATGAAAGTAAATTTCTTGCAAGTCCTAGAATATGTAAAACATCATCAAGAGATTTAATCCTCCCATCATTGAAACAAAAATTTAAATTTTTTTTACCAACAATCTTCTTAGTGTTTTTATCACCAAGGAAAACATCTCCCCCATCATATGCTTTGTGAGAAATAAACCACTCCTTATGAGGAGTCATGTGGTAGGAGCAACCTGAATCAATAAGCCAAGTATCATCACTAATAAAGTTGGCTGAAATAAACAAAGCATCAAAGGACTTTCTTGTGGAGGAATCAACGTTCTTTTTCTTATTTTTACACTCCTTCACATGTCCTCTTTTGCCACAATTCCAATACTTTACTCTACTCTTTTTGGGGGTCTTAGAGTGTCCTTTAGACTTATCCCTCATTTTATCCCCTTTAAGCCCTTTCTCTTTGGACCTTCCTCACACATGCAAGGCATCTTGGAGCCAACGTGCATAGATTTTATCCTCATCTCCTCTGGTAGAAGTATGGAAATTATGTTGTCCATCTTTGGCTCTACATTTCCACTACTTATGGCAACAGTTAGATTTTCCCAAGATTCAGGCAAAGAAAAAAGAAATAAGATATATTTACCTTCATCTTTTAATTTAACATCTATTGATGCAAGATGACTTATAATAAAATTAAAATCATTTAAATTGTCTGTAATAGAATCGCCATCTTTCATTTTTAATGAATATAACCATCTTTTGAGATATAACTTGTTAGAAAAACTTTTAGTTTGATAAATATCGCCTATCCTCTTCCACAACTTGTATGTGGTGTCTTTTGTGGAAACATTTAAGAGTAAGAAATTCATGAGACACAACTGTATGGTTCCTTATGCCTTATTGTTTAACTTTCTCTAGTCTTCATCAAACATTGCATCTGGTTTACTCTCTTGTGAACTTGGCAACCATTGACCTCTCTCTTCAAGGAGATCCTCCATCTTTAGTTTCCACATCACATAGCCCATGACATTGAATTTATCAATATCCTGGTGAGAGGTATAAGCCATGGAAAACAATCCTCTTCAAAAATCTTCAATATACCACAAAACAAAATCTCCCACTACCACCAAAAATCCTTCCAACACTTAAGAGAAAGGAATCCCCTTCTCAACAGAATTGTTAGGTTTGATACCAAATGTTGAAAAAAAAGGCGAAAGGAAAGCTACAATTTGAACTTATGCAAGTGAATTCAAATTTGAAAATAAGATCACCAAATCAAAAATAGACATGTGATTGCAACAAACATCACAATATAAAAATCAGCAAAATGTGACACTGGATTTATGTGGAGAAACCCTTTCAGAAAAAAAACTCCACTTTATAAAAGAGTACAAGTATATTATTAATCTTCCAATGAGAGTACACAATAATGCACTTCACTACTAATCTCTAATCAACTCGAGAACACCCTGCTACTTGTAAGAACTCAATAAAAAATTGTCATCCAATGGCTCCAATTTATAGAAATTATGGGAGGTAAAACCACGAATGGTAAACCAAAACAAGAGGCACAAAACCAATTGCAAAAACCCACACCCCTCTTCTTGGACATCCAAAATACATAATAAAATATTAACTGGATATTCAAGGCTCTCACATGGGTGCCTAACCCATAGCCTATCCAACTCTCTTTTTGGATGCTCGGGTGACCTTTCCACTTCCTAATGGAACACCAATGAACACCTTTTCTTCTCCCTCTTGGATTCCAACTCCAAAACCTTTCATATTCCATTTTAGATTCCTAGGAAATATTTCTTATCTATATTGGGTGTGTAACCTCCATCGAAAACAATCCTCTTTAAAATATAATTACAACATGACAAAATTTAACATTTTTCTCTCATGTCCCCTAGAACACTTTCCAAGGAACATGGAGACATACAAATGACATAGGATTACAAGGTTAATGCCACCTTATCCTAACAATTATATGCTAATAATTCATCTAAAAAATACAAGAGATATAATTCCACTAGAGATCAAAATATTGAATCAACACATTTCACACTACACCACTTCCACACTCTTCTCTACTTATATTAACATCACATTCACACTATATTCAAACACTTCATGTTACATACATCTTATCTCTATAACACCAAAATGAACTTACATTTATATGTATTACATTCACAAACACCTACATCATCAATTAGGCCGGCCTAATTAGATGAAATATACAATACAATAACTTGTTGGCTCACAATCCAACCATACATGCCTCAAAAATTTAACGCAAAAAAATAGGTTGGCAGTGACCTATAATAACTCCCTTAAGTTCACTCAATGCTTCCTTTAACTTTGCACGACCCCATACTCATTAAGTTGTCATCATTGTTGAAGTAACACTAAAATACACCTACTAATCATCCACAAAATGGCCCTCGAACCTCAAAAACACTTTCCACTTGGATCATAGATGCTATTGATATTTGTACACACTCCCACAAAATTGTATAACCAAATATTATTTTGTGATGGAATGCAAACCATTCCAAACATGTACTTTGTACTAGTAACATTGTCACTACTAGAATCGATACAATATCGTCAATATCTTTGATACCAAAGGACATAAAGACATGAAAATTTGGATTTATATTCCTTTGACATACACCAAAATTACCTTAGAATCATAGACAAAAATTATTCAAGGCAGAGCAATTCAGACCTGAAAACTAATACTCTATACATTGAGAATTGAACTTTCTGACTTAGCCAAATATTCAACACATATGTTTTGCAATAGATCAAAAAATTTACACTTGTATAATGAATTACCATCACCATACTAACTCATGCTTCACCAATCAATTGTACCTCAATGTAGAATTCAACGTTGACATCAAACCATGATGTTGACATCAATGAAAACATTGTATATGGTCATGCTCACGTTGCCAACACCCATATCAATGAAGAACAATTTCCTCAAACTTCCAACAATATCCCCCTTTGACATTAAGTCAAAGGGCACACTATACAAGCATGCATAATCTCTTCATCAAGCATCTTTATCTCTCTTTGATAAATACATGATTTTACATTATCAATCACTTCTTATTTTCTCCCCCTAACTAATATATACATATATGCATGAGAGTAAAAAACTCTTCAAAAATCAAGCCAACTCCCCCTAGCCATGCTATCCATCAAAACTTATCAAAAATTTGCACTACTATAAATATCCACCATCTTTTGCATATATAAAATGAAATCTAAAATTGCATAAATAGAAATGAAATATACACAATCAACTAGTAGAAGTGTATAACACCTAAAATTTAGCAAGGTGTGCTTCCCAATCCTTTTTTCCATCTTTCAAATATTTCTTGAAAAAACCAAGCATGTGGCTCTATGTCTAAAATTCCATGAGAAGCTCCTCACGTTTGTTTATAGTACTAGGTACTAGATTCAACCTTATTAAATTATTTGCATTATTGAACCACTACCCTTGAGCCTCGAATCTCCATGGTTTATCATCCCCAAAGATTGGTCTTCATAGGTTTACTAGCCTCTAAAAAAACAAGTTGAAGCTTTGTCAAATATGCCAACAAGAATAATAAAACTTGGAGCCAAAACCAATAATATATGAAACCAATTTCAAAGCTCAAATTAGGTTCCAAAATACCACTATCAAGAAAAATAAACTTTCCTTTTTCCAAGTGTCTCCTAACTTCCACAACTCCCCATGAGTTTCCAACTTTACCAAAACTGCCAATTACCACTAAAAGCCAACAAACAGTCCATGTGAAGCTTCTAAATATCCACTTGCAAAAATGAGGGAAGATATTTAAATTAAATATCTTTTGGTGTTTAAATAATATTTCAATCTCAATCAAATCACCAAATTTATTATTATTTCCCAAACTATCAACTGATCCTGATTTGTTATTTTGGGATTATTGACTTACTATTTTTAGTAAGTTGTTATTTTTAGAAAATTTAGAAAAAGGGACATGACAACTCTACTTATATTCACATCACATTTTCACTATATTCACACACTTCACATTACATACATATCATCTCTACAAAACCAAAATAAACTAACATTTATATCTATTACATTCACAAACACCTACATCATCAATTAGATTGACCTAATTAGATGAAACATGTAATACAATAACTTGTTGACTCAAGGTCCAACCACACATGCCTCAAAACTTGTAACACATCAAAATAGGTTGGCAAGGACCTATAATTACTCCCTTAAGTTCCCTCAATACTTCCTTTAACTCTACATGACCCCAAACTTATTAGGTTGGCACTGCTGGTGAAGTAACACTAAAATACACCAACTAATCATCCACAAACTAACACTTGCACCTCAAAAACACTCACCACTTGGATCATAGATGCTACTAACACTTGTCAACACTCCCACAAAACCGTATAACCAAATATGAAAGTAAATATCTCGCAAGTCCTAGAATATGTAAAACATCATCAAGAGATTTAGTCCTCCCATAATTGAAACACAACTTTACCTTTTTGTTACCAACAATCTTCTTAGTGTTTTTATCACCAAGGAAAACATCTACCCCATCATATGCTTTGTGAGAAGTAAACCACTCCTTGTGAGGAGCCATGTGGTAGGAGCAACATGAATCAATAAGCCAAGTATCATCACTAATAAAGTTAGTTGAAATAAACAAAGCATCAAAGAACTTTCATGTGGAGGAATCAACGTTCTTTTTCTTAATTTTACACTCCTTCACATGTCCTCTTTTGCCACAATTCCAATAATTTACTCTGCTCTTTTTGGGGGTCTTAGAGCATCCTTCAGACTTATCCCTCCTTTAATCCCCTTTAAGCCCTTTCTCTTTGGACCTTCCTTACACATGCAGGGCATCTTGGAGCCAAAATTCATAGAATTTCTCCTCATCTCCTCTAATAGAAGTATGGAAATCATGTTGTCCATCTTTGGCTTTGTATTGCCACTACTTATGGCAACAATTAGATTTTCCCAAGATTTGAGCAAAGAACAAAGAAAAAAGATATATTTACCTTCATCTTTTAATTTAACATCTACTGATGTAAGTTGACTTATAATAAAATTAAAAGCATTTAAATGGTCTATAATAGAATCGCCATCTTTCATTTTTAATGAATATAACCATCTTTTGAGATATAAGTTGTTAGACAAACTGTTAGTTTGATAAATATCGCCTATCCTCTTCCACAACTTATATGTGGTGTCTTTTGTGGAGACATTCAAGAGGACAAAATTCATGAGACACAACTGTATGGTTCCTCATGCCTTATTATTTAACTTTGTCTAATCTTCATTAGACATTGCATCTAGTTTACTCTCTTGTGAAATTGGCAACCATTGACCTTTCTCTTCAAGGAGATCTTCCATCTTTAGTTTCCACATCACATAGCCTATGCCATTGAATTTATCAATATCCCAGTGAGAGGTATAAGCCATGGCAAACAATCCTCTTCAAAAATCTTCAATATACCACAAAACAAAATCTCACATGGGTGCCTAACCCATAGCCTATCCAACTCCCTTTTTGGATGCTCGGGTGACCTTTCCACTTCCTAATGGAACACCAATGGACACCTTTTCTTCTCCCTCTTGCATTCCAACTCCAAAACCTTTCATATTCCATTTTGGATTCCTAGGAAATATTTCTTATCTATATTAGGTGTGTAACCTCCATCAAAAACAATCCTCTTTAAAATATAACTACAACATGACAAAATTTAACATTTTTCTCTCATGTCCCCTAGAACACTTTCCAAGGAACATGGAGACATACAAATGACATAGGATTACAAGGTTAATGCCAACTTATCCTAACAATTATATGCTCAAATTTTAAATGCATGCATTTAAAATTACTCATCCAAATTTAGATTTAGTTGATTTTTAAAAATGTGGCCACCTTCACCACCCCCTTTTTTGTCCCTCATTACACTTACCCTAAAATGTTATGAAATGTCAAGGATGTCCAAGTATGTTGTGTTACAAAATATAGAAATACATCAAAATTAGAAACATGTCCATGTATATTAGCCAAGGAAGTGACTAGAAAGATCCATAATGATGAATTTTCTAAGAATGAGACGGTGGGATAAAAGATGTATATCACTATGTATACTCAACCCTAATAGAATTTGATAAGCATATGTGAATAGAAATAAATTTAAACTCTACAAAATCTAAAAGTGATTGGAGAAGTGAGGATATGTAATCTTGAGGTCAAATCCAATGGGATGCAAGCATAAAGGGGTTCAGAAAAAAATGAAAGGAAATAAAATATTTTTTACATAAATCTAGCCTAATTAAATAGATGCATGCAATTAAAGTGCAAACTAACCTAGATTTAATTAATTCAAAAGGGTTGACAATTTGATAATTTGTAATAAATATTTACCTAAATTATATGGGGATGGATAAATCACTTAGTTTTGGTAATTGTGATGGTGATAAAATGTCGATGTCACATTGAATTCAATTATCCCAATTATATATAAAAAATAATAATTATATTTTGGTCATTGCCTCAAGTTTTGAATAGTCGTGAAATTCCCTATGGGTCAAATTTGTGCCCTCTCTAGGTTGAACTTAAGGCCCTCGTAAATGACAACCCAAAAAATGAACCATGCAACTCCTTATATTGATCTAGTTGATTGTAGGCTTTTGTAATTTGCTTTGCTTCCATCAATGATATTTGATGGTACACAAGAGCTAATGCTATTTAAAAATACCTTACAAAAGCTATTTAATTGTGAGGGTCAAGTTCTCCTCGATCAATCCCTTGGATATACTAGATTTATGACCTTGGACAAACATTTGTAGATAACATTGTCAAACATGTAGGTCTATGATTTTGATGCAAGTTATGATTCGTTGTAGGATTCCAAATCAAAATATCACTAGGATAATTCTCCTTGTAAATCCATATTTTCATTTTTCAATTCCCAAATGATCTTTAAATATACAAATGAATTTCTTTAAATTCCTAAAACCTCACTAAATCACACAAATGTGTTATCTCATAATAATTAATGAAAAGGGCAAAAGCCAAAAATAGAGTTTGAGGTCAATCCTTAATAGCTTGGATTCAATCTCAAACACCATAAGATTGACCTTGGAGAAAAAACTATAAATTTTGAATCAAGAATGAGATGTATAATCGTAAAGTTATGGGGTGTAATAAAATAATTAATTATGACAACTGTGTAAAATATGTACACAAAAAATAAAATAAAAATAAAATATATATATATATAAACAATTAAATAAAAGATAATAACTCAAATTTAACATAAATATGTACCACTCATTAATATAAATTATATTGATAAGTAGGAGGTATTTTCCACAGCATGTCAAGCTACGTGAGCTTAACCTTGGGGAAAACTTTATGGTTAAGCATGCTTGAGCTGGAGCAATACTAGGATGGGTGACCTCTCGGGACGGCCCAGTGCTTCACCTCTGTGAGCATCACTTAGATGCAATAAGTGCTAAGTAAACCATTCATTATCATGAAAGATGGGTTCTTATGGACCGCTACTCATGAAACATGGGTCAATGAGTTTGACTCAAAAACTACACGATTGAATCTAATAAGAATGTCATAATAAATTATATTATTTATAAAAAAAAAAACTAAACTAAAACTAAATTAAATGAATCTAAAAATTTGAAATCTCAAACCCTAATAGACATTTAGCTAAATCCCCCAATGAATCTAAATTTTTCAAATCTCAAACCCTAAATAAATATTTAGCTAATCCCCATTCTTATATAGGTATAGCCAACATAACAAATTTACATGACATCATTCCTTGATC
This sequence comes from Sequoiadendron giganteum, assembly GCA_007115665.2. Lineage (NCBI taxonomy): Eukaryota > Viridiplantae > Streptophyta > Pinopsida > Cupressales > Cupressaceae > Sequoiadendron > Sequoiadendron giganteum. Next base: position 181,615,587 of record CM021100.1, read on the forward strand.
CATACGCAATCTAATTATGACATAGCACATCATCATTATCATGTATGACATAACATGTCCATGTAGGCGTTTTAACGTACATTGCATCTGGACGTCTTTCCTCAATATAGACAAAACATCTTTCTAAATGTGGTGTGACAGCCACGCACAAAAACGGGTTAAACCGCTTACCTACGTGGCAGACTTGCGACAGCGACGTTATCAACAATTTTCATGGACACGGGGAAAACGCGACCCTCTTCTAGAAGGACACGTCATCAATATAATAATATTTAGAGTTAATTAGGTATTTTTTTATGAGTGTCTAAGGTTATTACTATCCACAAGTTATAGTGTGTAGTAATTTGTCAATTGTTTTAACTACTTATAATGTAAGTCTTATATATTAGTTCTAAAATTAATAGTGTGGCAATGGTAGTATGGTGTTGATGACTTTAATATCGGGATGATTTTTTTTCTTTTTATTATTAGAATGCAACATTTTAGATGTGTTGAGCAAAATATTGAGGTTAGAAAATGTGGAAGTGTTGAAGAGGTTAGAAACTAATAACAACGAGTTTATAAAGTATATTGAGTTTTTGAAGATGTCTACGAGCATAGAGTTGTGTAGCAAGATGTAGAAGTTTTAGATTTCATCATTTGATCTTTCGCAATAAAGTTTATCACCATTGATCTTTCACAATAAAGTTTACCTCCGTATTAATCAAGTCAATATTTCTGCACTTAGAATTTAAATGTGTTGCCTATAATTTCATGTCTTATATATTAGAGCATAACCAAAACATGCATTAAAAAAATTCATGTCAAAAGAGCCAAAGATTTGTTAAAGAACTTTATGCTAAAGAACATTTGTATAGGAAGAAAAAATGTTTAAATTATATCTATTAAAACTTTCTTTAAATTTCATTTTATGTCATCTCCTCATACCAAGCACATAGATGGTTAATATTTTGGTGAAAATCCTTCTACTTGTTTCTTTAGGGGAAGGAAATATATAGATTTTCCCTAGACAAATGTATATAAGAAAACTTCAAGGTGCATTTGAATCTTTGTTAATTTGGTGGATCCAATGGTATTATCATACCACCATTTTCCATCTATTTAATTTCTATCTTTATTATCTCTCTTATTTAACTTGGTTGTCATTTAGCACAAGTCAATCAAAAGTCCTTTCTCATATATCTAGATAGGTTTTTTTTATGAATATAACCTATTTAACTCTGCATTAAATTAAAGAAAACAATACAATATTCATAAAAAAAGAGAATGGTAGAAAAACACACCAATGATTCCAACATATCAGTAGATGGCTTTAATATCCATGTTTACATTATTTTGTATAGATTATGTGTTTGTTTTAGTAGCAAGATGCACTAAAATTGGAATTAGGCTCAATGTCCATTTCTTGGAGTAATAGATGATGTGTGTATAAATTGTGTATTTGTTTTAGTTGTAGGATGCATTCAAAGTGGCAAAAACCTCAATGTTTACATTTTGGAGCAACAAATGATAGGTACAAAGTTCAACATTTTGAGGCGTGTGCTCCATATTAAATTAGATTTCCCTTCAATTTGTTAAGTGTTCTATGGCAAGTTAGCTATTGGAAAATTAATATGATCTTTGTTATTTTTTTAATGGAAATGTGAATATTTCAAATGGGATTATGTTAATCTAGGACTTACGTAATTGTTTTTAGCTTTCTAACTCAAACACAAATCTCCAACAATAAGGATAAGGGATTTTTTCTTTTTTTGAAATGCCAACATCAAAGCAATAAGAACAATCTCATTATGGTATGTAGGTTCACACAATTAAATTATTTAAATTTAAGATGAAATATGACCTCGATTGTTTTGATCTTAAGTTATATTGTGATTTAAGGTTGGTTCTTATGTTATTCTATTATATAGAGAGAACTCTAATTTTTTATCCCGTGTCCCTATAAGGGAAAAAACCAACTTGTACCTAGAATAATTTTTTAATGTCAAAACAAATAGTTTCTCTTGTAACTATTTTTAAACATTCTTTGTAATTGATCATTCTTACTTTAAAAGAAAGAAACTTAAGTATATTTACATTTCTTGCAAATAATACTTGTGCATGAATAATATCATGCCAATAATGGATCTTCCTATGTCTTGCAATATTGCACCTTTAATAAATTAATTCCCTTGACAATATGCTTGAGTCTTTGGTAATTTTATCTCATTTCTTGAAATCTTGGCAATAAATTATGATTTCTTCTACAAACTTACTCTAGAGGGAGGGTTTTACTACCTACATGCATTCATTATAAAATTTGCACATATTTGTGGCTCTTCTTCTATGGTATTTCTTTTTCTTATGTAATGGTGCTTGGTGCACTTGTGGTGGCATATATCTTAGGAATCAATGCAAAATGCATATTATTATGTCTTAAACCATCTAGGATTTTTATTCCATCCATTAAACAAAATTGGACACTACTACAAATTTTCTTATTTCTTTCCTTCAATGGAACTAGCCATGTGTCCTACCATTCTTTATTATACTATAATAGTTTTCTCTCGCATCATGTATAACACTTTTATCAAATTTCATGGTCTCCCCAACAAAAAATGACACACATCTATTGATGTTAGGTCACACAAAATTTCATGAAAATATATACCTATCTTGAATTTGACCAAACATTAGTCTTTCACCAACACTTTATGTTTCGTTTGTAACCAAGAAATCTTCTATAGTCTATGGTTTTCTAACCTTTACAAAAATAGTTTACCAACCATTTCTTCTAACACTAAATTATTTGTACTATCAATATCGATTACAATATTGTAGCACTAACCTCCTAGTTTTATATTATCTTGAATAAATTATTCCTTTATATTAGTTTTTTTGTATAATTGTGTTTCAAAAAGGCTCTTCTCATGAAAAGTGACTAACCTTTCTCTATTTCATTCTATGGGTTGTATGATCATCTAATCTCCTCCTCATAATGTGAAAATATTTCTTTCCCTTTTGAAATTTCGTTTGAGCCGCCTTGGCCTATAATATATTCAAATTCTTAATGTCCTTCCTCTCCACACTTGAAAAAAGTTCCTCTAAAATATATTCCATAACCTCTACCATACCTCCCTTTTCCTCTCTAACATCCATCATTGTTTTCATTATGGTATATTTTAGTCATCATTTTCTTTGTGATAAAGAATTATTGCTTTCTCTATTTTCACAATGTGAATTAGTCGTTCCCCCTTGTGGTGCACACTACCTCTCTTAGAATCTTCCATAGATGGTCTCTCATCACCACATTGGGACCTATCCATCTATAACTTATTTCTCTTCTTCTTAAATGATTTTGTCTATTTTCAAATAGTATATTCAATTCTTTTTTTTTAGCTAGGGCCTAGTAATATGATTTTTACATTATTTATATATTCAACATAATCATATCTTCCTAAATTAATCCTCTCAGACCATTTATGTACCTTATTGGTTTCTCCACTTCATCATAATATCTTGGATGGATTGTCAACATGCAATATTCCTTAGTATCTAGTCTTTCACAATCATATTATTTTTTCCTCAATTTGGGTAGCGCCTTTAACAATTATAATTGATAATTCGTAGGAATGAACTTATATTTAGTTTATTCACCATTCTATCCCATTTCCAAATACTATGCAAGTATCCAAGTTTTATTTCTTTCTTATTGAATTTATTTCAACTAAATGGTGACATTACCCTTCAACTTAGTCTTAGAAAATTTTACCTATCCAAATCATCAATATATTCATGCTCGATTTTTTATTCTACATCAGTTATCCAATATTTATGCTAATGTTATAAGCAGCTTAGGGCTGCACTTACATCGCACACACTTCAAGGAGAAAGCATAAATTAAATGATAGCCTTCCGGCTATTTAATTTATATTGCTAATGTATGATAAACATAAAAGGGTCGACCCTATAATGGTTCACATGTTTTGTTTATTCATTAGGCCAACCTACATTGTAATTAATATATTTATATATTCTTCCAAGGGGCCGACCTAATTGAGGAGGTGCCTCAATTGTTTATATACAAGGTCACTCCTTGTCATTTATTCATTCAAGTTCATCAAGTATATTCACATCTAGAGAAGGAGTTTGCACCTTTGTAGCAGCAGTCCGATTTCAAGGAAGCACATATTCATTTGTATATTTTGCATCTAGGAGAGGTGCGATTTCATTGTATCAATTATTGGCCATTGTTGGGCCTAAGTTGTAAGTAGATTTATGCTCTTGTTCTACATTATATAAGAGGATTATTTGTTGGGTTTTTCTCCCTCAAGAGGAGGGTTTTCCCAGGGTATCTTGTTGTATTTATTATCTTATGTGTTGCAATATTTTAAGTACTTTTTGCTATATGATATGATCTAAGAAACACTAACATGGTATCAGAGCGGGTTTGAAAAAGATCATGATTTGATTTAGTTTGCAACACTCACTCTAATCTTTTTCAGTCTATCTCCTAATTCAAATTTCAAGATGATGAATGGTCTGAAAATCGAGGATAGACTCGAAGGAGTTTCTAACTACACATCATGGAGGTTCAGAATCATGCTCACATTGGAAGAGAATGATTTGGCTGAGTTTGTTAAAACAAAATTTCCCAAACCTGAGGAGGAAGAAGAGAAGTTGCAGTGGAGGAAGAAAGATACTAGGGAAAAGAAAGTGCTGGTTGATTCCGTCAAGGATCATGTTGTATCGATTGTCTTCAAGTTGTATATAGCAAGGGATATGTTTACAACTTTGGAAGAGATGTATGAAATCAACAACACTAGTCGAGCACTTGCACTGAAGCAACAACTTCATCATGTGAAAATGGCAAAAGGAGAATCCATAATTACTTACTTCATGAGGATTTCAGAGATAAGAGATCAACTCTACAATTGGTCACATGATTGATGACAAAGACTTGACTATGCTTTCTCTCAATGGTCTTCCGCTATCATGGGAGTCGTTTATTCAAGGAATCAGTGCAAGATCTAAACTTCCCAAGTTTGATCGGTTAAGGATTGATTGCATTCAAGAGGATTCGAGACTAATGGCTAGGGGCATTGGTCAAAGTTCAAAGAATGAAGAGATACATGTCCTCGCCTCTCATTCATCGAAGAAAGGAAAAGGTTGGAAGAAAGGGTTCTTCAAGAGGAATCGAGAGAATGGAAATGATGGTGCTCCTGCCTTCAAAAGGAAACGAGACTTGTCCAAGGTTCAATGCTTTCGGTGTGACAAGTATGGCCACTTTGCTAAAGAATGTCCTCTCAGACCTAAGCAACAAGTTTCCATTGCAAATGTTGAGGAAGTGGCCCCACAAAAGGACTCGAGTGATTATTTGTTCTATTAAGCCCTGTCAAGCAATGTATCCACCAATGACAACACTTGGTTGATTGATAGTGGTGCCTCTTGGCACATCACCAGATTCAGGGGGCATCTATCAAACTTGGTAGAGAATGACTCTAGTGAACAAGTTTTTATTGGAGACGATGCTAGGTATTCTGTGAAAGGAGTTGGGAACTCCTCTCTTCACTTGGATTTTGGCATATCGTTGGAGTTCAATGATGTACTATTTGTTCCATGCATAAAGAGGAATCTTGTCTCCATTTCAGCTTTAGAAGACAAGGGTTATCAAGTTACATTTTCTAGAGGCAAAGTTCTTATATGGGCAAAGAACTCCAACTTCAAAATTGCTCGGGTAATTGGAGTTAGACATGAATGTCTCTATAGGCTATGCACTCGTCCCCTTCAAGCTCTTCTGCATAACTCTTCCAGCATATGTGATCTTTGGCATCGAAGATTGGCCCACATTCACTTTTGAGCATTACCTATCATGGAGAAGATGGTCATCGGCCTTCTGAAATTCAACCAGGAACATGAAGGTACATGCAAAGGATGCGCCCTAGGCAAGAATACAAAAGGTACGTTTCATTCTAGTGAAAGTAGGTCTAAATATATTCTTGATCTCATTCATTCTGATTTATGTGGTCCAATGTCTATTGCATCTTCTAGTGGTTTCTTGTATTACATTATTTTTATTTGATGATTACTCTAGAAAGACTTAGATTTATTTCTTAAGATCTAAAGAATCTGAAGATGTATTAGTAAGATTCAAAGAATTCAAAGCATGGGTTGAAAACCTGTCTGGGAAAAGGATCAAGGTTTTGAGATCCGATAATGGTGGAGAATACACCTCTGGCACATTTCGTGATTTCTGTATTGAAGTTGGGATTAAGAGGGAGTTTAGTGTTCCCTATAATCCACAACAAAATGGTATTGCTGAAAGGAAAAATAGGTCTATTGTGGAAGCAGTCAAAGCTATGATTCATGATCAAGATCTGCAAATCTCTCTCTGGGCTGAGGCATCTAGAACAACCGTCTATGTTTAGAACAGGAGTCCCCACAAGATCTTGGAGAATAAAACTCCCAAAGAAGCATTCTTAGGGGTGAAACCAGAAGTCAGTCATTTGAGGATCTTTGGTTGTCCAGTATATGTTCATATTCCAAAGGAAAAGAGAACAAAGTTAGAACCTTCTAGGAAGAAGGGAATTCTGGTGGGCTACGGTGAGACATCGAAAGCCTACAGAATATACATTCCCGGTCAGAAGTCCATTGAGATTAGTAGAGATGTCACATTTGAGGAAGATGTTGCTTTCAGAAGATCTAGGGGCACTCCTATGGAGATTGATGAAGAAGAACCTCCTCAAGATATGGAAGTTGACCATATTCCAGAGAATCAGAAGGAGGCTCCAAAACCTAAATAAGATGATGATCCAGTTGAACCCTTGGATCCTACTAATGGGCCTTTAGATATTGTGATTGGAAAGAAAAGACCTCTTTGGGCTCGTAGGACAATGCAGGAGGCAGAAAGTTTTGCAGACCCAAGAGGAGCTTTTAGAGAAAGCAAGAGACCTCATAAGTTCTCTAGTTATGTTTCCTTGATGAGTCAAATCATTGAGTCAGATCCTTCAAACGTCAAAGAAGCTTCTAGTCAACAAGTATGGAAAGATGCCATGACTGAGGAGTATCGGTCCATACTTAAGAACAATGTTTGGGATATAGTTCCTAGACCCAAAGGCAAATCTGTGGTGTCTTCTAAATGGCTCTTCAAAATCAAGCATGCAGCTGATGGGAGCATTGAGAAGCACAAGGCAAGATTCATGGCTAGAGGGTTCTCACAAAAAGAGGGAGTTGACTATGAAGAAAATTTTTCTCCTGTGGTTCGATATACGTCTGTCAGAACCATCATTTCTATTGCTGCGTCTAGAGGATGTAAGATTCACCAAAGGGATGTAAAGATAACCTTTCTGAATGGTGTAATAGAAGAAGAGGTTTACATTGAGCAACCCGAAGGATTTGAGGTACATGGGAAGGAGTCTCATGTTTCCAAGTTGAAGAAGGCCTTGTATGGTCTTAAGCAAGCTCCTCGTGCTTGGTATGAAAGGATTGATCATTATCTATTGAGTTTGGGTTTCTCAAAGAATGATGCAAATTCTAACCTCTACTTCAAGGTAGTAAAAGGTGAAGCTTTGATTCTAGTTTTGTATGTTGATGATTTGATTATCACAAGTGAAGAACACCTAATTCTAAAATGTAAGAAGGAGTTAGCTTAAGAGTTTGAGATGAAGAATCTTGGTCTCATGCATTACTTCCTTGGCTTAGAAGTTTGGCAAAAGCCAGCTGAGATGATTCTAAGTCAAGGAAAGTATACTATTGACATTCTAAAAAGGTTTGGTATGATTGACTGCAAACCTATGTCTACACCCATGGAGACTAATCTAGATAAGTTGAAGGAGGCTGCAACTAGTTCAGTTCCAATAGATTCTACAATGTATAGACAGTTGATTGGTTCATTGATGTATCTAGTCAACACTAGACCTGACATCTACTATGCAGTGAGTGCACTTAGCCAGTTTATGTGTGAACCAAGGCAAATACATCTTGTTGCGGCTAAACATATCCTGAGATACTTGTGTGGCACAATTGGATATGGGTTGAGATATTCTTCAGGTGAGGACTTGGAGTTACATGGCTTTACTGATTCTGATTGGGCAGGATGTGTCTCAGATCGGAAGAGTACCTCTAGTTGTTGCTTTAGTTTGGGTATTGCTATGATATCTTGGTGTAGCAAGAAATAGTCTTTAGTGGCTTTGAGTACAATCGAGGTAGATTACATTGCATCTTGTGTGGCAGCTCGTGAGGCAGTGTGGCTTCGTAAGCTCCTTACAGGATTGTTTGGACAATCAATGGAGCCTACCATTATACACTGTGATAACCAGAGTTGTGTAAAGCTTTCTGTCAATCCCATGTTTCATGACAGAACAAAGCATGTTGACATCAAGTACCATTATATTAGAGATATGGTACTGAGGAAAGCTATACAGTTGAGATATATCAACACTGATGAGCAGACGACAGACATTCTCACCAAGCCTGTCTTCAGGATAAAGTTTGTGTATTTTCGAGAAAAGCTTGGTATGGTGGAGAATGCAACCTTGATTGAGAAAGAGTCTCAGAATCAGTGATCTTTAAAATTGATAATACATTTCTCTATTGAGAGAGATTTGAGGTGTAAGCCCTTGGTAATGCATTTCTCTATTGAGAGAGATTTGAGGTGCAAGCCCTTGGTAGTGCATTTCTCTTTGAGATTTGAGGTGAAAGCCCTTGTTTCCACCCTCTGGGAGAGCAATGGTGGATGTCATGTGTGTGACTCCATGACAGCATCACGTGAGGGAATCCGTGATGATTTACTTGTACTTGTGTTTCACCCTCTGAAGGAGCCATGGTGAAAGTCACATTGAGGTGACAACATTACATTAAGTGATGAGCACTTGTACATACCATCTATGGAGGTAGCCATGATGGTTGATATCACGATGAGGTGATATCTTATTTTTTTTCACATTGAGATGATGTGTCTTGTGCAAGTGGAAGTATCATCCCTATTTGAGAGGGAGTGTTGATGTTATAAGCAGCTTAGGGCTGCACTTACATCACACACGCTTCAAGGAGAAAGCATAAATTAAATGATAGCCTTCCGGCTATTTAATTTATATTGCTAATGTATGATAAACATAAAAGGGCCGACCCTATAATGGTTCACATGTTTTGTTCATTCATTGGGCCGACCTACATTGTAATTAATATATTTATATATTCTTCCAAGGGGGTCGACCTAATTGAGGAGGTGCCTCAATTGTATATATACAAGGTCACTCTGTGTCATTTATTCATTCAAGTTCATCAAGTATATTCGCATCTAGAGAAGGAGTTCACACCTTTGTAGCAGCAGTCCGATTTCAAGGAAGAACATATTCATTTGTATATTTTGCATCTAGGAGAGGTGCGATTTCATTGTATCAATTATTGGCCATTGATGGGCCTAAGTTGTAAGTAGATTTCTGCTCTTGTTCTACATTATATAAGAGGATTATTTGCTGGGTTTTTCTCCCTCAAGAGGAGGGTTTTCCCAGGGTATCTTTCTGTGTTTATTATCTTATGTGTTGCAATATTTTAAGTACTTTCTGTTATATGATCTGATCTAAGAAACACTAACAATTTCAATTATTTTGGATTTAAACTACTAGAATAATTTGAAATATCTATTATAGTCTTCTTACTTATACTTGATAAAAATTTCAACATCCTCTCTTCCTTCTCTCATTCTTTCCTTTCACTTTTATTGAAAATGCTAGAATCTTATTCTTCATCATTTTTATCATCTCTATGCTTTTTTCTATAATCTTATTTTAAAAATATATTCAAATCTTCAATTCCTTCATTATCTCAAATATTTGTTTCATCTTTCTAATAACATTAACAATACCTTTTCCTCTCTATAGAGTCATCTTATATTTGGTGTAAATTGTATTATGTTAGTATTTTGTTCATAATCCCTCTTGAAAAATACCTCACTATTGACACTTTAATTGCAAGCTTCCTGTGGAGTACCCCAATTTTATGATCTATTTGCAATCAATTCAAGTCTTACAAGAGTATTTGATCCAACATTCTCTTAGTATAAGATTCATGGTTCATAGTATTTTCTTGGTATATCTTAATTTACCAATTCCATAGGTTGAATTATATAGAGGTGTCTTGAGGGTATCATGGTGAATTTGCATTATTTCTAGAAAGATACAACTATGAGGTAAATAGTATGCTTGATAAATAATTTGCAATCTATGACGAGGAAAATTTAATCCATATCAATACATTAAGTAATGAAGTGTTATTATTTTAGAGGTATTTATATGGGTGATTGATTGGTTTACTAATAAATTTTGAGGTGATCTGGATGGGTTTAGTTTTGTGATTTATTGAATGAGTGCCTAGTGGTTAACAAATATGTTCAAATGAAATTGTTGAAATTTGTGGAAGGTTATTTTTGGTTTAAGACAAGGGATAGATATTTTGGAAGATTATGTGGACCATTGGGAAGGTGTGTGTTGAACCGCATGGGTATTACCCATTATTGTCCATTAGAAATCATAAGTTTATTATTTTAGGTCAACAACACATTTAATGAAATTGTACACTTTACACCCTCTTGAGGTTAACACAGATTACTAGAGAAGTTGAAGAAAGTTATATAAATGAGATTTAAAGTAAAAAAAATTACACAAAAAAGGACAAGGAGAATAGTTGAGTAGCAAGTAGGTGTCGTATCAAGGGAGTGAGGATTGAGTGGTGAGAGACAACAAGGAGTGTGATTTGGAGTAAAAGTAGGTGATTGTGTCATGTAAGGATCCAATAGTCTTATGTTGTAGCCCATGTGACAAGTATAAATTAGTGTTTCCAATTTGTGTGTTAATGTACCCAAGAAGATCCATTGTGAAAAAAATTAAGTGCATTTATGAAACTAATAAAATAAGAAATATTTTGGAGGTTAGTTTTTTTTTCCCTCGTCGAGGGTTTTCCTAAGGTAAATTTGGTGTTATTCATGGTATTTGATTTTAATTTTATGTAATTATTTGTGTGGCCTACATGGTTGGATATTCCTTCTTGGGATCCTCTAGTTGTGATTGCATCAATTACTCATGAAACCAATAGCCAAACCTATAAACTTTATTTCTTAACTTTCTTTGACACGGTTTGATGTATTCATGGATGGAGGATCCCTTGAAAATTTTACAACCATGTAGACAAGGTAAAAATTTACACATAATGGAACTTAATGAGATAATATTAACCAACTAATATTTATTGAGTCAAATTTTTGGCTCACAACATGCTAGTTCACATCCATTTGACTACATATATGAAACATTACATACGAGTTACTGAATTTAAATAATAATGGAATGTAGTGCCAATGTCGAGTTATCCTCTACTATTTCCTTGACATCCAAATGATCAAGAAAAATTTGTATAACATCTTATTGCCTTAGAAATAATCTCTATCATCCACAAGGAGATGCAAAGCTTGATGCCAAGTGTAATGTGCAGTCGGCTAAACATGTAGGTAGAACCTTTTATAGTGAATATGGTGATAATGAATTTATTAATATCAATAAATTTCACACCATGATCTTTCCTAGGTCCCTTTAATCTAGAAACATGTTACCTTGGTACCAAATGCCTTAGTAATGTGCTACGATCCTTAAACAATAAAATTGGAAGATACTTTGTTATGCCTAGTAGTAAGTCAAAAATAGATATATGCCCTTTTTGTGATTATGATATTTTAGGAATAAAATATGATGTTGAAGGATAAATTTGGAGCATATGTTCCAAACTACCAAATAAAATATGCAAGTGCAATGAAATGTGTTAGGATATATACTAACTAAATGATGACTAGAATGTTCTTGAAAAACTGCAAACAAAATAAAAAATAAAATAAAATATTTTTGGATGGTGCAAGATTTCTCTTACTCTAGGATGCTCCTATATCATTCATCTATCTAGTTCGCCTACAATTTAATAAAAAATGACACAAATCTTAGGTTAATAAAATACTCATGACCTCACCTCTAAGATTTAGAACATGAGGCTTTGATATTAAATAATGTAGTGATAAGTTAGGGGTTGAATGCAAAATGATTGGATAGGCATACAAAGTGCACAATGAAAGAAACACAAAGGAATACATTAGAGCTCAAACAAGAAAAAAATAATTAAATTACAAAAATATGGAAGGAAAATAGAGGGTGACCAATCATGTTATGCTATCCAAACCAACCAACCAACTATCAATAAAAACATTTAAATAATAATAAATTATAATTGTATAGTGAATCACATCTCAATACAAACTTTGATAGAAGTTGGTCACTAGAATAAATGTTCTCTTAGAAATTAGCTCAACTAACAAAGCATCTTTGACACAATAATAATTAGAAATTCCTTGATAAATTTAAACTTGGCATCCTAAAATCTAAAATAGACAAACCATTAGAAGATCTAATAATTATCAACTAATATAAATGTCACAATAGAATTAGCAACTTACTAAAACTTAATGTCAACTAATCGTTATAGCGTGCATTCAAAGAATAAGTTACATAGTGGGACAAGATATCATGTGGCAAGGATTTGTAAAGAATAATGATGTGTTCCATTGTAAAGAGAAATTTTGTTAAGAAAAGATGCACAAGGATGTGCCAAAAAATAACAACACGTAGGGGACATCAAAAGCTAGACGACACAACACCACAAGAGTGCATGGTTAAACCAACATGCAAAAAACTACCACAACATGGGGCACACATAGGAGAAACTAATGTACATGAACCACAACACATATTTTTGGGTGATGTAAGAGTGCATCGACCTAAGGATGTTCTTGCATGAATATCATCGTGAATCATGTAGCTAAATCTAAAAATATCTATCAAAATCAAAGGAAAAGTAATGGCAAAGTCCATGAAAGAGGATAAGGTGGATATGCATGAGAAATACCCATTTATGGAACATGAAATATCATCATTATGGAATAAATATGCCATATAATCAAGAAATTAACAAAGCATGATAACACCTTATAATCTTCGATATATGTATGAAGATAATCCCAAAATAAAGAGTCATAAGAATCCATGATAAATGATCTATAAATGAAGGAAAGACCAAGGTTGGGTATGTGGGTATTAAATTAAGGTCAATCATAAAAGGCCTAAACCCTACTAAAGATAGATGAGTGACATATAAGTGAGATAGGGGCTAATATAAATTAAAAAGTTAGTTAACAATCATATCTAAAAACTTAATGGATAGAGGCAAGGTTGCATTGAGATCCAAGAACCATAGAAAAAGATAAAGTTATGAAGCACAAATATGAATGACAATTGAATCTTAATTAGATATAAAAATAATATAAAACACTTTGAAAAATTAGATCTAAAAACCCCAATTTAGAATGCAAAATCCTAGGGGTGTAGGATAAGTCAAGTTCACCAGAAAATATTTTTCCTAAATTATTTAGGACAATTAATTAAATTAAATCAATAATCAAATAATTAACCTAGATAAAAGAGTTGGGTTTGATCATTGTAGTAAATTTGGGAAAAATAGATGCAATGTGTAGCGATAATTATCTCTAGAACTAATAATAAAGAAATGAAGTTGATGTCATGCTAAATTTATTCACTATTATTTAGAAATTAATTTCCTCGACTTGATGACTACCCCACACTTGTTATGCTCTCAAAAGCTACATGATTTAGATCTAAGTGACATGGAGTTGATTACAAGTAGTGTAGACTCAATATGAATTGATTTTTAATGCACATGATCAATTTGTTTTTTATTATGGGAAAAATAGGTTTTGATGGGGCCCCGAAACCCAATACATATGGTTTTGAAGGGATTTGAAAACCTATCCAAAGAGAGAAATCTACCAACAAAGGAGAATTAGAAAATCAACAACAGTGAAACAATAACAACCATTAGAGATAAGCAAGAAAAATCGGGATGAAAATAAATAGGTTTTGTAGGGAACCTAAAACCCTTCACAAACAGGTTTTAATAGGGATCAAAAACCCTAACAAGTAATAATAATTTCTTGAATCCGCCAGGAAAAAATTAGCCTATAACAACTAGACTGTAGCAAAATAGAACATTGTGAAGCTTCAACAATCTTGTAGCACCATCCCAATCGAAATACCAACCCAACCTCCACTTCAAAAGGAGAGGGCTCCCCTCTATAGGAGAAGATGATACAAGAACCCTCACCACTGAAGTTACCTCTCTATTCTTCATGCAATCCCCACCTCGATAGGAACTAGCATAAGAGGGAAAAAATTTCCATTAGCTCGAAAACCTCCATCTCCACCTCAATAGGAGAGGGTTCCACCTCTAAAGCAATAGTCTCCACCTCCATAGAAGACACCAGCTGAGGAAACCAACGGAAAGCAACTTCAATAAAAAGGGCTATCACACCATCCCTTAGCATCATGAGAATCTAGTACAAGTAGGAAGAGACTAAAAAAACCCCAGCCAACACGCTTAAGCACCAAAAGATCTCCTCCTCTCAAAAAATCCATATCTCCACCTCTAAAGAAGATACCCCTACCATGAAAACCAAATAGGAGAAGGAGGAAAGATCACAAAAGAGGGAAAAAATTACCCCCATAAGCCAAACAAACACCAAGGTCAAAAGATAAAACACTAAGTCCGCCCCAACCAACTGCAAACAAACATAAACATGGACACAATCCATACCCAACCAACCAAGACCTAGGGTCTTCAAGAAATACAAAGGGAACAACCTCCACAACAGAAAAGGCCCAAAACCAAATGTTGTCAAACCGCCCTTCAAAGAAGAAAGCAACACACTGGTTGCCATCAGAGAATGAAAAATTTGTTAAAAGTGCACTTGAAACACTATTTTTCTTCATATTTCTTATAGTAAACTTTTCAAGGTGGTGCCTAAGGATATTTTTTAGGAGTTTGTCAACTCAATAGGTAAACAAATTCTCCTAGGTCAAACCCTTTGGTAGGTCATATCAAGGATGCTATGAAATTCATCAAAGACAACATACATAAACATGCAAATGGATTATATGATGATGTAGGGAATCTATTTTTTATTATATTTTAGAAATCAAAATGTGTTACATTGATGTTCTCCTTGTAATAGTCTTACGAACTGATTGAATGTTTTATATACAATGACATAGCAACCTACTGCTCAAATGTGTGTTAAGTCAGTTGACAACAACTAGTACAAGGGGCAAGGAAGTTATAATTTGAAATGAATTACATTTTTTTTTAGTTCATTCACACACGACATGGGATTAAACTAGATCAATCTTGCACCACTAAAAAATAACTACTTGGGTTTGAAATAGTAATCTTGATCAAAAGAGTGAATATGTAGAAGTAAGAAAAATGTTAGGGTGATAATGTTGGTTAAATGATGAATTTGAGGATAGATGCAAGCATAGATACATTAATATGGATAGGAATCAAAGCATGAGCCAAACCAAGCACAAGATTGTGCAACTTCTTGATATATTACTTCATTTAAGGTAACCTGTCAAGGTGGGCACAAAATAAATAAGAAATGACAAGAGTACCTTAAAGTGACAAATTCTAACAAACATGACAATTCAATAATTGAAAAGATACTCTTTTATAATCCATTATAGAGACTCAATGTGCAAGTTATACAATAAATATTTTTTATTGTATTTAAAAATTCCTAAAAAAATACTCTTGTTAAATTCTTCTACATATTATAAGTCCCTAAAATAAAAAAATCTTTTTTTTACACATATTATGAATCATAATATAAACAAATATTTTGTTCATTAGACTCCACATGAATACAAACTTTCCAATATCAAAAACCCAATTATAGAGTTCTCACCTCAAAATACTCAAAATAGATTAAAATTTAAACCATCTCTTTAACAACGAACGTGTTAATTTTTATGATTAGATATATAAAACTAAAAGTAATAAAAAAATGCAGCACTTAAGACAATGAACACAAAAAGATACCCTGGGAAAACCCTCCAACTTGAGGGAGAAAAACCTAGCAAATATATCTCTTATATATTGATGTAATTGATGCACAAATCTACTTACAACTCAGGTGCAACTCAATGTTGATTTTGATACAATGAATAATCGTACCTCTCCTAGAAGCATATATAAATGAATATGTTTCTCCTTGTAATCGATCTGCTGATACAGGAAGATGATTTGCTGCTCAAGTATGAACTTCTTCTAGGAATGTGAATTATGATGATGAACTTGATGATCAAATGAATGATCATCACATGTATAAATGCGTGAAAGAGAGAAGGTTCGCTTCTTTTATTGCATGAGGTCAGCCTCTAAAAAGCGTGTCTTTTCAAGTGGTGAATAATACTAAGTCAACCACCTTTAATTATTGATAATAATTAAATATAATAAATGAAACGCCTCTTCAAATATTTAATTTGAATACAACAAATAGAATAGCTGACAGGCTATATGATATTTATTGTTGCAAGTCATGGCTAGAAGTGATGCCCAACACTGCAACATCAGCACTCCCTCTCAGCTAGGGAGGAATACTTCCAGTTGTGCAAGACATATCACCTCATCATGATATCAACCACAATGGCTACTCCCATATGTGGACAAGTATCATATCACCTCATCATGATATCAACCTTCATGGCCGCTCCCATGAATGGTAAGAGTGCACAAGTGCCCATTCACTTATCGTGATGTCATCATCTCAACATGATGTTCACCATAGATACCCAAAGGGTGAATAAACACAAGTAGACGAAAATCATCATGAACTCTCTCACATGATGTTGTCATGTTGTCACACACATGACATCCACCATGGCTAATCCTAGAGGGTGGAAACAAGGGCTTGCACCTCAAATCTCTCTCACAGAGAGAAATGCATTAAAGTAAATCATAGAAGATAACTGAAGCTAAGACTCCCTCTTAGCTAGGGCTTCATTCTCCACAATCCCAAGCTTGTCTCAGAAGTACAAAAACTTTACTCTAGAGAGGGGCTTGATGAGAATGTCTAATTTCTACTCATCAGTGCTAATGTATCTCAAGTGAATTGCTTTTCTCAATACCATATCTCTGATGATAGTGGTATTTGATCTCAACATGTTTGGTTCTGTCATGAAACACTGGATTGACAGAAATCTTCACACAAATTTGATTATCAGAATGAGTGATAGTAGGCTCCAATGATCGTCCAAACAATCCTGCAAGGAGCTTCCGATGCCACACTGCTTCTCAAGCTTCCACACATGCTGCAATATACTATGCCTTTGTGATGCTCAGTGCCACTGAAGACTACTTCTTGCTACACCAGGAGATCATTGCAGAAACCAAACAGAAAAAACAACCAGAGGTGCTCTTCCGATCAACAACATAACCTGGCCAATCTTATTTTGTATAACCATGCAGCTTCAAGTCCACATCAGAAGAATATCTCAAGCCATACCCAACTATGCCACACAAGTATCTCAGGATATGCTTTGTTGCAACTAGATGTATTTGCCTTAGTTCACACATGAATTGACTAAGTGCACTCACTCCATAGCAAATATTTGGTCTAGTATTGACTAGATACATCAATGATCTAATCAACTGCATGTACATGGTGGGATCCACCAGATCTAAACCGGTTGCAGCTTCCTTTAACTTCTGAAAGTTGGTTTCCATAGGTGTAGACATGGATTTGCAATCCATTATGCCAAATCTCTTCAAGATATCTATTGTATACTTCCCTCGGCTTAGAATGATCTCATTAGGCCTTTGACACACTTCTAAACCAAGGAAGTAATGTATGTACTTAAGATCTTTCATTTCAAATTCAAAAGCCAACTCCTTCTTGCATTTAATAATGAGGTGTTCTTCTCTAGTAAGAAATAGATCATCAACATAGAGAACCAATATCAAGGCCTCACCATTAATTGCCTTGAAATATAGATTAGAATCAACATCATTCTTGGAGAAGCCCAAACTTAGTAGGTATCGATCAATCCTCTCATACCAAGCACGAGGAGCCTACTTGAAACCATACAATGCCTTCTTTAATTTGCAAACATGAGACTCTTTCCCATGAACCTCAAATCCATCGGGTTGTGCAATGTATAGCTCTTCTTCAATTACACCATTTAGAAATGTTGTCTTCACATCCATCTGGTGTAACTTCCATCCTTTAGCTGTTGCAATGGTAATAATAGTCCTGATGGAGGTATATTGAGAAACTGGAGCAAAGCTTTCCTCATAGTCTATTCCCTCTTTCTGAGAGAATCCTCTAGCCACAAATCTAGCCTTATACTTCTCAATGCTTCCATCAGTCACATGCTTGATCTTAAAGAGCCACTTAGAAGATACAACAGATTTTCCTTCGAGTCTAGGTACAATGTCCCAAACGTCGTTATTGAGGATGGATTGATACTCTTTAGCCATAGTATCTCTCCGTACTTGCTGACTTGTAGCTTCCTCAACACTGAAAGGTTCAGATTCAATCATTTGACTCATCAATGCAACATAGTTTGAAAATTTTTGATGTCTTTTGCTTTCTCTGAATGTTCCTTTAGGGGCTGCAAATTTCTCTACCTCCTGCATTATTTTTCTTGCCCATAAAGGTCTCTTTCGACCAATAACAATGTTTGTAGAACCATCAGTAGGTTCCAAAGGCTCAACTGGATCATCATCTTCTTTGGAATCAGTAACCTCCCTCTAAATCTCAGGATGGTCAACTTCCATGTCTTGAGGTTCATTGTCTAACTCCGAGTGAGAGCCTTTAGATCTCCTGAATCCAACATCTTCTTCAAATGTAACATCCTTGCTGATCTTGATCAATTTTTGACTAGGAATGTAAATCCTATAGGCTTTTGAGGACTCGCTATAGCCCACAAATACTCCCTTCTTGCCAGATGGTTCCAAATTTGTCCTTTTGTCTTTAGGGACATGCACATACACAAGACAACCAAATATTCTCAAATGGGTAACTTCAAGCTTAACACCTGTGAAGGCTTCTCCAAGAGTCATGTTCTCCAGAATACGATGAGGGCTCCGATTCAGAACTTACATAGCTGTCCTAGAAGCTTCGGCCCAAAGGAAGGTTTTCAGATCCTAATCATGAATCATGGCCTTAGCTGCTTAGATACAATAGATTTGTTCTTCCTTTCTGCTACACCATTTTTTTGTGGATTGTAGGGAACACAAAACTCCCTCTTAATTCTTGCTTCAACACAAAAGTTGTAAAAGCTTCCAAAGATGTATTCCCCTCTGTTGTGAAATATCAAAAATTTGATCCTCTTCCCAGGCAAGTTGTCTACTTGAGCTTTAAATTCCTTGAATCTCTCAAGTACTTCCTCAGATTATTTATTCTTTAAGAAATAAATCCAAGTCTTTCCAATGTGCATCCTCATCAAGTACCTTCATGTTCCTGGCTTAGTTTAGGAATTTTGGTGACCATCTTCTCTATGGTTGGAAGTACTGTGAAGTGAATGTGAGCAAGCATTCTATGCCAAAGCTCACATGAATTTGATGTATCATGCAACAACGCTTGTAGAGGGCGAGTGGAAAGTCTATAGAGACGAACACCAATCACACTGGTTGTCTTGATGTTAGAGTTATTTGGCCATGCAAGAACTTTTCCTTCAGAGAATTCTACTTGATACCCCTTATCTTCTAAGGCTGAAATTGAGACAAGGTTCCTCTTGATGCCTATTACAAATAGTACATCACTCAACTACAAGGTGATGCCAGAATCTAAATGAATAGATGAGGTCCCAACACCTTTTACAGAATAGCATGCATCATCTCCAATTATGACTTGAACACTTGAATCTCTCATCACCAAATCTGTAAGATGTTCTTTGAATTCGGTGATGTGACCGGAGGCACCACTACCAATCAACCAAGTGTTGTTATTTGTATGAACATTGCTTGATAAGGTAGAATAGAATAGGAATTCCCTTGAATCCTTTTGAGGGGAGATCTCATCCACATCCACAAATGAAGCATGTTGCTTAGGCCTGGTTGGGTAATCCTTTGCATAGTGACCAAACTTGTCACATCTAAAACATTGAACGTGAGATAGATCCTTCTTCTTGTTGAATGCAGGGGCACCATCTGACCCTTTATCTCTATTCCTCTTGAAGTATCCTTTCTTTCCTCCTTTTCCTTTCTTCTTCGAGGATTGAGCAGAAATAACATGAATGTCTTCATTTGTAGAGCTTTGACCAATGCCTCTTGCAACCAACCTTGATTCTTCTTGAATACAATCTTCTCTCAATCGATCAAACTTAGGAAGTTTTGATCTTGCACTCATTTCTTGAATGTATGACTCCCAATATTTAGGAAGACCATTAAGAGCCAACATAGTCAGATCGTTGCTATCAACAATGTGCTCAATAATAGAGATTTGATCTCTCAACCTGATGATCTTCATGAAGTATGCAATGATGGATTCTCCTTTCGCCATCTTGATATGATGAAGTTGTTGCTTTAATGCAAGAGCTCGACTTGTGTTGTTGATCTCATACATCTCCTCTAAGGTCTTGAACATATCTCTTGTTGTTTTCAACTTGGAGATGATTGGTACAATGTGATCTTTCACGGAATCAACCACCATCTTTTTCGCCTTAGTGCCATTTCTCTTCCATTGAGGCTTCTCATTCTCTTCGGTTGGTTCAGGAACTTCGTTTTCCATGAACCTAGCTAACTCATTTTCCCCAAAAGAGAGCATCACTCTAAACTTCCAGGAGGTGAAGTTTGATGCACCCTCAAGTCTGTCTTCGACCTTGAGCCCATTCACCATCTTGATGGAAGGATAGATGGAATCAAAGATGAGAACAATAATGGAGGATAACTCTACTTATATAAATCTAATATGATCTTTCCTTAGACCCGCTCTAATACCATGTTATTTTTTATGATCGAATATATAAAACTGAAAGTATTTAGAAAATGCAGCACTTAAGACAATGAACACAACAAGATACCTTGGGAAAACCCTCCAACTTGAGGGAGAAAAACCCAACAAATATATCTCTTATATATTGATGTAATTGATGCAAAAATCTACTTACAACTTAGGCGCAACTCAATGTCGATTTTGATACAATGAATAATCACACCTCTCCTAGATGCAGATATAAATGAATATGTTTCTCCTTGTAATTGATTTGTTGCTCACGTATGAACTTCTTCTAGGAATGTGAATTATGATGATGAACTTGATGATCAAATGAATGATCATCACATGTATAAATACATGAAAGAGAGAAGGTTCGTGTCTTTTCATTGCATGAGGTTGGCCTCCAAAAAGTGTGTCTTTTCAAGTGGTGAATAATACTAAGTCGGCCACCTTTAATTATTGACAATAATTAAATATAATAAATGAAATGCCTCTTCAAATGTTTAACTCGACTACAATAAATAGAATAGCCGACAGGTTATATGATATTTATTGTTGCAAGTTGTGGCTGGAAGTGATGCCCGACGCTCAACATCAACATAACAAACATCTAAAATCTCCTCAATTCTAAATAATTTTTCTTAAATTTAAAACTTAAAAAAATCTTCTTATAATCTATGATGTTAGAAGTCCAAAAAATAAAAAAATCATATGATATGATCTTAAACAACCTCATTTGAAACTACAAATAACCTATAACGTAAAATACTAATTAGCTATGGCACCTTGTGCAATGGGTACGCTGAAGAGGTGTGGAAGGTCAACTAGGGAAAAAATGGTTTATTTTTTGCACACATTTGTGTAGTATATGAGATCAATTGGTAGGTCATTTAGAAAATTATTTTAATATTATTATTAATTTTATTTTATTTTTTTATTATAGAATAATATTATTATATTTATTTTTTAAATTTAATGTATTAACTATTATATTATTATATAAACATTTATTATTTATATCATTATTATATTATTATATTATATTTATTATTTATGTATTAACTATTGTATTAACTATTATAATGTTATATAATATAGCATTATATATTAAAAATCAAATTATTTATTATATATTTAAAACTAGTTAATTATTATAGTTTATAAGGGAAAGGATGTCGTAATGTTAAAACCTAAATGTGCTCGTTATTAAGGACTAATTCCCGTAATGTCAAAACTTAAATGTGCTTCGTTATTAGGGCCGTAATTTTCATTTTAATAAACATACTCTAAAACCCTTTTCAAAACCTATTTTTCAAGCTGTAGCTCACCAAAAATACCATGCAAAGAAGAATTTGGAGGAGCGAAAACCAATAGCGGCAAGGAAAGCAAAAAAAATGGTGATAAACAACCGAAAAAAGGGTAGCGACAAGGAAAGCAGAAAAAAAAGATGAAAAACAACCAAAAAAAAAACGGTGAAAAATAGCTGAAAAATGGCAAAAAATGATGGACGACTGAAATTTGTTTCACTGTCAACTAGGGTTTCTCGTTGTTTTTCAACCGTTCGTAGGCAAAATGAACTCATGAAGCTCAAATAAGAAAACACCTTCCACATAATTATACTTTAAATATATAATATAATACCCTACCCTACCAAATTTGAAAATAGAAAACAATATTTAATAATAAAAAACAAATTTTGTTCTCCTAAAAAAATTAAATAAACATAATAAAAGTGGCAATTAAAAACCTAAAAAGACATGCCACTTTTACAATCCCAAACTAAAAATTATCATTTGAATACTGTACTAGTTACACAAATGTCCCCTCCCTAAATATATTCCCCCCTCCTATATTGTTTATTGACCACATTGAACCTCGTGCTTATATATGACATGGGATATCCACCTGGACTTGTCTAAGTACATTGAATATCCAATGAATCTGGACGGGTTTGTAAATGCCACGTAAGAGCCTCTTTCTTCTCAATTAACACGTCATCATTAGAAGTTGTGGTGACGTCACTCAAGACGGTTAGATGGCAATATCAGTTGTTTGTGTGTTCATGTTCCACTATTTTTTTTGGCATTTTAAAACACGTGTCGTGGAGGCGGAAGATTCAATTTATTATTATTATTTTTTAATGTTGAGATTGGCATATTATCTTTATTGATTTTATGATAGCAATGCATATTATAAAGAATAGGTAGTAACTATTAGATGTTTTTTTTATGATTAGAATAGTATATATTTATATTAAACATATGATACACAATTTATATAAAATATAGGTAGATTGGAATCATATTTCTAACTGTTAATGTTTTCTACATTTCAATCTGATTATGACTAGATATTTTAGATATTTTACAATGAACAATTTATAAATTAGTAATAATTCTAAGTTTTAACAACTCGTCATAATTATTTATAGTTTTGTTGGTCAGACATTACATTATTTTTTATAGTCATTTTATGTAACGTTTGGGCCATAGGCTAAATTCAATATCACCATTGACCATTAAATATTTATGTCTATTAATATACCCATCAACTATTAAATATTTGTGCCCATCAATATCTCCATCGACCATTCACTATTTGTGCCTATCAATATTGTCATCGACCATTCAATATTTGTGCCTATCAGCGATTCAATATCATTTTTATGTATTGTTACTAGTATTTGTCTTTACTATCTTCGACCATTCAATATTTGTGCTATCAACCATTCAATATCATTTTTATGTATTGTTAGTAGTATTTGTCTTTGCTATCTTTAACTTTAGTGAGATATTTAACTTAACACAAAAATTATAAGGTTCATTTTTTTCTCATTGTCCACATGGTGCATGCATTCACATACAAACAATAACCATCACACGTTAACCTCATACATTGTCACTATATTTCACATCTCATATGATAATAACAACTTTAATGCACCTCTAGATATTGTTTCTAGTTTTTATTTCTTCATTTTCCTTATATTTATTAATAGGAAAATGACAATAATAATCATATTTAAAGTAATCATAAAAATAATTTTTTTATGGAATAAGTTTTACTATTTTGAGGCCATGAACATTTTAAAATAATCTTATCATTTTTTTATACAAAGAGAATTTTTATTTACAAATCATAAACAAGTTTATTTTATATTTCTATAAAATTTTGAAAATAAAAAATAAAAAATATAAATTACATAATTAATATACATGTCATGTATTTTCAAAATCAAAGTATTTGACATAAAAATATGAATAATTACAAATACATTCATAAGAAATTATTTAAATTCAATTTTTTTTTTACTTTATATTCTTGTTCTCAACATAAAGTTTTATAAAAAATCTAAAAGATTATTCTTTTAAATCAATAAATAATATAAGAACCACAAACCAAACCAAATATAATATTTGAATTTGGCACATTAAACACAATAATATAAGAGATCTATCTTAATACTTAGTGGTGTTTTTTCATAAGATTAAATTAAGAATTCTTTTTCAAGAGTGTAAATTGTTTAATCAATTTAATTATGATCAATAAAATTAGTTTAATCATTTATAATGAAAAAAATCCTTATAGCATTTGTCTGATTTATAAATAATAGAAACCTAATTCTTAATATCAATATTTTAGATTCCATAGTATAATAATATTTTAAAGGTATTAATTATTATTTTTAATATATGACATTGCTCTTTTGCTTTATTCATGTATTTTAGACTAAGTGATCTATTATTTTTATACGTATCTATAAGATTATTCTATAATATAATATTTTTCTATAGATTTGAATAATAAAACAATTTTTAGAATAAAAAATAAAGATAAAAATAATTATTTTTATCAACCATTAAACTCAGAAATAAATATAATTTAAATGGTAAGATTAAAATGATTAAGATGATTAATTACTAGATAGAGGGATTTTAGTAGATGTAGATATTTCAAGGACTTTCATAGAAATAAAGGGAGTAAAATAATAAGAATTACTCTAAAATCACACAAACAACGTTGGAGTGAGTTATGTATATAATTATTATTCTTATTACTAGGTAGATGCAACGTACATCAGTGGTTGGTTTTCCATGCATTTTGGTTAGATGGAGCATTTACTATATGAACACTCTTGCATTCCTATTTTTGGAGGTGACCTTCTATTTTCAGTTGATCAGCTCTTTAGGCTATTGATACTTGTGCCATATGTATCTTCAATTTCTAGGTATTTTCCTTTGTTTTCCATTTCATTCGAGTAGTGTCATTGGGGGCACTCATGCATATTTTTATCTTCTTGATCTTGATCACCATTTGTTTCAAAGGAGGTTCTTCTTTCAACATTATAGTAGTCATTCTTTGACAGTGTTTGCAACTTCTTTATGCTTCAGTGGTTTTCTTCATGTTCATCTTTTGTTCCTAAGTTGTTTTGGGACAATTTTTCTTTGGAGGCTTCTCAGTCCTTCACTTTGTTTTGGAGGCTTCTTCAATCCTTCACTTGTATTTTTCTTTTGGGGAGGATTTTTCTATCATAGGGTTTTTCTCTTTTCTCTTGTTGTGAGAGATCTTTTGTTTGTACATGGGTACCTCACCATGCCTTCTTTGTCAGGGCCCATCATGTATTCATCTTTAAAGTTTTGAGTTTCTCCATAAGTTTCACTTAAGGGGAGGTGTTAGAGTAGGAGGTATTTCTTAATTTCTTAATTATTTAATTATTAGGTTCATTTTCCTCTAATTACTTAAGCTTACTTAGTTCATGTTCTTTTTATGTCTCCTGTCATAGGATGAAGACACATGTCATTATCTTGTTTTATCCTCACCTAGGGTTTCTAGGTTGATTAACCTTTTATAAGGATTCTTTATTGTATAATCATTAAGATTCATGTTTTTTTGGATCAATAGCTCTTGGTCTCCCTATCTTTTCTATTCTCTCTTTCTATGATAGGCGTTTGACTGCATGTAACCATTGGGAGCTATAGAGTTGATTTTTCCCAACTAAAACAATTTCTTTGGAAAAATAATTGTTAAGAAATTTATATACAAAGAAAAACTATTAGAAGCAACTTACTTTACTATCATTGTAAACAATAAATAAGTAATTACTAAAATAAGGATTTATTTTATCATAATGAGCCCATACACTATGGACCAAGTTTGAGAAATCTATATTTTACCAATTTAGATCTATGTGTCATAGTTTGAATCTACAATAGACTAGATTGAACATGTGGTACTTGCACTTGAATCAAAAATATTGTGTGCCAATTTTGATTTGGAGATAGTAAGCATATTGAGACCATTAAATTTTTAGAGTTTGCAAATTTATTTTACATATAATCAATACCATTCTTTCATCATCAATTTTGAATCTAAAAACATTTAACCATCATAATTTATTTTTGAATATTCCTTACAATTATCAAATCCCAACTTGATTTAATCTAGATTAATTTTTATTTAATGATTGAAAATATTTAATTAATGTAGATTGGTTTATGTAATATAGTTTGTTATATTACCCTCTCTTCTCTAAATAACCTATTCCTTAGAATTATTGGAAACAATCTATCCCACCAACTATCACAAAATTGGACCTAATCTTAAACCATAGGGATTAAATAAGCTTTATTTTATCTCTTGCCAATTGTATTTTAGAGCTGAATAGAATTTTGGAATTTATCTCTGTCCACCTACCAAAATAATACAAGTGTTCATGTAAGACAATCTATCATCAAGCTTGAAAATGGTTGCAACAACTAGAACCCTAAATAGTATTGTCCAAAGTGCTGTTTGGTAACCGACTAATAAATAAAGTGTTAGGTTTGAAAACCATTAAAGTTTTATGGAAATTCTCCATTCATAGGCGTTGAATGATATTTTGTATCCTCAAACGGTTATATAATATGAATAGAATCCCAAGCATTGACTCAAAAGAGGTATAAGATTACACAACGAAATCTCTACGTTTTGTGCAAGATTCGTTGAGAAATTATTCTCATCTTTTTATTTTTATTATTTTTTTTAATTTGGTTTAGTTGGTAGTGGAGTTATAAATTTGAATTTGAGTCGGATTTGTAGGTTGTTTTTATTTATAAAATACTTTGGATGTAACTTATAGTCTATTTAAATTTTATTCAAATTTTAAAATATTGTTTTGGTTAATTATTATATTGAAAAGTGTTTTCTCTATCATTTTCTAGGTATTTATAATAAATTTCACTTTTCTCTCTTTATGATTAATTCATCAAATCACATTCAACATCTATTTAATAATAAATATATTAATATAAGTTAGAAGCTCAATATTGTTTAACATGACTCTCATCAAATAATATTAAATTTATTTACATAGATATTTGTAATCAAATACAATTCATAAAAGTTAAAATTACAACACAAAAAAATTGAAGATTTTACTATGTAATAATTATTATTTTTTATACTCCATAATTTTTCCAATTATTTTTTTTCTAATTGTTCTATTTTATGATGTGGATTTATTTAAATTATATTAATCCCTTCACTTTTACTTCTTATTTAAAATATATATTATAAATTAAATATAGTTAAATAAGCAAAATGATACAACCATTTATATTGTTAGGCCTATCATGGCCTTACTTTCTAGATGATATATATGATGTTTTATAATATATATATATATACAGTTGTATGAACTTCAACGATTTACACATTACATGTTCTTGCTTTCACATGCTAAATCCATATCATAGTTACCAAGTGGAGGATCAATCTCAGACATGTCGAAGTTGGATCTAACTATTTACATCTACCACTTTGTACCTGATATTATACTTTCTTTGAAATTTCATATGCTCTTCATTGAAGGGGATGTTGTCATTGGAGTTGAACGACTAATGACTTGCATAGATTACCTCATCTTTGCTTATTTCCACCTTTTCATTCTTTGTTAGCTTAACAAACTTTGCCTTTGATATCCTAACCGTCTGTGTTACCTACATGGAGATAGAAAAATAGGTGAGTCTTCTATAAGAATCAGTAAGTGCTCTATTTTTCCCTTGATATTTGTCCTCATTTCTTGTTTTTCGGATATACCATAACATATTATCTAGTTTTTCAACATTTATAATTTGACCAAATAAAGTTTCTTTCTTGTTAATGGAATTATAATTTCCTCATTCATTTAGGTCAGCAAAGAATAAAACCCTGATTTCTTTTGCAAAGAAGCAATCAAAGAATATATGTTCAAGAGTTTTAGGTTTTTTTGCATACATCACAAATTTTAATAGTATTTCCAATTATGGAATAAGGGAGTTTTTTAATAACATTTAAAGCATGCCTTTTTTGGCTCTACTATGTTATTCTAATTCTAATTTATTTTTTCTAAGCTCTTTCATTTTCCTTTAATCCCCAACCTTAATTAACATGTTTAATGATGCATTTTGACTTACTGAGAGTGAAAAAAAAAAACTTGAGTTCAAGGTATCCATCTTGGATACATCTACCTTGATGTAATTTTCCAAATTGATAGCCCCATTATTTTTACAGCATTCCCTACTATTTGTTGGTTTTTTTTTTTTTTCCATGAGTCTCTTATAATTGTGTAAGTTATCCACTATGTTTTGGATAGATTAGAATTCAATCATAAGGGAATACTAGGATTTTAATTGGTTATTAGTGGCAATACTATTTAAAATTTTGATGCTTTTTTTCCCATTCCCTTACTAAGCAATCTTGGAGTAGGGCGAGGTGTTATTCTTTATGTTTTAGGTTCAACCATATAGACTTATTTTTATAGTTTATATAATTCTTCTTATCAAGCCTTTCACTACTAGTTATGTTTTATTTTGATAAGTTCTCAAGCTTTCCATATAGTTTTGAATATTAGAGAGCCACTAGGAAAGACTGGAAAGTCTCCCAATAGAAGATCACACATTGCAATACCTTTCCAAGCCTTTAATTTTTTAGGAACAACTCTTTCTATATTTTTCCTTACCAGGATTTTCCATGGTTCGTATCCATTAAAAGAGTTAATTATTCATTTGATCGCTAGAGGAATGTCATGTAGCTTAAGGTATTTTAACCCTAATCCCCCAAGATCCTTATCAATACAACCCAATTCCAATTAACAACATGCTTCTTTTCTTCCCTTTTCCATCAGACCAGAGAAATTGCTTGGTCTTTTTTTGTACCTCTTCAATCTGGTAACTACAAAATACCCAAACCAAAGAGTAGTAAATGGTATATGAGGAGAGCATTTTCTAACAAACCTGAAATCTTCCAACTAACGAAAGATAGTTTATGGTACAACTATCAAGATTTTTTTCAATTTTATTTTTGACTCTATTCCACATGTCTTTTAGGCATGGATTATTGGCGAAGGGGATACCTAAGTACCTTACTTGAGTGTTTCACCCATCGCATTGGATAATTATCTTGTTGAACTAGTTCAAGGGGAAAGTTTTCCAACTTAGCAAAATTGATTTTGGTTTGGAAAATTAGCTTTGGAAGTATCACAAAAAATGTCTAGTTTTTTAACTAAATTATTAAAGTTTTATTCTTCCAACTTGAAAAATATTGTTGTGTCATAAAATAAATGAATATTTATTAACTCCTTTCATTAGGAATACTCGAGCCTCTTAATTTAAGACTTACCATGTTGTCTCTTAATAGGAAGTAAAGATCCTTGGTAGAAATTACAGACAAGGCTAGAGCAAGGGGGCAACCTTGTCTTATTGATTTGCCCAATGGGATCTGGTTTGTTAGGGTGTCATTTATATCAAGTTGGGTAGTAGCATCTTGTAATAAGGTTTTGATCATTTTCTAGAACACACTTGGAAATCCAAAGGCTTCTAGAGTCATTATGAGGAATGGCCACTCCACTCTATCATATGCTTTTTCAAAATCAATTAGAAGCAATTCGACATCTTGTGAAGAGTTCTTAGCCCATCCATCCCTTCCCAACTAGTGATTAAATTTTCTAGAATACATCTACCTTTAATAAATCTCATCTGAGTATAACTTATAATTTTGGGTAAGATATCCCTTATTCTCAAGGTAATTAGTTTGGTAAGTATCTTATAAGATACATTTAGTAATGTTATATACCTCCAATTTTTTATTAGAAACTTGTCACCCTCTTTGGGAATGAGTTTTATAATCCCTTTGGTAATTTTTTTACCAAGAGATCCTTTATTTATGGCCTCATTATAAACACAAAGAATGTCCTCACTTACCCAATTTGAGTTTCCCTTGTAAAATTCAATGGGGATCCCATCAGTCCTCGAAGACTTGTTTAGGTTGAAGGACAAAATAGTCTTTGAAATTTCCTCCTTAGTAATTTATCTACTAACAAGTTCAACATCCTTTGAAGTGATCTTCTTGGGGATTAAGGTTTTGCAAATCTCCATGGCTTTATGGTTTTGGGGGCTATCTTCTTTAGATTTGAAAAGGTACTAAAAGAAAAGGGGAAACCAGTTCTAAATATTAGATGGGTTTTCCATCAACTTATGCCCCCCCCAAAATACATCCTATTTTTTCCTTAGTATTCTTTTATTTTATGTAATTAAAGAAGAATTTTGATCCTTTTTCCCCACTATTGATCCAATTAATTTTGGATATTTTCTTTAGGCCTTGAATTTTCCTATTTTGCAGTGTTCTTACATCATTTTTACACTTGATTAACTTTTCATTAATCAATTCGCTAGTAGGATCCACATGTAGCCCATTTTCTAGCTTAAGGGTATTTTATTATAAGAATTTTTCTAAGGTTTCATCTCCCATATAAAGCTTTCTTCTTTCCAATAATTTGGTAGAGATTAGCCTAGGTTTGAGTATTTTGGTTCCATCTTTCTATTGGGTATAATTTTCTTAGTATCCATTTGTTTAGTTCTCTGATTGTGAAGATTGTATTATTATAGTCTTCATATTATAAGAGGCTTGTACTGAGAATGAAATTTTTATCCCTCTTGTCCTCCACCTAGCTATTATAATCCATCCTAATTCGAGCCTTAATAGGATGATGATAGGAAAGGGTGTAAGGGTACACACTTACCCTACCACCATCCTCTAACCTATCAAAGAATACCAGGTCCCTATTTGCATAGAACCTATCGAATCTTGATTAAATTCTTTTTTTTTCCTTTTTGTGCATTGCACCATGGAAACCATATGGATTTATTTTCTTTTTCATAGCCTTCTAATGGGTCATATAACCTATGTTTGCATTTCATTTTTTCCCAATAAAAAATTCATTTCCTTTCCATTCTACATCTACCCCACCAAATTTGTTATCTTTTTTCTATCATGTTAAAGTCTTCACCCAACACCCAAGGAATATTTTATATTTCACACAACCACCTCCAAAGTTTACATCTTTCATTGTAATCATTGGAAGCATAGATTGAACAAATCCCAATTTTTTAATTATTTTTTCAATTATTACCCATACAACCCTATTACATGGAGCGATACCACTTTTGGTTACAAACTTTACCTAAGAGTTACTAATCAAAATGACAGTCCTTCCTTTAAATTTTTCATGTTTAGTAAACTTCTAGAATGTATATTTCTAGATGAAATTGAGGTTGTTTTTAACGATAGAATTGACCTCTTTGACCTCTTGGAGAAGAATAACATCTTCAATTTTTTTTGCATTCAAATACCTTTCGATACCATATTTCCTATTAGGGGATTTAATCACCCTAATATTCCAGCTCAAACAATTAATTATCATCAATATCCATGCTTTGGATTTCTTCTCTATCACTCCTAAAGGAGTCGAAACATTTAGGAAGTTCTCCTTTAGATTTAGAGGGATCATCTAGCTTATTTTTGTTTTCCCCTTTAGTATACAACTTCCTTTCCAACATTCTTGATTGCCTTTTCCTTTTTAGAGTTTTTTTAACCATCTTTATCCCAACAAGTGGATAGAATTCTATATTTTTCTCACCAGTTAGGGACATAATGTTATAGTCTTTATTTTCTACTTTAAATTTATGATCATCTTTTGTTTCAAAGGAGATTGATATGAATTCCCTTTCGAAACAGACATCCAAATCGGCTTTGGTAGGGTTCAAATTTTTACTAGATGTAGGGCTTTCTCTAATTGATACCAGTCCAATACCCCTATTTGGGTTTTAGATTGGAAAGGGTAAAATCTTATTGCTAATAGTTGAAAATTGATCTGGATTTGTGTCAATCAGGGGAGGAATTATTTTACTAAAACCCTCAGAGTTAGGGGTGCATTTTTTTCTTTAATATCATTGAAGAAGGAAAGTGTATTACCCCCTTCACAAAATATTTGAGGGTGATTGTCTAAATTTGATCCCCAAGCATCATCACCTTACCATAGATCATCCTTAGCCAACATCCAAGAATTACCATCAGTTAACCCTTTTTCCCCTAACTCGGGGGGCTTTGAACTTTTACAAAAATCTTGGGAGTTGGAGCTAACTTCCATTAGAGGGCCGTTTTTTAGTCCATCACACTCTATTGCATGTCCAATAATATTAGAGACCCATTATTCATTGGCCTTATCCATGGATCTTTTATTTTCAATTTTAGACTTTTCCATTTCAGTTTCCTTTTTTGTTTTAATGCCTTGGGCAATGTTGAGCCTAATATTTTCCATAACGAACTCCTGGGCATTATTTTGATGAACCAAGTTATTTTTTGACGGCTCATAGTACTATCTTTGCCGGCCATTAATATTGAGGTGGATTTTTCTTTTGATCTTTTATCCCCAAGGATGGGCACTTTTAAAATCATATTATGAGACATTAAGCTAGAAATATCTTTTATCTCTTTAGTCGAGGATGAAATTATATCCTCTTTTATATTTTTAATATTTTTCTTTCCACTCTTTTTGTTCATTATGATTATTTTTATTGATTCCTTCCTGGTTATTAAAACCAAAAAATGAAGCTAGGGAATGACCATCATTACCATTTAGGGTACCAAACGAATTCGTTTGGTATGTTGGTCCTACCCTAATTAAAGATCTTTTAGGGATGGAGCTTAAATCCAAATCAATCCCTATATTAGGGTTAACATATTCATAGGTTTTTTGTAGTAGGATTTTACCATTTAACATAGGGAAAATTATTCTGATGCCCATATCTTTTATAGAGATAACATGCATTAATTCATCCCATTATCTCCACTTTATATTGAACATATAGAAGTACTGAGGGGGGGAATTATTACTTAATAAAATTCTTTACATCCATCAACAATTAATCAAATGAAAAATATGATGAGCAGAAGAACACACAAGTATGCAACCGTAACACTAGATTTATGTGGAAAACCCTACAAGGGAAAAACCATAGTGAGGAAGCTACTTGGATCTATTATCCAAATCCAACCTGACAAATGGAAACAAGATTTACACTAAGTTTTATGGGTTACAACCAAAAGGATGTTGCAACCCCCTCAAACACTACAACATTTATAGTCAAGAATGAGGCAATAGCCTCTGTACACAAATATTGATATGATTCTAATATTTTTTCATAAAATTAGGCTATTTCAATTTTTTCTTGATCTTCCAAACTCTGCAATACTATATTACTTCTGCACAATCACTCCATCAACCTCTGTAACATAAACTTTTATTTTGTCATCACAACTAACACATTATCGTAGTAGCAACATCACTATTGAGCTACCACACCTAAATTGATCATCTCCACATTTCATTATCAAAAAAAAATCTACAAATTTATTATTCACACATTATCCTTTCAAACATGCACCATGCACTCACAAACCCTTTCAATGGTCTTGATCCTTTATTTATATCATTTACAAGCTTCAAACAAATTCTCCTTTATCGGCCAAGATAACACATATAACATGAGATGTGCACCGACCTAAACAATTCAACTCCAAAAACATCTGTGGTAAGATGAAATCACATGTGGTTCAAACCAAGAGATATTCAAGACCTTTTTTTTTTTTTTTCCATAAAACACATTTTTAAACTAGCATACACTTCCAAACACCTAGCGCAAGCATCTCAACATGTCAAGTCATCCTGACAAACATATAACCCTCCTACATTAGTTTCATGCCAAAGGTGGTACCAAAGAGACCAAACAACATTATGTGGATCATTCGATGATTATTATATGACTTTTAAAAAAATATCTACACCCCTTTTATCACTTTAGATCATTCCATGTCGGTGCAAACACTTAATGTTGGATATTTTTGGTGTTCTCATTGATGTCAACCAATATTGTGTGGAGATTATTAGAGTTGCTAAAGAGTGTTGCATAAGGAGCTATGATTCAACCCCTATTGTGGATGTGTTGTGGTTTGACATCACATTAATTTAAACCTTCAGTATGGTCAGGAAGATTGTTGCAGTGTTGTCATTGTTGTCAACAGTGAGTGTCTTCCACTATGTTTCCTTTAGTGTTGTCACTGATGTCAACCTCTAGTGTGGTGTTGAGAATTTATTATATAGATGGGGAGATTTTTGGTGTTGCTGATGTTGTAGATATGTTGAGTAGGTGTTTTCATTCTTTTTGATGCAACTGGTTCACTTGGTTTCCAAGTGCTTTTAAGAAAATTTGAATAAGAGAGTGTGTAGTGTGATAGTAGTGTGTTCAGTGTTGCGCTCCACATTTCTTCATAGTTTTCAACTAGTTGTTGTTGTCATGGATAAAGGTTATTAGTTGTATATGTCAACGATATTGAGAAAATTGTGAAGGAAAAGGTTGCAAGTATTCAGTGGTTGCTTTGGTTTTGCTCCTATGCTTGTGTGTTTCAGATATGTCAATCATGATTGTCAAAAGTTTCTATATCCAAATTTTGGGCTTTTGATTTGTTGTACAATGCGAGTTATGTTCACCAGTTGTGAACTATGGTTTTCAATGTATATGGATGAGGTCCGAGAGAAAAGTAGTTGCTCTGAATTTCTTCTTGTTCGAGTCTTATGACTTTCAGTTGTAGAGTTAAGCTGACATGATAGTGTTGAAGTTAATTTTGTTATTTGGAAGGATTGGATTGTGCTAAGGTTGCATGTGCTTAATTGATTTATGTGTTTTACACCGGTTTGGCCAACCTTGTGTTAAACACTACTTTCAAAGCTTATGGAAGCGTGTTGAAATTTATTTGAATCCTCTCTTAGCATGTGTTTGGGTCGCTTTCATTCTAATTCCACCCTAGAATGTTTTGGAACCGACCTAATTTGAATTTGTAAATACAAATGGTGTGTGTGGCTGACTTTGGATATGTTTCAAAGTTGAAGATGGTATATATACAAGATGAGATATTGGTGAAGATGAATTACAAAGAAATAGAGTGAGATAGATGTGAGTCAATTTGTATGTGATGCAAGTTGGTACAGATCGGTGCAAAATCTAATTGTTGAGCTTCCAGATGCAGTGAATTGAAGGTGTACTCTATCATTCATGCATGTATACAAGTGGTTGAGTGAGTTGTGGTGGAAATCTCTGTTGCATTGAGATTGTTTCTCTTTGTGTAACAAATCCCTTTTATCTTCTTTGTAATTATGTGGCAGTGAGCCCTCCAAGTGGTTAACCCTTGTTGGATAGTGAGTCTCGATCTAGACAATGAGTCATATTTTGGTAGTGAGCCTTCTCTAGCAGTGAGACTTTGTAATCAGTTTTGATATTATCTATATTGTGAGATAATAGTCACCGTGGTTTTTCCCTTATTGGGTTTTCCACGTAAATCTGGTGTCAATGTGTATGTGTGTTATTTTTCATTTTTTTCCCTTGCACTTAATGATCAATCATACTAGAAGTACAAAGGATTTGTGATTGGTTTAATTTTTGGTGAAAGTTTTAAAGGTTAAAGAATGTTACAACTGGTTCACCTCCCATCTCAATTGTCTTGTTCAACATAGCAACACCAAATACAATAGTATCACTACCTAAAAGAGACGAATGGTTCACTGCCAATGGCTCACTGCCTAAAGGACTCACTATCTGGAAGAAAGAAGAAAGAATAAGACAATTATATAGAGAGATTCACTATCTAAAAGCTATAGGAAAAACCACCATGAAAACTTTGCACCACATCTACAACCTTCAGATCACTTCCTTCAACAACTTTAAGCACACTTAAAATGTAGACACCTTCTACTCACTATATTTGGTAGCCTTAAGCATTTAGGCCCACACTCAGACCACTACACTTGATCAAATTCACATATTTCACACACCACCCATATCCACACTCATCTCAAACAATTAACCTTGATTATATACTATCCACAACCTCAAAAACCTTCTCCATGTTGGCCACAATGAAACATATGCACCTCAAATGTGCAACCACTAAATTGGTTGGCACCAAACACTTTCGTGGTGGAAATAAGTGAAGGAAGACCACACAAAGGCTTAACTAAGACTCAAATGTACATCAAAATGCTTCCCCATGCTTCCATAATCAATAAACATCCTTCACAATTAGTGCTATTATCCAAGTCAACCATACCTACACTAACACTAACAAGTGACCACATACACGTCTCTCTAGGTCTGAAAAAAATATGCAGACCATAAAGTAACACTTCACAACATCCACACAACATCAAAAAATATTCTAGCATCATCAAAATATTCTACAACACTATCACAACCACCTAAAAGTGAGAACTCCATCATCCTATGCAACCAACAACACTAACACATAACACAACTTATGAATCCAACCTTATGGAACACCTAAACACACAAAAATCCAAGGAAAGGTAGATACAAACAATATTAGCACATTCTCAAATCCATAAGATAAACAAACACAATGTAAATAAATGTAGAACAATCTCATTTCTCCTAGACAACCTTCTACACAGTTCAACATACTATCAAACACAACTTCCACTGCCACATAATTTAGAACTTGAAACTCTAGATATAGTAGCACTAAACACCTCTGATCATCATATCCAGTTAACCAGTTGAAATCAATGACAACACTTTCATACTTGCTTCACCATATTCATTCTTGCAACAATCTCCCCATTTGTCATTGATGGAAACACATGATGTGAAAAACCATCAAAGACAACACGACAAATTTAAACACATTTTCTCATGATTTTATTTTATGTCTCTCCCCTTAGTAGATAATATTTTCCACATGATCTTTCAATACATATTTCTCTCCCCCTTTGAAATCAATGGCAAAGAGGAAATATAAGGGAATATATATTACATTTATTTCCCCTTTGTCATTAAGAATAAAATACTCTTTCAATGAGAACATATGACACTACCTACTCCCTCTAAGAGGTAGCCACAAAAACATCAGTCTAGAAGAAAGATAGATCCATAGATCCACTGGACTGATGCATCTCCATATGCATCTAGTTCAAGAAAGGAGGGGCAATAACCCCCAACTTCTCTCAAAGATACTCAAAAGTATCTTTAGGAAGAGCCTTAATAAATATGTCAGCCACTTGATCCTTCGTAGG
Source organism: Sequoiadendron giganteum (assembly GCA_007115665.2). Lineage (NCBI taxonomy): Eukaryota > Viridiplantae > Streptophyta > Pinopsida > Cupressales > Cupressaceae > Sequoiadendron > Sequoiadendron giganteum. Next base: position 181,652,891 of record CM021100.1, read on the forward strand.
TACATACTCAAGCTTTACTTCATTCTCCACAACCTTTTCTCTCAAAAAGTGATACCTGATAGATACATGCTTTGTCCTTGAGTTCATCACTGGATTCTTTCAATGTTTGTTTCATCCATAGAACTTGTGTACAACAAGACACAACAACAATATACTCAACATCAACAGTAGATAAGGAAACTAAATCTTGCTTTTTACTTAACCAAGCCACCAATTTGAAACTCAAAAATAATGCACCATCACTTGTATTTTTCCTATCATCTACACAACCAACCCAATCTGCATTTGTGTAAGAACTTAGTATAAAATTAATATCCCTAGGATACCACAATCCATAACCTGGAGTTCCATTCAAATATCTGAAAATTCTCTTAATAGTAGCAACATGTGTTTCTTTAGGATCTTCTTGAAATCTAGCCACGAGACTAACTGCATGGATGATATTTGGTCTAGTAGAAGTTAAGTACAAAAAACCTACAATCATAGATTTGTATTTTCTCTAATCAGCCTTAGGTGAATCATCATCTTTACTCAATTGCAACCAGTCACCATGGGAGTGCATACTGGTTTGGAACCATCCATCCCAAACTTCTTCAACATCTTTCTTACATAATTTGACTGTGAAGTAAAAATCCCTTTCTTTATTTGATTAATTTGTGGCCCAAGAAATAAATTCATCTCTCCAAACATAGACATCTCAAATTATTTTTGCATTTCTTTAGCAAGAATTTTGCACATAGTTTCATTTCCTCCAAAAATAATGTCATCAACATATACAACCACCATCAAGATTTTATCATTTTCAATTTTAAAATACAAATTACTATATGTTGTACCTTTTTTAAAACCTTGTTGAATCAAATATCAATCTAACCTTGCATGCCAAGCTCTAGGGGCTTGCTTCAATCCATATAAAGCCTTCTTCAATCTGCAAACCATATCCGGTTGTTCTAATAATTTAAATCCTTCTGGTTGTTCCATGTAGAATTATTCCTCTAACTCACCATTCAGGAATGTAGACTTAACATCCATCTGATAGACCTTGAAATATTTATGAGTAGAAAATGCTAGAAACATTATGATGCTTCCATTCTTTCTTTCGAAGCAAAATTATCTTGAAAATCTATGCCTTCTACTTTGATTATCCCTTACAAACAAGCCTTGCTTTGTTACTAACTACTTCTCCATTCTCATTCAACTTGTTTCAGAACACCCATTTTGATCCAATTATGTTCTTATCTATCAGTCTAGCGACTAATTCCTAGGGTTTTTTTGATGAATAGGCACTAACCTATATTAATGATAAAGATTAAAATAAATATTCACAAAAAAAGGTGGGTGGTAGAAAGGAACACCCTGAAAGTCACATAGGCAACACCCAAAAAACCAAAAAAACACAGTCACATGGGCCTAGCCCAGAAATTCGAGATTACAAACATAGAAAAAGGCCATTAAGCGGCCAAAGAAGTACCAACAAAGCCAAGAGGCTCTCTATAATCCATTTTTTTCCCCCATACATCAGTGGGGTCTGGATTGACATCAGGAGGAGGAATCCAACCATCATCAACACCTTTATCTTAATCTTTTTTATCCTTGCATCGGGGAGAGATTGCAAGTGCTAGACACGGAAAATATTTAGCAAAGTCTAGCCAACTAGAGCCAAAAGTTGGAGTATCATCAGAGGGCCACCTAGAACTTCCACCACTGCTCCAAAGGGACACTCTTGGCCAACTCGTGGAGGAAGAGAACAAGACCGCCGAGGAAGGTAGGAACCACATCGAAGAGGAGGTTGAGAGCGGGGGCAAGCAAAGTCACTTCGCTGCCAGCCACGAGAGAGCGACTGAACGTAGGAGGGGGTAGGCGAAGTGGGCACCCGAGCCACAGTACATAGGGAATTCACCCAATGGTCCAAAATCACCCGAAGGTGAGCCACCTCAAGTGCAACCTTGTTTTCTTGAACTTGAATCTCCAAGAACACATTAGAGAAAATAATAGCTTTAGAATACAAAGAAACATTTTTATCCATTTGGTTTTTAGAAAATGTGCAGGCATTTCTATCTTTCCAAATACTAAAGAGGATTTCCACTCTGAAAGTGTGCCAAAGCTAGGTATATTTAGCAGGAAGTCTGAGCAAGTCTCCTAGCAAAACCATATACCATGGAAAGGGTCCTTCTCAATTTACATAAGTTCTTCTTTCATAGCATCCATTCAATGCTCATCTTTACATGCAGCAATAGCTTTGCTTCTTTTCAATACTCCTTTTTGTTTGTCTCCAATTATTTGATTTTATGAATGATTTTTCTGTAGAAGTTGAGAAATCCAACTTCACAGACCCCGAAGATCACCTGCATGCAAATAACTTGTCACGGAAGAAGACATTGGAGACAAAAAGCAAGGGTGCTCTGAAAGCTCAGAATTGTATTAATTGGAGAGTGTAAATACAATGAGATCAATCCTTAAGAAAGGAGATCATGCAAAACCTAAAATTAACCCTAATAGGTAGACATTTAATAATAATATAATTATTAAATGTCACAATATGCAAACTAAAGTGAAATATTAAGAGAGGAATAAAGGTAACTTAATTAACATAATTAAGTTAAAACCTTTACTCTAATAACCCCCCTTAAGATGAGCAAGAGTGCAACTACAAACATGTGCAAGAAAGTAAAGGTAACTACAATGCATGAAAGAAAACAAGGGTCCCGACAACTAGACCTGATCAGGCCTTGTTGCTGGGACCCATTCATGCTTTCTTACATTCATCTTAGTTTTAGGTGCATGCTTATTTAGTATCCCTAAGTTGCACTTATGGGGGGTGTTAGTGTAATTAATATTTAATTACACTTGCATAACTTTACTTAGGTTTTGCTTAGGTAATAATTAGTTTACTTAATTAATAAGTAAGCTTTATTTAGTTGAGTTGTTTTAGGTCAACATTAGGATTACATACTTTTCTTTTATAAAGAAAATCATCTCATTGTAATCATTAAATTCTGAATATATCAATTTGCACATCTTCATGGAAAGCTCTATTTTTTAATTGTTTTTCTCTTCTATGTAAGGCTTTTTGGTTTGCATGTCTGATCTTGGTTTATAACATTTTCTGAACATATTTAGGTGTCTTAGGGGACACCACTAGAGCTTCTTCCTCTTCTTCATTCTACTTCTCTTTTTCTTCCACAACTTCTTCAATTCTTACATAATTAGGTTCATCAGATACATATCCATCAACTTTAATTGAATTTTTCATTGCTTCATCAACCTTGACATTTGTGCTTTCCACAATATTTCTCGATCTCTTATTGAAACATCTGTAAGATTTTATCTTATTAGAATATCCAAGGAAAATACCTTCATCACTTCTATCATAAAACTTTCCTAAATTTTCTTCATCCTTTCAGATATAACATTTTCTTCTGAACACCTTTAAATACTTAACACTAAGAATTCTTCTACACCATAGCTCATAGGGGTTCTTAGTACATTTTGCTCTTGCTTGAACTTGATTGAACACATTAACATCAGTGTGAATATCTTATGTCCACTAAATATCTAGTAGACCAACTTTAGTAATCATTGATCTAGTTGCTTCTTGAATTGTTATGTTCTTTCTTTCAATAACTCCATTTGGCTAACGATTTCTAAGAGCAGATAACTGTATTTTTATTCCATGAACTTCACAAAACATTTAAATTCATGGGAGGTGAATTCACCACCTCTATTAGACCTCAAGCATTTTATTCTCAAATTCACTTCATTCTCTACCATAGCTTTGAATGTTTTGAATCTATGCAATGCATCGGATTTCTCTCTAAGAAGAATAATCCATATATATCTAGAGTAATCATCAATCAAAAGCATAAAGTACCTTTCACGTTGTAGACTTCTCACTCTTGTAGGACCAAAGAGATCTATATGAATTAAATCTAGTAGTTTGATAATAGATTGTTGTTTTGTCTTGAAGTTGTTTCTTGTTTTCTTTCCAAACTGACAATTCCTTCAAATAGCATTAACAGGCTTTTTAATCCTCAGTAAATCTCTTACAGATTGTACTACACTAATCCTTGCCAAGTTATCAAAATTCATATGACACATTCTTTGATGCCACAATTGACTATGTTTAATCCGAGTCATAAAGGAATGTCCATCAACACCCTTAAGCTGATAAATATTTCCTTCAGATTTCTTTCCTAAACAACAATCATTGTTTTGGATCCTTTCCTAATTTCACATCTCTCATCCTCAAATACAAGATTATATCCTTTACTACACATCTTTCCAAAACTCAAGATGTTATGCCTTAAAACCATAACATAGTAGACATCATTGATATTATGCTTGCCATCAAAACTTACTAAACCTATCCCGCATATTTTGGCACCAATATCATCTCCAAACATAACTAAGCCTCCATCATATTTTTCAAGTTTAACAAACTTGCTCTTATCACCGGTCATGTGATGTGAACAACCACTATTAATAACCTAGTAGTTCTTATCTTGTTTAGCATGTAGGGCAGAGATTACAGTAACTTCATCTTTCTCTTTCTCCGAAGGGTATTCCTTCACCTATTTTTCAGATTTAGCAGAAGTAGGTTCATCTTTTATAGCCAAGAAAATTCATTTTCATCAAGATCTCCATAATCAGACTCTTCATCAGAAATACCAGCATCCTCATTCACATAATATTCTTTGTTGATCTTCTTTCCTTTGTTTTCTTTGTTAAATCTCTATTTGTTCTTCTTAGCTCTTTCCAGACATCTTGAAGCATAATGACCTATTCCTCCACAACTAAAGCATTTAAAGGGTAGCTTACCTTCATATTTATTATAGTCTTTCTTCATCCTTCTCACAAAGTTAGCTTCTACTTCATAAATATCCTCCTCATCTGGATCTTTAGCTCTTATAGCCTTGAAAGTAGTTTATGATTTGGATATATTTCTCAAGTTTGGATTTCTCATCTCCTAAGATGTTAAATTTACCAATAGTTGATCTTTAGTATAAGTCTCATAGTTTGCATACTCTTCAATAGTAGATACCTTTTCATTGTATGTATCAGGGAGAGTTTTAATAATATTCTTTACAATCTTGGATCCATCTACTATAGCGCCAAGTCCTCGCATGCTACCTACCAGCTCATCCACTCTTTGCACATAGGATTTAATATTCTTATCATCAAACATATGCAGGATCTCAAATTGTGCTTCCAAATTCTGCGATTTTTCTTCCTTGACCTTTTCATCTCCTTCACGTATCTTTTCTAAAGCATCCCAAACTTCTTTAGCAGTCTTGATATTTTTAACTCTAATCAACTCGGAATGTGCAAGACTATTCTTCAAAATAAACTTCACTTTGTTGTTAGTTTCATGCACCTTGATTTCATCAGTTGTACTTGGACCATTAGTCAAAGTGCAAGTAGTCTTGTAAGCTATTTCAACATCATATCCACAATACTCCAGGTATCCTTCCATTTGTATCTTCCAGATAGCATAATTTGTTCCATCGAACCTAGGGCATTCAAAAGTGATCTTGCTCACCATCCTGAACCTTCCTTAAGCGATTAATCTTATCTCCAAGGAACTTGGCTCTGATACCAATTGTTGAACAAGACAATTGAGAAGGGGGGTGAATCAATTGTAACAATCTTTAATCTTTAAAAAATTCATCGAAAATTAAACCAATTACAAATCCTTTGTACTACTAGTATGGATAATCATTAAGTACAAGGATAGAAAATGAAAAGTAACACACATACACAATGACACCATATTTATGTGGAAAATCCAATAAGGGAAAAACCATGGTGAGGATTGACTCAAAATATAGAGAATATCAAAACCGATTACAAAGGCTCATTGCTAGAGAAGGCTCACTGCCAAAATAGAACTTACTGTTTGGATCAAATTTCATTGTCCAACAAGGGTTAACCTCCTAGAGGGCTCACTACCACAAAATTATAGAGAAGATAGAAGGGATTTGTTACACAAAGAAAAGAAATCTCAATTCAATAGATATTTCCACCACAACTCACTCAACCACTTACAAAAATGCTTGAATGATAGAGTGTTGGAAGAATGGAGAAGATCAATCTTTATGTTGTCATTGATGTCACCATATTGATTAAGGTATCAAATTGGTCTAGTATCCTAAACTGGTATAAAGAATAGGTTTACATCCTTTGGTGTTTTGGTCTGGTATTTTGGTTCGCATTTCCCCCCTGATGATTGTCGTTGTTCAAGGTTTTGGGAAAAGAATTATGAATATTGGAAGTGTGTATGTATGTATTTTCATATGCTCATATGTTAGTATGGTGAGTTGACATTGATATGGTGTTGCATTTTATTATTAGGTCTATGCATGGACTACCTAATAATTAGTTAGTGGTTCAACATGTATTGCAAATATATAAGTGACTTATCTTTGGTCCCAACCGAAATGATATAGTGTGCCACATGGTTGAACTAAATCTGGAGAAGTTTTGTATGAAGCCGAAACTTATCTTTTTGTAAATATGTGATGCATCTAATTAGGCTGGCCTAATTGATGCATGTGGATATATCAAATATATATACATGATGGTTTGTAAATGAAAAACAAGGTCAAAGATATATGTGAAGTGTGTGAATAGAATGGGAATATGAAGAAGAGTGAAGATTAGTCTACTAGTATGGGAATAGTTTGATCATCAAAGGAACTAAATCTTTACTTGTGGTGTAACCCTATCAATTCACATTCTAGCGGTAAGCTATTTTGTTTCTATAATATTTTGTAGGCAGTGAGCCTCCTTGTTTGGACAATGAGTCCTTGTAAGCAGTGATCTTTTTTATTTGGCAGTGAGCCTCTTTTGTATCCAGTATTGGAACAACTATATATAGTGAGCTAATCCTCATCGTGGTTTTTCCCTCATTGGGTTTTCCACATAAAACTTCAGTGTTCATGTGTTGTGTGATTTCATGCTTTGTTCTTGCTCTTCTTTGTTATATACATTGAAGTAATTGATGGTGTTTTTTCAATGAATTAGGGAAGATATTGATTCACCCCCCTCTCAATATCTTGAATATTCAACATAGAGTATACACCTTCAACTCACTGCATCTGAAAACTCAACAATTATATTTTTCACTAATCTAAACCAAATCGCATCACATACACATTGGCTCACATTTATCTCACTCTATTTCTTTGTACTTCATCTTCACTGATATCTCATCCTATATTTATACCATCTTCAACTTTGAAACATATCTGAATTCAGCCACACACACCATTTATATTTACAAATTAAAATTAGGTTGGTGCCGAAATATTCTAGGGTGGAATTATAATGAGGGTGACCCAAACACATGCTAAGAGAGGATCCAAATAAATTCCAACATGCTTCCATAAGAATTTAAAGTAGTATTTACAACAAGGTTGACCAAACCAATGTAAAACACATAAATCAATTAAGCACACACAACCTTAGCACGATCCAATCCTTCGAGATAACACAATTAACTTCAACACTATCATATCAATTTAACTCTATAACTGCAAGTCACAAGACTCAAACAAGAAGAAATTTGGAGAAACTACATTTCTCCCAAACCTCAGCCAGACTGAAAACCACAATTCACAACTAGTGAGCATAACTTGCACTGCACAAAAAATTAGAAGCCCGAAATCTAGATATAGAAAATTCCAACAACCATGATCAACATATTTGAAACACGTGAACATAGGAGAAAATCTTGGAGCAAAAAAGGAGCAACCACTAAACATATGCAACCTTTTCCTTTACAATTTTCTCAGTATTCTTGACATATACAACCATTAACCTTCCTCCATGACAACAATAACCAGTTAACCAGTTGACATCAATGACAACACCTTCATACTTGCTTCACCATATTCATTCTTGCAACATGCTATTCATATATGTGTGAGCTAATCCTCATTGTGGTTTTTCACTACCTAGGGTTTTCCACATAAATCTAGTGTTCTCTTATGTGTGGTTGTATTTGCGTCATTTTTTTATATGTTTACATTATGTTAATACATAATGAGGGTTTAAAAATTGATTAGGGTTTGAAATATAATGAGGGATTAAATGTTTTAATGTACAAATGATTCACCCCCTCTCTCGGTTGTCTTGTGCATCTGAAAATTGGTATCAAATTTTTGGTTCCTTAGAAGAAGCTTAAATTGAGATAGATCTAGATGGTGCACAAGAAGGGTGTCAAAGCTCCTATGTTCGATGGAATGAATTATGCTTATTGGAAAGCCAAGATGGGAGCATTTCTTATTTCTCTAGGGTTTGGAGTCTAGAGGTTAGTTGAAACTAGATATACTATGCTTGCTAATGGTCCAAAAAGTGATGATGAGGGCAAGGATTATGAGAATAATGGCAAAGCAAGGAGTGTTATCCTAAGCGGTCTTTCTAATTTTGAACTTGGAAAAGTGATAAGTCTCAAAACTGCTAAAGAGGTCTAAGTGAAGTTGCAAATCATTTATGAAGGAGATTATAAGGTCAAGCAAGAAAAGATGCAAATTTAAAATCCAAATTTGAAAACCTAAGGATGTCAGAAGATGAAGACATTACAACCTACATGCTCATATTGGATGAAGTTGTTAATGTCCTCAATGTTCTTGGTGGTAAGCTGGAAAAAATTGAAGTTGTTAAAAAGGTATTGAGAACCCTTCCTGGATCTTATAATTCTAAAGTTTTTGCTATTAAGGAAGCTCAGTATTTAGATCAATATTCTAGAGATTAGATGTTTAGTGCTTTAATTTCTTATGAATTGAGAGATTTTAGTCAAGATGCTACAAAGAAAGAAACTTCCTTTAAAGTTAGCAACACAAAGAAGGATGATGAATCAGATTTAAATGATCTTGATGAGCTAGAAGAAAATTTTGTAAGGAGATTGAAGAAGGGATCTAGAAAATATAGAGGTAAGTTACCCTTTAATTGTTTCAATTGTGGAAAGATAGGTCATTATGCTTCTAAATGTCTAATCAAAGTTGTAAATGACAAACACAAGAATCATAAAGGTAAATCTATCAAGAAGAGCTATTGTGTTAGAAAAGACAATGGTGTATCTGATTATGATGAATCAAACTATGCTAATGAGAATAGTGATGAATGCTTGTTCATGGCTCTAAATGTTGGAACTAATTCTACTAATCCTAAAAGATGTGTGAAGGAAAGCGCTATGAAAATAGGTCACAATATTGAAGGAACTATGGTGACTAATTTTCATGCAAGAGAGGAGAGAAATTACTGGATAATTGATAGTGGATGCAAAAAACATATGACAGGTGATAAGAGTAAGTTTCTTAAACTGCAAAAGTATGATGGTGGTTTTGTTAAGTTTTGAGATGATACATTTGCTAAGATCTATGGAAAAGTTTCAATTAGTTTTGATGGCAAGCATAAAATAGATGATGTTCTTTATGTCAAGAGTATCCAACATAATCTTCTCAGTGTAGGACAAATGTGTATTAGAGGATGTAATTTAGTGTTTCAGGATGTTGGTTGTGAAATAAAAAAAGGAAGTTATGGAACTATGGTTGTTGTAGGTAAAAGGATAGGAGAAAATTTTTATTAGCTCAAAGGTGGTGGTGTTAAGTGCTTTATGTCTCAAATAAATTAAATCTATCTACAACATAGAAGAGTGGATCACATTAAATTTGATAGCCTAGTAAAAATCAGTTCTACTAATGTTGTGAGAGATTTGGCAAAGTTTACAAAGTATATCAATGTAATTTCCCAAGAATGTCAATTTGGAAATAAGACAAAGAAGAGGTTCAAGACTAAAGAATATTATATCATAGGTCCTTTGGATTTGGTGCATACAGATCTATGTGGACCTACCAGAATAAGAATCTCTCAAGGTGATAGGTATTTTATATTATTAATAGATAATTATTCTAGAATGACTCAGGTGACATCTCTCAAAGAAAAATCAAAACCTCTAGATAATTGTAAAGCCTTTAAACCTATGGTTGAGAATGAAATGGATTTGAAAACCAAGTACTTGAGGTCTGACAGAGGTGATGAGTTTACCTCTAATTATTTTAATAATTTTTTTTTTTAAGATAATGGAATAAAGAGATAGTTATCAGCTCTTAGAACTCCTCAACGGAATGGAGTTGTGGAAAGGAAGAATAGGATAGTTTAGGAATCAACAAGAACCATGATGAAGGAAGAAAATCTACCAGATGCCTATTTTGTGTATATCAAACAAATATTCTAGAGAAACCATACCCTTTGGTTTCATTACCTTTCAACTAGATGAACCTAACTTTTAGGTCTCATATATCATCCGAGCATAATTCCTTGCATTCAATTGTGCTCCCTTTGAAGTTAGAGTTTGTCAAAATTTCTACATTTTCTAAGAAGGTTTGAATCTTCTTGTCATTTTCAAAAACTTATTTGAAGTCAGCATTGTCTAGCACACTAGGTCTATATATCATCTCAATTCAATATGAATCTTCTTTGGAATTAAGATGAGGTAGCAATAAAGAGGCAAAAACTATCAATGAATCAACTCTTGAGTTTTTCTCTCTAGGAATTGATTTGATGGAGAAAGAATCAAAATGTTCTATGTTGTCCTAAATTTTATTTCTATAATGCCTCAACCTTTTATTTTTTTACTGTGAAGACTATGCACACCTATTTGAGAATTAATTATTCTACATCTCCAAGAGCCCTCAATTTTCTTATGCCTTTTTCTTTGGTTTTTAATAAACCCAACAACAAAGCTTCATATTTTGTTGTATTATTAGTTTTTTTAAATTCTAATTTATAAGAGAAATGGAATTTATCTTTGGTTGGAGAAATTAAGACCACCTCGACACTAGATCTTGAATTGAACAACTTCCATCAAACTCTAATGTCCATAATCTCAAAGAGATATTTGGGCTGAGAAAATCAATATCTTTTTTTAATTGTAAGAGGAGTATATAATTTCCAAATTCTAATTCTTCAAATAAAATTTGAGACCTAGGATCCTCTGATTTAAAAATCGTGAACTTGGCCTTTGGTTTTGAGTCTAGGTGTACCTTTTTGTAGCTTAAAGAAATCAACACATGAGACCAATCTAGTTATATTTCTCCACCTAATTCTTTACAAATACTTCAACTTAGTAACATACCATAACCGGTAGTGATATTTGCTACCAAGATGGTTAATTTGAGCATTTTCTTTGGATGAGCTGCTAGAGACACCGAAGCATCTTTTATCTACCCAACTAATGGCACCTTGGGACTCCATTTAGTAGTATTTTATGAAAGTATTTTTTTAGGGATAACCCTAAGGCTTGAGCAACCTTAGTAGGCATCACATTATCTAAGGCCCTTGAGTCTATGATACTGTTGCTTAACCTATTCCCATTTATGTAAAGGGATACAAAAAAGGGGTTAGGATTTTCTTCTGAATTGGTGGGAGTGAAGTTTTCAGTTCTAGAAGATAAACTAGAATAGGGATGTTCAACATTGATCATTTGATCTTTAGTTGCTAAGTTGACATCAGAGTTTTTAGACATGGCATATTTAACTAGATAATCCAACTCTCTAGGATTTAGTCTCAAGTATTCTACTTGTGAGATTTGTATTTTGAAAGTTTTACAAAAATTGACTATGTCAAAAGGATTAGCAAAATTTTCTAAAGATGACATATAAAAAATTTTATGTGAAGCATCTAAAGACTTTTGGGCCTTGGGGGGTGAAAATTTATTCTTAGATTTGGAATTGGGTTTCTTTAGTGAAAAGATAGGAGTATTTTGAATATCTTTCTAACTCAAAGTTTTTTGACTACAAATTAGCACAATGCAAGATGGATCATATAGCATAGTGTAAATATTGTCTCCTCTTTCAAAATTTGACTCGTATTCAAGAAATATGGTTGTAGAGTCACCATAGTGATTAGAGATGTCTTTTTAATTGGTAATCTCTTTGATGGCATCCTTCGTAATGGTTATTTACATAAATATATTTATTTTTGGACAACTAGTTCCATCGTGATCCATGGTAAGGTGAAAATTACACATATTACCTTTTCTTCCACTAGGTGGTTCCACTATAGCAAGCCTTTGTTGCAAATGAGGTAAGGGTAAATTTGTGTTTCCTAGTTGTATATATCCCTTTATGGATATGTTTTTGTATGATTGCTACAATGGTTGTGAATTCTTTGGCGTTTGACTCTTTAAGGCAATAATATAATTTTCCAATCTCTATATCATAGGATCAAGATAAGTAGAGGCTTGAGGCTTACTTGTTTGAAATTCTCTTTTCCATTTCCCAGTAGTAATGAGATCATATTCTAATTCAACTACCATACTCTTGTAGCATATAAAATTGTACTCCCTTGTAGGTGATAGTATAATTTCATGCTTATTTTGGACCTACTTTAGTGAACCTTTCTTTTATGAATTTTTAACCTCTCCTAAATAGGCCTTAGTTCCCTTTTATTATACATTATGAGGCCTATTTTATCCTTTTTCAATAAATTATAAGCATTGAATAAATGCAAAAAAATAATGATTTTCCCTCGATACACTTCATCCTAGAAAATAGGGCCAAGCCCCATTCATCCATGGGCGAATGGGTCCCCCTATCTCGTCGAAGACCAAATTTTAATGTATCATTGCTGACATTTTAGCATTCAAAATTCAAACTTCAAATGTTGGCTTTCAGGATCTAATCTTTGGGAAATAAGAGAAATACCTATAAATACCTAGTCTTTTCACCATTTCAAAACTAGAACATAAGAGACAAAATTTGAGAAAAAAAAAACTTTGAAGTCTTGGAGTAACATTACTTGAAATTGTAGGTCTTCAAGCCCATTTGCAGATTTGATCAATTTTTATCACATGATTGAAGGTTGATGCCTATGGAAGGACATGATGGATTCTAGGTTTGGGAGATGCATTTGGCCATTTCCTTCAACCTAATGACTTGTTTCCTAATGTTCTCATCTTCAAGCTTCATTTATCTTGCAACCTAAAGAAAGGTATCATTGCATTTTATATTTACTTAGGGTGTTGGAATTTTCCCTAATTGGATCTTGTCATTTTCATATAGGAATATCTCTCTAATACACTTGAGTAGGGTTTATTTTCATTTGTAGCTCATAACAACCTTATATACACATCAGGTTAGGGCTCACACACCGTTTTCTATCAGATCTTTAGTTTTTTGTTGAGGTTTAATTACCATTTGAAATAGGGGTTTGATTGAGGGAAACCCCCATATAGCCACCCAAATAATTTATTTTGTAGATTCAATGAAGGTTCGGATCCAAAAATGGAGATTTGTAGGTACAAGAATAGAGAGCAGACAGAGGGCTACAAGATCACATTTTGAAGTTCTAACAAAGTTTACAAAGACCCATTCGCCCAAGGTCAACTAAGTCCCTTTGCACATGACAAATATTTCTTTTGGTGATAGGCACACATCATCTCACACTTCTCAGATCCACTTGCAATCTACAATTTCAGTCTATGCATTTCCAAAATATTACATTTTCTATATTAGGTTATATAGTCCAATTAGGTTAATTATTCCAAATTATTTCCAATCCATTTTTCTAAGACTCAAAAGGATCAAATCCAGGTCTGATTGGCTCACCTTTTAGGTTGAAATGCAATCTATGCACCTTGTGGATTTGCATCCTAATGAAACCCTTAGAAAATTGGAATTGATACTAGGTTCTTTGGATTTAGAACTCATCCATCAACCCCCTCTATTTTTCTATGTTTTATTTTGGTGAACCTAACATTTGACATCATAGCTTTCTAATTTGGTAGTCTTTCAAACCCTAGATCTAGGTTCTGCATCATTTTGTCTTAGATTTCTCATTTTCATATTTACATCATAAAAAAGACATAAAAATCTAAAAATATTCCATCCATAGTGCATTATAGCTTGCATTAGGGTGTGTTTTAGTCATTTCCATCATATTTTTATTTCAAAATTGCATTAAAAAAAGTGACATTTTATTTCAAAATTTTCATACATTTGCATTTGCATTACATTGGGAAATTTTGGAAAAATAGCTACTATCAAACCTATTTTCAAATAGGAACAGTAACCTTAAACAATAACCTAGAAATTAATTTTTCAATTTTTAGAACCTTAAACAAGGACCCATTCACCCTTGGGTGATCTTGTCCTTGTACAGGTGCATCAACAGTCTTTTTCACACATTTCTATCTATGTGTTTACATCATGTTTCTATTGGTAAATATCTGGTTTGAAATTTTGGAATAATATCATTGCATGTTAAACAAAGTTGTCATTTTTCTTAGCTTAGTCAAACTTTTGAGAGAATTTTACTTTTCAATGCTTGAAATTTTCAAATCTGTACAACAATTATTTGAATTTTTTGAATCATTACATAATCTAGGTAGCTTAATATTCATTTTGCAAATATTCAAAACCCTAGATTTTTACAACACATTTGACAAATCATAAACTCACAAAACAGTAGCAGAATCAATCCTAAACTTGGGTTTGCAAACTATAGTACAATTAATCTATGTTAATCAAACTTCTAAAATTGACATATTTGAAAAGTCCCTACCAGGATCCAATCACCCTTGGGCGACCTAGTCCTCCAAATATAGCTTCAAAACTCATAAATAGACTAATATTTATTGTTAGTTTGCAGTTCTGCAATCTAGTTTTTCATATTTGTAGCAAGTCTGTAAACCTATTTTCAACCCTAGTTAGCTTAAACCGTGCATAAGAAATTAATGATTAATCTTGGAGAAAGTATAGTTATATATGATCATGTCAAATCTCTTTATGTAAGTACATTGTATACCCATCTAGCCCTTTAGTTATGATGAATCCCTTGAGGACATCATCTCACCTAGATCATCCACTAAGGCTTGCAACATTATTAACCAACAACGGACAATCAATGCAATCACAACTCAACTTATTATTTACCCACCTTCACAATAACCTCAAGTTCAATCCAAACCTTTTCTTATCATCAGACCACCTCAAAAAAAACAAAAACATCTAGGGACTATATTAAATTTTGCAAAACAACTCACTAGTGGTAATGTATTGCAGCAACCAAGTTACCACACAGATGCT
Source organism: Sequoiadendron giganteum (assembly GCA_007115665.2). Lineage (NCBI taxonomy): Eukaryota > Viridiplantae > Streptophyta > Pinopsida > Cupressales > Cupressaceae > Sequoiadendron > Sequoiadendron giganteum. The sequence continues at coordinate 181,667,980 of CM021100.1, forward strand.
CATACATATAACACAATGAATAATAATCAACTAGAACAAATGCAAACCATTTTCACATCAATACCACTTCCACAACCTATTTTCCTAGTGCCCCTCATTTACCTTAACAGAGTAGAAAGGAGTATGATCTTGTGGAGAAACTTCATAATACTCTTGCTAAGATTTCATTTTGGGACCTAATTCAAACATCATCAACCTACAATGGAATGCTTTAAAGTGCCTTACAACAAGTTGTGGTCCCTCCTAGTGTGCAACCAAATGATGTAGTAGTCCTAATTCAAGTTATGAACTTAGTTAATCTTGATATTACATTTCATCAAAGTGAGTTACCTCCATTGGAAATACAAAAATAAAACGATGATTTGATGATTTTGGTTGTCATTAACAAGGCTAGGATTAGGCTTACCCTTGTTGAAAACACTTTAGGGCTTAATGTGTGTAGTGTAAATATTTTAAATAAAATTGGAGTGGACGAGACTAAAATTCAATCAGATTCTTTGTCTATTTGTGGTTTCGATAATGTGGGGAAGCAACCACTTGGGGTGATAACGTTAACTATCAAAGTTAGATATGTTAATTTACAAACTCTTATCCATGTTGTTGTAAATAAAGTCTTGTACCTAGTTAATTCATTACTAGGATACATAAGGGACATATTTACATGTTGTTTACTTAGGCCCTAGGAAGGAATCTTTCTAGAATGTGTTAGTTGTCATCTTATCTTGACTTGTAACACATGTTTCCTAGGTAGTTTTGATAAGTTTCACATTCCATAGGATTAAGACACTTGTCATAATCTTGTTTAATCTTGTGTCTCACCTTGGTTATATAACCAGATGGTCTCATACATTATGGAATATACAATCTATTGGATAATCAATTCTATTGCAATCTTGAGCATTGCATATTGATCTCTCTTGTGCTTTCATGAAATGCCTAGATCTTGGGTGGCTATAATCTTCAACCAAATCTTTCATGGTGTAGAGTTATTATATAGAAACTATTACATGGTACTAGAGCTTGTGGGATTGCTTCTTGTTAGTCTTATTGAGAGATTTGAGTTGCAAACCTTGGTGGATCTTGAAAAGTTGAGTATTCTCTTCTCTTGCAGTGAATGATGATTTGGAGAATAAAAAAATCTTGAAATAAATACTAGATTTGGGGGTTTCCTCTTTGTGAATTTTTATTTTAGGTTCAAATTGGAGCTTGCTGGTGCAAATATGAGTTCACCATTGGGATCATAGGATTCGAGAAATTCGGTTTTTTTGTTTCATCCAAATCGGACATATGAGGCCAGATCTATGAGGACTTGAAGCTAAAGAGTGGTTGCTAGATCCAGAAGATAGCTACAATTTTGGAGCATTTTGGGTCAAATATATCCCCGCCATCATGTCCAAAAGGGCCAAAAACCCTAAGATTGACTATCAAATCATCGAATTTGGAGAAATTTGTCCACCAAGGCAAAAAAAATTGCCTAGGGAGTCGTAAGACCCCCAGGTTGCCATTAATGTGTCAGTATGATATATGCATAAAAAAATATATTTAATTTATTTTTTTTCTAAAAATTATATATATATATTTGTTTTAAGAAAAAATTAAATTAAATTTAAAATAAATAAAAAATCCGTGGCAATTTCTACCAAAAGTTTAAATTGTAGGTTGTACCCTACCTACATAGGGTACTATGTACCCATGGTAGGGTACACCCCACCTACCATGCCACCACATGGTCACTCGTCTATGTGGCCCCCACACATACCTACAATGGTGCTTAAATAGCTGGTGAAATTCAAAATTTGGTAACCTTTCCTAAAAAGTGACGACCTTATTCTAAAAATCAACGGCCATCAAGCATATTCTGTAGACATTGTAAGATTCATCGATGCTAGAAAAAATAGTCTAAGATTCCCCTGCAAATTCCATCATCAATAAGTGCAAGGAATATTCCATGTAGGAGTATATTCTTTTTGACGTGTAGGAGGCTGTCAAATTTAATCGCATGAAATTTTTATGTCAAGATTGGAAGTGGATGTATTGTAATCTTGTTTTGAAGATAATACAACTTGAGCATCTCTTCTTGGTGGAGTTTTTTCCCACAAGGGTTTCTCCACGTAAACACTGTGTTATGTGTTTATTCTTTTGTTCCATTACTACCTTGTGTTGTGAGATCTTGCATTCTTATGTTGTTGATTTGTGCCTCTTTGATGCTTCTATCTTATGGTGATGTTATTGTTGTTATAAGTTCATCTAAGGTGGTTTTATCAAGCATGTTAGAGTGGCTGATTTCAGCATCATAAAGAAGTTGAATCTCTTGATGGTATTTCAAATATTAAGAAAACTTAATTATCATATTTGCATACAATTTTTAGATTTTTATTTTGTAGTAGTCAAAGCCTTGTATCTCACCAATTAGTATCATATCTTGGTGATTAACAATTGGATTAAGAGATTGTTTGTTTATTCCAACAGTTTGGAGGGTGACATCTTTTGGCATGGACATGGAGACACTTGAAAATTCTTTAGAGACATCATCCATCATTCTTCTTCCCGCATCTTCCTTTCAAGAATGGGAAGAGATTCTGCATACCATCTTGGTTTTGTTTCTTCCTAAGGGGGCGAACATTCTTCAATGCTTTTGGATCATCTTTAGTATTCAATGTCAAGCTTCTATCATCATTGTAGGAGACTCAACATTGAGGGGGGTATTCATGGTCTCTCTTCTTCTCTCTTATAGGGGACATTTTCCTTGCATGGGGTTTTGTCCTCATGTTTCATTGAGAGCATTTTATTTTTCGTCTCTTTTGGGGAGGGGTTTTATCCCACTGGGTTTTCTCCCTTTCTCCATTTGTGATAGATTGAATTTGCATTTGTACATGGGTACCTAACATGACCTCATAGTCGAGACCCATCTTTGTGTCATTTGCATTATAATCAACCACTCTCTAAGTTGCACTTAAAGGGGGTGTTGGTTTAAATAAAGTCTTGTGCCTGCTTAATTCATTACTTGGTTACATAGGGAACTTATTTGCATGTTAAGTTTACTTAGGTCCTAGGAAGGAATATTTCTAGAAGGTGTTAGTTGCCATTTTATCTTTTGACTTGTAACACATGTGTCCTAGGTAGTTGTAATAATTTGTCACATGACATAGGATTAAGACACATTTCATAATCTTGTTTAATCCTGTCTCACCTTGGCTATATAACTAGGTGGTCTCATACATTATAGAATATTTTATATATTAGATAATCAATTCCATTACAATCTTGAGCATTGCATATTGATCTCTCTTGTGATTTCATGAAGTGCCTAGATCTTGGGTGGCTATAATCTTTAGTCGAATCTTGTATGGTGTAGAGTTATTCTATACCAACTCTTACACATGTCATGCCCTGTGAAATTTCATACAATCTTCTCCTAGGTAGACCATGGACTCATAAAATGAATGTGTAGACATCCAAATTTGATCACTTCCATATGATCAAAATTGTCTACTTTATTCATCTATTTCATTAATAGTGATTAAATAATTTATTTAATCATTATTTCATTTTCTGCCTAAGGTTCCTAAAGTATGTAATTAAATAAATTAAATACTTTACCTTACCCACTTGTCTTCTCTAAATTAAATAAATATGACAAAATATTTAATTTAGTCATTTAACCATTTGAATTAAAACCAATTTTTAATTCATCTTTTTCTCTCTCCTTGTCACATTCTTCATGACCCCCTTTTAATCAAGATAAAATTAATTAATCTGTGATTAGGATGTGCACCACTTAATCTTGATTAAGTGTCACATCCTTCATAATCTCCCACTTGCCTCTAATCTCTCATTAATTACCTTAATCTTGTGTTTGCACAACCTTAATCAGAATCATTAGTCACATTTGGCTTACCTTTTCTGGTCAATCTTCTCACTGACCATTTTTAGCTTGGACTCTCTTCCCCATGTGAATTTTTAATTCACATTTATTTGCCCAAGGTTCCTCTCTTCCCCATGTGAATTTTTAATTCACTTTTATCTTTCCAAGGTCTTCCCCATCCCCATGCAAGATTCTAGAAGCCTTGACTCGTCACTTCACATGTGTCAAGGGCTTCTAGAACCTTGGACTTGTCACATCACCCACATGTGACAAATCTCCAGCTTTTTGGAGACCCTCTTTTATCCACTAGATTCTTCCAATCATTGTGAATTTTTAATTCACTTTTATTCCTCCAAGGAATTTTCTCATCCCCCAAGATCCACCTCATTTCCACATCACTCCACCCTAGGACATCTCATCTTCTACATGTCAAGATGTGAGGGCTTGTGAGTCCTCAACTCACCATAGCCCTTCATCTTGATCTTTGTTGGATCAATCCCGACTGTTGAATTCTCTAGAGAATTCCAATTAGCCTATAAATACCCCCTCATTTCTTTCAATTTGGAGGATCAAATCTTTTACAACAAAACTCTTGCAAAATTGTCATTCAAGCTCTCATCTACCATAACATTTAGCATCATCAATTCATCTTGCATCGATTCAAATCCATTGTCATCCAAGGAGCACACAATGCTTGAAGCATCAAAGGGCCAACCAAGGGAGGATACAACAACATGAAGGTATAACAACAATCAATTTGTTTATCTTACTTTCATATTTCACCATTTCTTAGGCTAATCTTATTGAGGTTCCCTTTTATCTTGTTGCTTCTCTTCACATTTGCATTATTAGTTTCTTATTTAGCATCTCACATTAGGAATAGCATTTTAATAGGATCACATTTCTGGCATGCTCGATGGGACCCACAAAGGGGTCTCTTTCTTTCACGTTTTTTGTTGTTAGCTTGTTTGCAGATTCAGGTCGTAGAGGGGCAAACTTGCCCTCTCGAACACTGCAGAAGGGCGACTTTTCCCTTTGTTTCAGTTGTTTTCTATAGAGGGGCGAACCTTCCCTTTGTAGTTTCTGACTGTTTTCTGCAGAAGGGCAAACCTGCCCTTTGTTGTTTTCGGCTATTTTCTACAAAGGGGCGAACCTGCCCTGCTGTTTCTGACTGTTTTCTGCAGACGGGCGAACCTACCTTGCTGTTTTTGACTGTTTTCTGCAAAGGGGCGAACCTACCCTTTGTTGTTTTTGACTGTTTTTTGCAGAGGGGCGAACCTGCCCTTTGCAGTTTCTGACTGTTTTCTGTAGAGGGGCGAACCTGCCTTTTGTTGTATTCGACTATTTTCTGCAGAGGGGCGAACTTGCCGCTGTTTCTTACTGTTTTCTACAAAGGGGCGAACCTGCCTTGCTATTTTTGACTGTTTTCTACAGAGGGGCGAACCTGCCCTTTGTTGTTTTTGACTATTTTCTACAGAGGGGCGAACTTGCCCTTTGCAGTTTCTGATTGTTTTCTGCAGAGGGGCGAACTTGCCCTTTGCTGTTTCCGGTTGTTTTTTGCAGAGGGGCAAACCTGCCCTACTGTTTCTGACTGTTTCCCTTTGCTGTTTCTGACTATTTTCTGTAGAGGGGCGAATCTGCCCTTTAGGCTGTTTTCTGACTGTTTTCTGCAGAGGGGCGAATCTGCCCTTTAGGCTGTTTTTTGACTATTTTCTGTAGAGAGGTGAATCTACCTTTTATGCTATTTTTTGACTGTTTTCTGCAGAGGGGCGAATCTGCCCTTTTGGTTGTTTCTAACTGTTTTCTGCAGAGGGGTGAACCTACCCTTAACAACACATTCGAGAAGGTAAAAAGTGGCATTTTAGCTTCATTTTTGTCTTCTTTCTTTTGTTGTTTTGTGCTCTAATCAACTAATCTTGTTTGCTGGTGAGTGAAGTCAGATTTGCTGAAAATCACAAAGAGGGCAAAAAAAGGATAAACAACTAACATTTGCTTGCAGGGCCTTCATTTTATTCTGATTTTAAAAAGTCTTTCCTTACTGCTTTATCCATTTACTTAGTATAAGTAGGGGAAAGTAATATTTGTTGCTTGTTGTGTCTGTTTTATTTGTTTTACCCTAAGGGGGCATTAGTTTGTTTTCACCTTCCCCCTTTGCACTTTGTGTGGATCCGAAGGGGGTAGTTGGAAACGATTAGTGTCTTCTTCTTGGCGGGACCTGCTTGGGGATTTCATCACCCCAAGGGACGATTCCAACCACATGTACCAACGGGGTATATAAAGGGGGGAGAGCCAAAGTTGTACCCCAATCCAGTTGCATCGTAATTAGCAGAACGTTGAAGCTAGGGTGATGCCTAGATAGACGTGAAGAGTTGGTTCAAACCTTTCAGTATCTCGCTAGGGCTCCCGACTCACGCTTGTGACGGATTGGTGTTCACGGTTGTGCCTCACGTACCGAGCGTATATTGAGGACTCCCTAGAAACCTTGTTCATCTTAGAGTAAGACCTTTGCCGGCCATACCCATTAAACACCAATCATAGGATTGTGCTTGTTCAAAGTGTCTTTCTGTGAAGAACCAATAAATTTGGATAATTCAAACCGTCAAAAATCATTTTAAGTCCTTGCCAAAATCCCTTATCCAAACCAAGTTACATTTTCCACTACAGAGGGGGGAACTTGCCCCACTATTTTAGCCTTTTCCACCGTAGAGGGGCGAACTTGCCCCACTGTTTCAGCCTTTTTTACTGCAGAGGGGCGAACTTGCCCCACTATTTCAGCCTTTTCTACAGAAGTGCGAATATACCCCACTATTTCAGCCTTTTCTGCAGAAGTGTGAATACACCCCCTGAACAGACAATTTCATCCATTTGACCCTTTTAAACTTCTATTTGAATCCCCGAAGCCTCCATTTAACAATTTGATCATCCTAAACACTCATTTGACCAATCCAAACCTTCATTTGGCCATTCCAAACCCCCATTCACCCCTCCCGACCATCTATCTATCCAATCTGAATATCCGATTACCTGTTCCGAGTGGTCGTTTCCCTGTTCTGAGCATCCGTCAACATTTTCTGAAAATCAACGTTTCATCGACCAAACTGCATAAGTGCTTCTTAGAACGTCATTGGAGTCCATATATATCATCAAATCATCCATCCCAATCATCTAGACTTCATTTTTGAAATTTTCGATTTTTATGCCAAAACTTCTGGAGGAGATAACTTTTGACTCGGATGTGGGTTTTGGCTGAAATTTTACGGGTGGTTCCATTATGAGCTGGCATGTGGATTCCCAACAGACTGCTAAGTCCCTTGGATCCTACTTTGACACGTTTTCAGAGCCTCAAATTTTCATCTTGACCCTCAAAATCACAAATTAGCATTTATTTTTTTCAATTTTCCAGTTTTTGATGAACCGTTTTGTTAATAACTCTGAATGCATGTCTCATATTTCTGATGTTAGTTGGTAATTCATCCTATCTTAGTATTGGGCATTTTTTGGGAAAAACTAGACTCTCAAACGTATGCTTATGAAGTTTCCTAAAATGACAAAATTTGACAATTTTTGAAAACTGCTAGATTTGGCAAAAATCTGATTGTCAACACCTTACGTCCTTTAGTCGAAACCCATGATCTTGGTTCCAAATCAATCCTATCATATCCTTCAATCCAATCCAAATCTAAGCCCCAATCCAGTTCTAATTTGAGTGTTAATCCCATCATCCTAATCTGAATTTCATCCAATCCTAATATGAGCTTTCATCCAATCCCAATCTGAGCTTTCATCCAATCCTCATATGAGCTTTCCATCCATCCTAGTTCTCTATCGATCATCTATTATTTCCTTCTAATCTATATCCATCATGAATTTTTATCCCCCTCTCACACAACCAATAATAGTAGTCAAGGGGAATCCTAACTCCGTTGATGACGATAACGAAAATCTTGTTGATCATGAAGATTGTTATATAGATCCTCTTGACGCTATCATTTCTAGTAAGATCTCTCCAATCGCCTCCCAAAATCCCACTACTTCTTCAAACTATCCCACCATGCCTTCATCTACATCTAATAACGGTTCTTATTCTACCCTTGACAAGGGATATCCAACATCCTCACCATTGACATATTCATCATGTCCTCCCTTTCAACCTCTATCCTATCCAACATCCACTTCTTCTTATCCTCATCATCACCAACAATCCCAATACCTCTACCTTAATCCCACACTCACACATTCCTATCACAATCCCCCATCCCAATATTCCTCCTATCCTAATCCACCATCTTAATCCCCTCATCCTTATCTCCCATCCATATCCTCCTACACCAACCCACCATACATTTCTTCCTATGGTGGTTTACCACCTCAATCTTCTTGTTCTAATCCAGCATCCACACCTTCCTATCACAATCCCCCATCCCAATATCCTTACATTAATTCCACATCTCCCCATTCTAATCCTTCATCCACATCTTCCTACATCACTCCCCCTTTTCCTACATTATATCTTAATCCTACATCCAATTCCATACCCACACCTAATCCTAATCCTCCACCTCCTCCTAGTCCTACATCCAATCCTCGTCCACACATCCAATCATATAATCCTCCAATTCCTAATCATAATCCTCCATATCTTCCTAGTCCTACATCCAATCCAATCCCTTCATCTAATCCTAATCCTCCAACCACTCCTAGTCCTCCATCTAGTCCCATCCCTTCATCTAATCCTAATCCTCCATCTCCTCCTAGTCCTACATCCATTTCCATCCCTTGATCTAATCTTAATCCTCCATCCATTTCCATCCATTCATCTAATCCTAATCCTCCATCTCCTCCTAGTCCTACATCCAATCCCATCCCTTCATCTAATCCTAATCCTCCATCTCCTCCTAGTCCTACATCCATTTCCATCCCTTCATCTAATCCTAATCCTCCATCTCCTCCTAGTCCTATATCCAATCCCATCCCTTCATCTAATCCTTATCCACCAACCCCTAATCCTCCATCCATTCCCATCCCTTCATCTAATCCTCATCCTCCATCTCCTCCTAATCCTACATCCAATCCCATCCACACTTCTAATCCTAATCCACCAATCCCTAATCTGTATCCTCCATACATTCCCATCACTCTACCTAATCCTACATCCCTTCCAAATTTTGACCAAGGACTCATGCAAGAAGAGACACCATGCCCTCCCACTCTATCATGTACTGTCACTAGTGATGAGGCCCTCCTCCATCCTACACCTATCCCTCTCATCACCATTCCTACCACCATCCAAATGATTAAGCCGATCAAACCCATTGAATCCATCGAATCCCCATATTCTACTACTAGATCCACCGAATCCATTGAAGACATCCAATCCCCTCCTCCCAGTCCTAATATTCACAAACTTCAAACCCATGACCTTCATGAATCCTCCATCCTCCTATCTCCCCCGATTGAGGAGTCCCTCCAACACTCTTCCATCATCATACATCCCACACAAGATGAGTCATGCCAAGAGATTGATCCAAAGCATACAAACATATCCCCTCCTCCAAATCAAGATCACTCCACCCCATCTACTCCATCTCAAGAACATAGTCCTCCATCCATTTCATCTCATGATCCATATCCTCAACCAAGTCATGATCCTATCCTTCCATCCACCCCATCTCAAGATCACACTATCTCCTCCACTCCATCCCATGATCCCATTTGCCTTCAAGATCCAATCACTCCATCTCATGAGCCCTTATCATCCACTACCATAAATCTAGATCCCATTGTACTCCCCAATTCCTCTCATGATCCCTTATCACTCATTCCTCTTGATGTTGCTATCCCCTCATCTCCATCACATGATCCTTCATCGCCATCTATTCTTACCATCCCAATGCCACTTTTGTATCACCTTGGTAATATTACATGCATCCATGGTGGTCTTCTTGTAGAAGCAAAACAACATCTAGGCACCACCTTGCCTCCTCCACCTGCTAACACACTCGCATCATGCTTCCAAAAGAATAAGCATCCTACCATAGATCATATGCTTGAGAACATGAACTATCAAGGAAAAGGTTTAGGCCTTCATGAGCAAGGTATTTTAGAACCCATTCAAGTCAAAGAACATCCAGGCACACATGGTCTTGGATATGTCTCCCAAAACTCGCACTCTAAAGATGTTGGTACAACCTTCGTACATCCTAAACGATCCTCTTCTAAAGGCACAAGAGGTACTTCCCATCGTTCTAACAAGACATATGCCGCCATCCCCCCTCCTCCATCATACTACCTAAAAACAACCATCCATCTTCCTCCCTCATCCTCTCAATCCATTTTGGGTCCTTATGTCCCTCCATCCATCATTGCTCATCCTTCATCTACTATGGTTTCTTATATCCCTCCATCAATCCCCACACATCCTCCATATACACAGTCTATTTTGGGTCCTTATATCCCAAAATCACCCCCTCCATCTTATCCTATTCATCCTTTCATTCATCCACCCCCTCTCCCTCGTACACAACATAAAAATCCTAATTTCATAACTCCTAATCAGGATCAACAAGGGCACATACCTACACATTATCCATCCACACTTCCTCATCAAATGCCTACCTCTATCACTCCATCCACACATCATCCGTCTCCTCGCACCCATCCCATTGCTACTAAAATAACTTTGGATGCCAAAGCAACAATACATAAATCCAAACATCCACATGAATCTAAAGTTCCTCATTTCCCCTTCATAAGACATGTTGAAGAAAATAAAACTCAAGTCCAAAATCCAAATCAATCCAAAAGGCCACAAAGGCCCACCGAAGCAAAAATAAAAACCATGTAGATCCCAAAGACAAAAGGTGCCATACCTTCAATTGAAAAGTCCATAACGACATCCAAAGTTGTTCTTTCCCCACAAAATCATTCACCTCCTCCATCTCCTAAATTTTTTTTGGGTCCCTACATCCCAAAATTCACTATCCCAATGCCTCCATTATTGTCACACTCTCCATCCATTCATCCACCTATCTTTTCGCATCCACCATCACATGTGCCCATGTTGGTCCTGAACACCTTCCCTCATCACCAATCCACTCCATCATTCCATCCATACACTTTCCAACATCCCCTCCACTATCCTCTCTATCTCCCCCATCAAATTCCTTTAATCCATCCTCTTGCATAAACCATCCAGTCTAATAAGGTTGTACCAACATCTGAATAGTCACTTCAAACATGGGCTCTTATTACCTCATATGGAACTTGATGTGTGAGTCCTTCATCCCTATCCTTATCAATTGTCCTCTAAAAATCCGCATATCCATATCCCTATCTTTATCCATCTTCGTCCACATCCTAGTCCAAAAAATCAAAAAAATACAAAAAAGTCAAAAAAATCAAAAGATAAAAAATCATAAAAATATAAAAAACAAAAATAATAGTAAAGAGAAAATCATTCGTCCAATGGTGAAAACTTGGAAAAAAAGTGCCTTGGATAAGTACCATGATGAAACCCTGGCAAACAAGCATCATGCGTAAATTCCCCATTTAGTCTCCTTCCACGATTGGGGGCAACATCCACTTACGCGTTCCTTTCCTCCATCTCCTACATCTGCCTATCTTTCGCATCCTATCCATCCTATCCCATTTATCCCACTCTCTCCATCCTCCTTGTGATCTTGATAAATGTAGGGGCAAACCTATGTACATGCTTTGGACACCTCTTGGCATATATTCCCCCTCATCCATACACTATCGTATTCCTTCCACACATCTTGCTATCCCTCTTGCCTCGTCATGCATGACACATCTAGAGTGGGGGCATCTCATTCTTTTCCATGAAATCCTTGGCGACATCGTCCATCCATCCCTCCAAGAAATCCTTTCCATCTCTCCATCCTGCCCATCCTTACCTCTCCATCCATTTATCCATCCAGTCATCCCTTCCATCTACCAAATCCCTATCTTCCTATGCTCCCATCCTACTACAATCCATATCCATTCGCTCCCTTATTTCCCCATCCTTCTATCTTCCTTCCCTCTTGCCTCATCACACATGACACATCTAGAGTGGGGGCATCTCCTTCTTGGTGTCTTAGTCCTTGAGACATCGTCCATCCATCCCTCCAAGTAATCCCTACCATCTCCCAATCTTTATCTCCATATACTCTCATCCCCTCGTCATCCCATCCATTTATCCATCCAATAATCCCTACCATCTCCCAATCCTTATCTTCCTATCCTCGCATCTTTCTATCTCCCCATCTTTATCCATCCATCCATTTCCTTCTATCTCCTCATCCCTTGTCATTGGTATCTAGCTATCGGCTACCCCCATGAAATCCAATGCCATGCTATCTCACTATCATCATTCCTATCTTAACAATATCCTCTCAATCTTCATCTCATCTATCCACCTATCCTAGCATCTTCTTATCCATCCATCCATTTCCCTCTATTATCCCTTGTCATTGGTATCTAGCTCTAGGCTACCCACATGCAACCCAATTCCATTCACATCATTATTCATTCCTCCTATCTACCACCTCTTTATCACATCTTCATCGCTCATCTTTCCAATTCATATTCTAATGATCTAAATTACCTATCCCATCCCTGAGCTTCACATCCTACATATCTTACACATATCAACCATCGTCCTATCCAATCTTGCAAGTCTATCTTGTCTCATCATATCGGATCCATCCTTTTTTCTATTTATCCTGGTCATCTCATCACCTCTCATCCATTGTCTATATTAGGCCTGGTGTCAAACTACGTTGCCCCTGCGCTTTCACGTAGGCAAGGTCGATCATTTGATCCACCCCCGGGGCTCTGTCTCTTGTTTGTCTTGTCATCCTCCATCGTTTGTCATCGGTCTCTTGTCGAACTACGTTGCCCCTGCGCTTTCACATAGGCAAGGTCGATCATTTGATTTGCCCCCGGGGCTCTATCTTTTGTCTGCCTTATACTCTTCCATCGTTTGTCTTTGGCCTTGTGTCGAACTACGTTGCCCCTGCGCTTTCACGTAGACAAGGTTGGTCATTTGATCCGTCCCCGGGGTTCTGTCTTTTATCTATCTTGTCCTCTTCCATCGTCTATCTTTGGCCTTGTGTCACACTATGTGGCCCCTGCGCTTTCACGTAGGCAAGGTCAATCATTTGATCCGCCACCTGGGCATTTTTTTCCATCTGATCATTCCCCTCCACCCTCTATCTTCATCATCCTCTTTCCACTTTTACCATGGTCTTTTCCTGAAGTATGAGGGCTCCGCGCTTTCACGTAGGCAAGGTTGATCTTTGATCAACCCTCGAGCCCCTAGGTCTTTAGGTTCAGTCTTGTGTCATGTCATCTTGTTGTATCGTTAAGTATGTTCCTATCTGAGCTAGTTCTTATCAAACAACGGTCATCTATATCCCAAGATCCAATCGGTTTCTGCTATCCTGCGTCATGTTGATCAACCAATCTATCCTCCATCTTTGGTCTCAATAGGAAGTATCCTTCCTAAAATACCTCATCAACCCCATCCATCATCTTGATCCTATGGCAAAGGACATTTGAAATTGATTGTAATATTTTGATGCTTTTGGCTTTTGTTTATCATTTGAGCTCCTTATCATCACTTGTCATGGTCGCCTTGATCTATCATATCATGGTGTGCTTTGACTAGTAAGCATAGGGGCACATCTTGCTCTTTTCTTTGTTTATGTCTTCTTGGTTGTCCCACGTAGTACCCACCAAGATCCTTGAAGTCTTGTGTTACGCTGGGGCATCCTTTTGTGCTTGTGGTTATTCCAATACCTGGCCCGACCAAAGTCATCGCGACTTTGGGGTGTTGGAATAGCCTTCTTGTTTGTTGTGTTTGTTTTCTGCATTAGACACTAATCTGTCTTGGTTTACATACCTTGACGCCCGGTGTCTTATGCTATAGCAAAAATCAGTGCTCTAAGGATGGCAAATTGCATTAGGATTGCATTTCATCTCATTGCATATCTCCCCCATCCTCATCCGTTCAAATCATCTAATCACACTCTTAGTTTTAGCCTTACTACAAGCCTCGATCCAATCATCCCCATCACCCTCATCATTATCATCTCTGGGATGTATCCTTCCCTATCCTTGTGTTGTTTTGGGATGTATTTTTCCCTCATCAACAACACTCTCATCGGGACGTATCCTTCCCTATCCTTGTGTTTTTTTGGGATGTATCATTCCCTCGTCAACAACACTCGTCCTCATCCTCATCATTAATGGGATGTATCCTTCCCTATCCTTGTGTTGTTTTGGGATGTATCATTCCCTCATCAACAACACTCATCCTCATCCTCATCAGGATGTATCCTTCCCTATCCTTGTGTTGTTTTGGGATGTATCATGTCCTCATCAACAACACTCCATCAACCATCCGCCCAACTTGGCTTGTACCTGGATTGGGGCAACATCACATTTTTCCTTGCATCTATTTGTGCTCACCTTTATCTCCCATCGCTTATCATCATTTTTTTGTTTCATCACTTTACATTGTCATTTTCATATCCCCTCTCATCTCTCATCCTTTCCCCCATCCGTTTCTTCCTATTGAGAGGTCACCCGGGACCCCTCTCTTTTCCCCCGTCATCCTCTCAAGGGGGCATACCCTTCCCATTTATCTATTTTCTCAGCCATAATCTCCATCCATTCCCCCGCTAATTTGGACAGCTCAAGTCCTCCTCCCCAAGCTGGGGCATCATCCTCTAGTGAATTCCTCTATAGAGTCATCTGCACTTTCTTTTTTTCGAAGCACGGTTATTCTAACGGTATTTCGAAGAGGGGAAAAATGTAGACATCCAAATTTGATCACTTCCATATGATCAAAATTGTCTACTTTATTCATCTATTTCATTAATAGTGATTAAATAATTTATTTAATCATTATTTCATTTTCTGCCTAAGGTTCCTAAAGTATGTAATTAAATAAATTAAATACTTTACCTTACCCCTTGTCTTCTCTAAATTAAATAAACATGACAAATTATTTAATTTAGTCATTTAACCATTTGAATTAAAACCAATTTTTAATTCCTCTTTTCTCTCTCCTTGTCACATTCTCCATAACCCTCTTTTAATCCAGATTAAATTAATTAATCTGTGATTAGGATGTGCACCACTTAATCTTGATTAAGTGTCACATCCTCCATAATCTCCCACTTGCCTCTAATCTCTCATTAATTACCTTAATCCTGTGTTTGCACAACCTTAATCAAAATCATTAGCCACATTTGGCTTACCTTTTCTGGTCAACCTTCCCACTTATCATTTTTAGCTTGGACTCTCTTCCCCATGTGAATTTTTAATTCACTTTTATCTTTCCAAGGTCTTCCCCATCCCCATGCAAGATTCTAGAAGCCTTGACTTGTCACTTCACATGTGCCAAGGGTTTCTAGAACCTTGGACTTGTCACATCACCCACATGTGACAAATCTCCAATTCTTTGGAGACCCTCTTTTATCCATTAGATTCTTCCAATCATTGTGAATTTTTAATTTACTTTTATTCCTCCAAAGAATCTTCTCATCCCCCAAGATCCACCTCATTTCCACATCACTCCACCTTAGAACATCTCATCTTCCACATGTCAAGATATGAGGGCTTGTGAGTCCTCAACTCACTATAGCCCTTCATTTTGATCTTTGTTGGATCAATCCCAACCGTTGAATTCTCTAGAGAATTTCAATTAGCCTATAAATACCCCCTCATTTCCTTCAATTTGGAGGATCAAATCTTTTACAACAAAACTCTTGCAAAATTGCCATTCAAGCTCTCATCTACCATAGCATTTAGCATTATCAATTCATCTTGCATCCATTCAAATCCATTGCCATCCAAGGAGCACACAATTCTTGAAGCAACAAAAGGCCAACCAAGGAAGGAGACAACAACATGAAGGTATAACAGCAATCAATTTGTTAATCTTACTTTCATATTTCACCATTTCTTAGGCTAATCTTATTGAGGTGCCCTTTTATCTTGTTGCTTCTCTTCACATTTGCTACAAGCCTTGATCCAATCATCATCATCATCATCATCATTATCATCTCTGGGATGTATCCTTTTCTATCCTTGTGTTGTTTTGGGACGTATCCTTCCCTCATCAACAACACTCTCATCGGGATGTATCCTTCCCCATCCTTGTGTTCTTATGGGATGTATCATCCCCTCGTCAACAACACTCATCCTCATCCTCATCTGGATGTATCCCTCCCTATCCTTGTGTTGTTATGGGATGTATCATTCTCTCGTCAACAACACTCATCCTCATCCTCTTCAGGATGTGTCATCCCCCATCTTTGTGTTCTTTTGGGATATATCATGTCCTTATCAAACAAACGCTCCATCCACCATCCGCCCAACCTGGCTTGTAGCTTCACTGGGGCATCGTCATCTTTGTCCTTGAGTCCATTTGTGCTCATTTCATCATAATTCCATCATCCATCATCATATCCCCTTTCATCATTTCATCCCTCATCATAATTTTCATCTTGTCAAACCTCTCCTAGTTCTATGACTTTCTCTTTCTTTCTTTCCCTCCGGCCTATAGGGTAGACTCGCCCCTGCAGCGGGGCAGACACACCCTCGGACTGCTAGGGTGAACCTTCCCTTGGCCTGCAGCAGGACGGATCCACCCTCGGCCTGTAGCGGGGCAGATCCACCCCCTGCAGTGGGGCGGACTTGCCCCACCAGGCTAGGCGGTGGTGCTGCCACCACTGGTCGCGGATGGTGCCACGCAGCGGGGCGGACACGCCCTGCCGCAGGGCAGACCTGTCCCCACCCGGGGTGGACACGCCCTGTCATGGGGTGGATACACCCTCGCCCAGGGTGGACCTGCCCCGAGCTTGGGGCGAATCTACCCGGTGAGGGGCATATATGCCCCCCGACGGCCGAATTTCCTCTCCCCCCGAATTTCAAATTTTTTTTTTTTCACATTTTCAATTCCTACCCATTTTCTAATTTTTTCCCATCCACAAAACCCATGTTTTACATTTTTGATAAAACATTGAAAATGTGTTAAAATACGTTAATAGGGGGTTTTGTTGCCTTTCCTTCTATTTGAAAAGGTATTTTTACTTTGTATGTACCGTTTTATTCCTCTTACTAATCCCTTCACTTCCCGGGGCCTCCATTTGCACCTCGTTTGTTAGATTCACTTTGTTCAAAAAGAAAACTTGCCTAATTTTTTGCTCTCTTTCAAACCATACCATCCATTTTTTCTTATCGAGATGTTGTTCGGGACACTTTTTTTTTTCCTCGTCACCCTCTCGAGAGGGCATACCCTTCACATTTACCAATTTTCCCTGCCATAATCAATCCCTTCCAAGATTGGGGCATCTTCATCCATTTCGCCACTAATGGGACAGCTCAAGTCCTACGTTGGGGCATCATCTTCCGGGTACTTCCTCTATAAAGTCATCTGCACTTTCTTTTCTTTGAAGCACGATTATTCTAACAGCACTTCGAAGAGGAGCAAAATGTAGACATCCAAATTTGATCACTTCCATATGATCAAAATCTACTCTATTCATCTATTTCATTAATAGTGATTAAATAATTTTATTTAATCATTATTTAATTTTCTGCCTAAGGTTCTTAAAGTATCTAATTAAATAAATTAAATACTTTACCTTACCCCCTTTCCTTCCCTAAATTAAATAAACATGACAAATTATTTAATTTAGTCATTTAACTTATTTGAATTAAAAACCAATTTTTAATTCTTCTTTTTTCTCTCCCTTTGTCACATTCTCCATAACCCTCTTCTAATCTGGATTAAATTAATTAATCTATGATTAGGATGTGCACCACTTAATCTTGATTAAGTGTCACATCCTCCATAATCTCCCACTTGCCTCTAATCTCTCATTAATTACCTTAATCCTGTGTTTGCACAACCTTAATCAGAATCATTAACCATATTTAGCTTACCTTTTCTAGTCAACCTTCCCACTTACAATTTTTGGTATGGACTCCCTTCCCCATGTGAATTTTTAATTAATATTTATTCAACCAAGGTTCCCCTCTTCCCCATGTGAATTTTTAATTCACTTTTATCTCCCCAAGGTCTTCTTCATCCCCCATGCAAATGTGACATGTCATTTTACATGTGCCCAAGGTTTCTAGAACCTTGGACTTGTCACATCTCCCACATGTGAAAAATCTCCAGTTTTTTGGAGACCTCCTTTTATCCAATGAATCCTCCAAATGTTTAATTTACATTTATTCTTCCCACACATTTCCCCTTTTCCCATGGAGATTTTTGAGGAATTCTAAATTCCTCAAAAGTCTCTTTTATCCTCATTTGGGGACAAGAAGTTCCTTTTTGAGGAAATCTTCTCATCCGCCAAGGTACCTCAAAGGTACTTGTCCTTCATCCACCTCATGTACTTCCCTTCCACCTCTTATCCTTCTCTTCCACCTCATTTCCACATCACTCCATCCTAAGACATCTCACATTCCATGTGTCAAGATGTGAGGGTTTGTGAGTCCTCAACTCACCATAGCCCTTCATCTTGATCTTTGTTGGATCAATCCCAACCATTGAATTCTCTAGAGAATTTCAATTAGCCTATAAAATACCCCCTCATTTCCTTCAATTTGGAGGATCAAGTCTTTTACAACAAAACTCTTGCAAAATTGTCATTCAAGCTATCATCTACCATAGCATTTAGCATCATCAATTCATCTTACATCCATTCAAATCCATTGCCATCCAAGGAGCACACAATTTTTGAAGCATCAAAGGGCCAACCAAGGAAGGAGACAACAACATGAAAGTATAACAACAATCAATTTGTTTATCTTACTTTCATATTTCACCATTTCTTAGGCTAATCTTATGAGGTGCCCTTTTATCTTGTTGCTTCTCTTCACATTTGCATTATTAGTTTCTTATTTAGCATCTCACATTAGGAGTAGCATTTTAATAGGATCATAGAATGTAGTGCCTTCAATTCTATGTTGTATGTTGAAATACACTTACAATGACAAGGTTTACACAATTAAACTTTCAATCCAAAATCTGATATTTGCTTACAAATAGAAAAAGAGAATAAAAAGTCCTTTGAGAACATTTATACGAATGTTAAAAGTTGAAAGTGTGTAAAAAGGAGAAAAATATGAGTGTATTCCATCAATGAGAAAGTTATTGGATGATGATTAGGGGTCATTAGATTTCACACCTACATTCATGGGGAATACAAGATAATAGAAAAATCAAAAGAAAAAGAAGCGGTGGTGTTATCAACAATTTCTAATATTGAAACATCCAAGACACAAGAATCATCAACTAATAATAATGAGGGAAACATGGATTATACATCTAGCTATGATGAAGTTGACTATGAAAAACCCGTTGAATGCATAAGATAGCTGAGAGGGGGTGAATCGTTTATACCTTAAAACTTCAAAACCCTCATTAACATTCAAATCCACATTCATTCATAAACCCTTAATTTGTTGTGATAAATTAGCATAAAAAATAAATAAAAGAAACTGAAAACAACTTAACACCATACACAACAAAGCACCAGATTTACGTGGAAAAACTAAGAAGGGAAAAACCACGGCAAGGATTAGTTCACAATATAAATAATATAAACACCAAATACAATAGGGCTCATTGTTAGAGGGCTCATTTCCCAAAGAAGGAAGGCTCGCTACCAGAAGGTTCACTGTTGGATAGAAAAGAAGATAGAGAAAGAATGTTACATAAAGAAAAGAATCTCAATGCAACAAAGAATCCGCGACAATGACATCAACACCTTCACAGATTAATTGAAGAATTGTAGCCACCTTCTTATCACTATATCCAGTAAACTAACTCATGAAAGCTCACACTAAACTTCTCAATTTTACACTCTACAATTTGCATCATTCGCATCTCACACCTATCTCAACATCCTTCAGTAACTCAACTCATACTTATACCGTTTTCAACCTTGAAACCTTCTCTAAGGTCGATTATGTACCTCAAACATGCAAATTTAAATTAGGTCAATGTCAAAACACTTATGTGGGAGATAGAGGTGAATGTGCACCACATCAAACCTTAATTGGGACCCAAATCAACAACACCACTCAACCACACACTATTTCCTCTTTTTATCAAATTTTCTCAAAAGAACTTGGAAACCAAGCACTAGAGACATATCCTCATCATCTTCAGTACTTCCTCATCCATAGAAAAAAGCTTATCAAATCAACACTAGAGGTTGATACCAGTAGCTTTACTAATGATAACATAATGCAACTAATCAAAGCATCAACTGCACATACTCTTGCGATAATCTTAATAGAAATAAATGATAGCACCAACTTCTCATACTTGCAAAAATCTCCCCCTTTGTGATTGATGGCAACACATGATGTGAGAATCCATAAAAAATACAACAACTCTGAATACCAACACACTGCAACTCTTCATATTAATTCTCCCCCTTTGTAGCTTGCCTTCTTTACTTGCTTCTCTCTTCCTAAATGAATTGTTTTGTTTCACATGAATATCTCTCTCCTCCTTATTATTTTTCACATGTTTCTCTCTCTCCTCATTTGACATTAATGGAAAAGGACTAAAATGTTTTTATTGTTTATTCTCTTCCTTTGATATCAAACAACTTGCTTACTATTGCTCAACAACACATTTCCTTTATTGCTCTAAATACTCCCCCTTAGGAGCACACACCAACCTATACCAAATCAAATACCATAGCACAATGAAAACACACTCTTACTACAACAATAAAAAAATGCCACTACCTACTCCCCTTGAGAGGTAGCCACCAACATCAGTCCACACAAGAATGAATCTTGAGATCCATTGGATTGATATCTCCTTATGCATCTAGTTCAAATAAGGTGGGACAATAACCCCTAAATCCTCTGCGAGATACTCAAAAATTATCCTTAAGAAAGAGCCTTAGTGAATATATCGACAATTTGATCCTTTGTAGGCACATATTCAATTTTTACTTCATTCTACAAAACCTTCTCTCATAAAAAGTGATATCTAATTGAAATATGTTTTTTCCTTGAATGCTTCACTAGATTCTTTGAAATATTGATTGCACTTATATTATCACAAAAGATAGAAATAGGTTCATTATACAATACTCTGGTATCCTTCAATGTTTGCCTCATCCACAACACCTATGTGCAACAAGATGCTACTGCAATGTACTCAACTTCTACAGTAGATAAAAAAAATTGAATCTTGTTTCTGACATTGCCATGATACCAATCTACATCCAAGAAAGAATGCACCACCACTTGTACTTTTCCTGTCATCAACACAACCAACCTAATCTACATCTATGTAAACACTCAAAGGAAAATTATTATCCTTTGGGTACCACAAGCCATGATCCAGAGTGCCCTTTAAGTATTTAAATATCCTCTTCATTGGTGCAATATGTCTCTCTAGGATCTTCTTGAAATATAGCCACAAGACAAACTACATGCATGATATATGGTCTAGTAGCAATTAGATACAACAGTCCACCAATCATTGATATGTATTTTCTTTGATCAACCTTAGGGGATTCATCATTCTTTCTCAGTTTGCAATCAGTAACCATAGGAGTACATACCAGTTTGGAATCATCCATTCCAAACTTCTTTAACATTTATTTGACATACTTTGATTGTGAAATGAATATACCTTTGTCTATTTGATTAATTTGTAGCCCAAAGAAGAAATTCATCTCCCCAAACATAAACATCTCAAACTTTTTTTGCATTTCTTCTACAAATTTCTTACACATAGCTTCATTGCCTCCAAAAATTATGTCATCAACATATACAACTACAATCAAGATTTGATATTTTCCAACTTTGAAGTAGAGATTACTAGTTGTGGTACCTTTATTGAATCCTTGTTGTATCAAATACTTATCCAACCTTGCATACCAAGCTCTAAGAGATTGATTCAATCCATATAATGTCTTTTTCAATCTGCAAACTATATTAGGTTTATCTGATAATTAAAATCATTTGGATTGCTCCATGTATACTTCTTCCAATTCTCCAATCAAGATAGCAGACTTCACATCCATTTGATAAACTTTGAAATCCTTGTGTGATGCAAAAGCCAAAAACATCCTTATAGCTTCTATTCTTGCTACTAGAGCAAATGTTTCCTCAAAATCTATTTCTTCAACTTGTGAATAGCCCTTACATACAAGCCTTGCCTTGTTTCTTACCACTTCTCCATTCTCATTCATTTTTTCTCTGAACACCCACTTAGTTCCAATTATGTTCTTGCTTGCAAGTCTTGGGACAAGTTCCCAAGTTTGATTTTTCTCAATCTGCAGTAGTTCTTCTTCCATAGCTTTCATCCAATGTTCATCTTTGCATGGATCAATCATTGTTTTAGGTTCAACTTCAGAAAGTAACACAAATTAACCTCTTCTTTAGTAGCTTTCCTTCTTGCTAATGCACCTTTGCTTTTGTCTCCGATGATTTCTCTACACATACTTAGGGGTTTTAGGGGTCTTTTCTAGATCCTCTTCTTCAAACTGTACTTCCTTTTCCTTAGCTTCTTCCTTTTCTCTGCAATTAAACTCATCGGATTCATTTTCATCTATCACCACCGGGTTTTGAAAATATTCATCAACCTTGACACTTGCACTCTCAACAATCTTTCTTAATATTTTGTTGTAGCACTAGTAGGCTTTTCTTTTAGTAAAATATCCAAAGAAGATTCCTTCATCGGACCTTGCATCAAACTTTCTCAAGTTTTATTCATCTCCTTTGATATAACAGTTTCTTCCAAACATTCTAAAGTACTTGACAGTAGGTATCCTTCCATACCACAATTCATTGGGAGTATTTGTGTTGTTTGTTTCTTCTTGAACTCTATTAAGTATATAAATAGCAATATGAATATCTTCTCTCCAGTAAACTTCTATTAGGTTAGCTTATTTCATCATACTTCTTGTAGCTTCTTGAACAATTTTGTTTTTCCTTTCAACCACTTCATTTTGTTGAGGAGTCCTAGGGAAAAAATATGCCTCTTTATGCCATGATTCTCACAAAACATGATAAACTCATTGGAGGTGATCTCTCCACCTTCGTCAAACCTCAAACAATTGATCTTCATATCCATTTCATTCTCAACCATAACTTTAAATATTTTGAACCTATCTAGGGCTTCATATTTTTATTTAAGAGAAGTAACCCATGCCATTCTAGAATAATAATCACTAAAAATAATGAAATGTCTGTCATCTTGAAGACTTCTTGTTCTTGTAGGACCTGTTGATGGCCAAATTGACACATCATATATTAAGCAAGATATTTTCACCCTACTCCTCCTGAAAAAAAATAACTAATAATAAAATTACATACCTTCCAAGGTCTCGGTAGTTGGTTCACAATTGCATTGTATTACACAGTGGTCAACATGACTATAATATTCAAGGGGCCTTTACTAGTTAAAAGCAACAAACTGATACTTTAAACGTTCTAAGAGCATATTTTTAATAAACAAAAAAAGATACGCCATAAGTTTTAGTACAAAAAACATGAATATATATTATTCTTATATTCAGACATGCGATTTTGTAACAAGCTTTTCCTCAAATTCAAAACTAATAAATGAAACAACTTATAATCGTTTATGCAATTATATTAATTAATAGTGCATATTTAATAAGCATACTTGCAATTTATTTTACCATAATTAATGAAACACATATTCAATTAACTCATCACATATTTTTGTAGACCAACAAACAAAAGAAAAATAACATTCACAAATGACACAATCAATGGTTTTAAATTTAAATCCTTCTATTGATTTCAATCAATTAAGTAGAATTTACGTCCAACAAAATCCACTAGTGTACATAAAACCATTATCTTTTAATGTCATCACTAAAACTAAAAAAGTTTTTGAAAACTAGCTAACTGCATAAAAGCTTAAAATTGTCTAACTTAAGGCTACAAATCTAACTTCAATTTGCTTACCCTTTACACTTATGTGACTTATACAACTTATAGTAAAGAGTATCATAAAAATATTCTTCAAAAATCCACCATCCTCAAAAGCAAGGCACCTAAACTCCAAATCCACAATTATAGGAGGCGCCCAAGTTCAACTGGAGTGTTCACGTAATTAAAACTACATGCGTAGGGAAGTGGCGCTTATTTCTTTGTTGGCTAGAGATGACCTTTAGTAAAGAGTATCATAACTAGTAAAGAGTATCGTAATCAAAACTACATGCGTAGGGAAGTGGCGCTTATTTTTTTGAAAACTAGCTAACTGTATAAAAGCTTAAAATTGTCTAACTTAAGGCTACAAATCTAACTTCAATTTGCTTACCCTTTACACTGATGTGAATTATACAACTTATAGTAAAGAGTATCATAAAAATATTCTTCAAAAATCCCCCATCCTCAAAAGCAAGGCACCTAAGCTCCAGATCCACAACTATAGGAGGCGCCCAAGTTCAACTAGAGTGTTCACGTAATCAAAACTACATGTGTAGGGAAGTAGCACTTATTTATTTGTTGGCTAGAGATGACCTTTAGTTCACTATTGCGCCTTCCTATTTTATAGGAACTATTCTAGATGTTGCACCTTCGACTTTAATCTCGTCAAAATAGCATATTCCTCTTTCAAAATTTGAACTGTATCTTCACTATACTTTTATTTATGCTTATACTTTTCGTAACTGGCCAAAATTTGTGTCAACTCTTCTTCATCAGGCACATCTAACCATATCTAACCATTCCATTTTGAATTTTTCCTTCTCATACCCATCAATGGCTATTTCTACAATATCCTTCAGTTTGCTAATGTCACCTATAGCTTGATGGGTATCAAATTTAATGTCTGTAAACCTGTTGAGGAGAATACCTTCATCGTCAGTATCTATCATTTTCTTCCACCTATTGTCCCAAACCTCCTTGATGGTTTGCAGTTCTGCTAGCTTGCCACTTGATAGTAGATCTTGGGTGGTAACCAAACAAACAATTTCTTCAAACAATCATGTTTGTTTCAATATCTCCTGTTGCAATCTCAATAATATTTTTCTTTGTTCAATCATCACCTCCATCTTAAATACCATTATCTTGTTGTACTTTTTTAGGTAATTTGGACTTTCATACTCTAAAATCCCTACTTCGTCAATCCCATCTGCACTTAAGACACTAGATCTTGTGTGCATCTTCAATATGTAATCTAGGCCCACATAGATAACGGTGTCATCCAACTTGGTGATAGGAAGCAAAACTCAAACAAATTTATGGCTTAGTAATAACCATCTACAAATTTACACAAATCCATTTCCATTCCATTCTACTAATTTTTTTATAGTTACTTTTACATCTTCTAAATCTAATCATTGTGAATATGTGAACATGGACTCATTTACTCATATTCCTCTTATGAGTCGTATGGATAAAATTCTTGACATAACTTTCACACCACACAACTTCCCCCTTACTAGGGAGCACTCTCCTCTTTACATTCGTGCTCAGATCCATGGTAACATCATAGTTCATATTATAATTGACCCTGCCAATAGGGTCAATATTATCATAATCATCCAACCAAGGTTAATTATCTCCCTTTTCAAGAGATTTTTTTCCTAAATTTTTGAAGCAATTTATTTCCAAAAATCATTTTTAAGAACCTAAAAGAGAAGAATACCCAAATATTAATAGGGAGTTACCAATTTTGACACCCAACAAATTAGAATTTTTTAACGCTCAAAATTGATAAAGAAGAGTTTTGGTTTGAAACTACACATAGTTAGATAATCATTAATAATAGTTTTTACTTCCCTAAATGTCTCCTAGCCAAATAATAGAGTTGCATCTACGAAAAAGGCATGATTAATTGAATGGGATTTAAACTTCAAAGATACTAAGTTCATGGTGGTTTAATATTCTAACTTCTCCACTATGGTAGTGGAATAAGCTTATGCTCTTCTCTATATGCTAGTGGGATATGCAACTCCCGTGGTGGCTATTTTCCACTAACATTAAATAATTGATGTTATTAGCCCTATTCGTAATCGGCATTAAACTCCAAGATCTTAGTGGCTAATGTTTGTTTAGATTTTTGCTCTTTTCTCTAGTTACATGTTAGTGGAATATGTGTCTCTCAAGAAGGACATCCCACAAGGCTAACAAAATTAAGCCAATTGCAACGTCCAAACTACATGGAAACCAACTACCTTTTCAAGGTCCAATGTATTACCATTCAACGGATTCCCCTTCTAGAGCAAGTTGGTTCACTTCGAGCTCAATGTTCAATAAATTTGTAGTGTCAAGTTGATTAAGCTCAATAATCCATGTAATTGTGCTTGGTGATATTTGTCACTAAATTCCAATCTTCTAAGAGATGCCCTCACATCCAAGTTATTTGGCCTCATGTGGTGTGAGAGTTTGAAACTCTTATAAGATAAACACCCTCATCCCAAGACTCCAGGGATCAAGATTACTATTATTTCGATGATTCCTTGGCTTATAAGTTCATAACTACAAGATGTTTCTGCACCTATCGCTCTTCTTGTCATTTTAAGTTCCTGCAATGCAATAGCATTTGCATCTTGTTTATGTTAAGCCATAACATTCCGTATTAAATGATTAGGTCATGTCAAGTCATCCAGTACAATTCATGACACGTACAAATAAAGAAACAATGTTGTCATTGTGGGGTCGCACGCATGCCTACATTCATTATATAGCCCAGCACAATCTTACATGTGTGATTTTACCATTAATAGTGAATTTAGCCTGGCTACATATGGACTGCACTTCAATTACTTTAATCTGCAGTATAATGTACACTTTACCAGCAGCACTGTGACAGTTTACCATATTATCCACACAATTTCCTATAGATAAAGACAGGGACAAATAAAAACCACATACCACTTTTTATACCACCACAGTACGGTATATCACACGTTCGTTGCTTTGCCAGAGTCTAGGTGGCCGGAATGCCATTAAACTAAACTAAAGGGCAGGCACATACGTTTGTTTAAATTTCATATAGTTGGTCAGTCTCTATATCAAAAGCTGCAGGTAATAATATTTTTTGCTTTAACAGTACACAAGATGCCAATAACTCTGAAAATAAATAAGACTTCCAAGAACACCATTTGATTATTGTTCCCACCCTTAGGCTTTCTTCCCCAGTCTTACGCCTGCCCTGCTGCTGCTAGAGGTACTCAGAAAACCTGCTTGTGAGTAAACATGTTCCGAAGAGAATTCATTGCTTTGTAATAAAAAAATATTCCCTTACCAATGTAGGCTTAAGAAAGTGTTACTTTACATACTTCATAATTTAATTCAATCCTGCCTAAAGTCTAATGCATTCAGTAATCTCCTTTTTATCTGCAAAGTATGAAATGATTACCTTCAATATGATTTTTGTGGGTGCAGAGAATATATTTTCATTCATTGCAATAGATTGACTGAAATGCCTTCAAACGTGTGTGTTCATATATTTGTCTCTGCTTTACCAACACTGAATTAGCACTCCTTGGCTGCCATTATTCAGTGATGAGTATTTTATGAGTTTAATTGAATCTAGAAAATTAGAATACTAAATTAAAAGTGGAGGGACCCAGAGCCTTGTTTACATTTAAATTTACGTGCGTGATATTTTTTTAAGTCTTAGAGAAACATAACTTAAAGAGACGAGTTGATTTAATTATAAAAGAGAAATCCATATGTTATAATCAACATAAAGGATTGTGGAGTTTTGAAAAAATGTTTCAGGCAGCAGCAGACGCCTTACCAAAAATGTATGATACCCTCCAACGAATGCACAGGAGGTCAAAACTTAGAAACCCATTTAATGCTCACTTTCATTCATGTGATATATAAGAGATTAAATTTGAAATAACATTTTAATGCTCACTTTATTCAGATGCTCAACAGGCTCTTTTACAGTAAAACAAGAGCCTTATGAACTGGAAAAGTTTCCCATCAAAATCCACCGAGTATTAGACAAGGTATTTGGTAGAGAATTTGATCATATACTATTTAACATATATATTTTTTATTATATTACTTAGAAAGGTAGACGCTTGGAGCCAACTAGGCCCCCGGATCTCAAAAAATTACAGTCGCTTCTTCATCTTGCCAATCCTTCTCCTCACCAAAACTAGAACTTGAACTCACTAGGTAGACCATCTACCTACTTGGCCAGCCCCAAGACAAATATGTGCAAATGTTTTGCTTAGAGGCAGATTAAAGACCGAAGAGGACACCATATACTATAAATGGAAAACATATATGTTTTTCTTGTTTTTTTTTTGGATTTTTTTTTCAATTTTTGAGGACAAAAAGAACAAAGGAATAATGAAAATTTGTAAGTATTACCAAAAATTTAGGGTGGAATCACTACGATTGAGCTAAAGACCAGCTTCTCTTAACATGGAGGCCAACCCGGCGGCAATTTTTTTACCCCCTCTTTGTCCTGCTTTCGGCTTTACAGCAGGAGGTTGCCATTCGGTAACCACAACAGTTATCTGGTCATCCGCATTCCTTTTTTCTTTGATATTGTTAGAATCTTCCCCTCTGCCATTTACTTCTTTCATGGGACGACGAGGCCCTCCATTGTTACTCCGGAACTTAAGCTCGAACTCACTGGTAAATCTTGAACCCCATCCCGAGCCCTTGACAGCGATTGAAGTCATTTCTCTATTTACATCAGAAAAAGAATTGTGAGACACTTCGTTAGTGGTCCTCTTGTATGGAGAGAGCCATTTAGCTCTCATGTACTCTGCTTTTCTCCAAGGCGGAATGTGCAACCCCTTCTTCTTTAAGGATTGTTTGGCAGCATCACATACAATGCAAAGAATTTGCTGCAGTCGATCTGCCTTACCCACAAAAGTGACTGGCAACATATGTAAAACAGCATCATAATGGCTTGTCGATCTAGCAATCTCAAATTGTGATCGGAAATCAATATCAACAATTAGCCTCTCTGACTTCCCCATCGGTCCCACTCCTTCCAGAATAACATCAATGTACTCATACTCTCCTGAAGGAAATAGAAATGAAACATAACAGTTCAGAGACAAAAAAATAAATTATTTCATATTATGACTGAAGAAAAATAGAACTTCTATCAGATAGATATAAAACCTATCGACCTACAAAATTGTAAGATAAAAGTTAATGACCCCAAAGAACTTTTAATTGTGCAGTAAAATCAACCCACAATTTTCCATTCACAACATAGATAGATTGAGTTATTACTCAAAAAATAGTTCATTAACCTTCCCTATATTATTTATGCTATCAACCTAAAAGATAACTTTTGCAGTTTCAGCCATAATATCTGCAGATCATCTGTGCTTTCAACTCGAGAGTTTTATCCAGAAAATGATTCTTATAAACAAGATACAGGGCACAAACTTGAACCTTTTTTAATTTCCGAGCACAATTCCTATATCTACTTTTTATGAAACTAGGAAGGCAAACTAAACAGATTGTGTAAATTGTTCATCTCATTGTCCATTAATTTAGTATTTCAATTTTTCTTGCTTATAACTCCAATAGTAAAAAGGCTAGAGAAACACATAAAGCTAGACATAGTTTTTCATCCTGTTCTCCATGATTAGATAGCATCCATGGGCGTGACTGACACTAAGTTATAGACTGTCGTCAGTGGGAATGTTAATACTGTGGCCCATGACCACTCTAATGCATATCAGCTACAACTTAAACAGAGGAGCGACCACTATGATGTCTTCTAACATACTAATCATCATAGCAATTAAATGCCCATACAACAATCGTCATTGAAATTGAGTTTGGAAAGGAATTTTTTAATATATCTATTATTGAAATAAATCATTTTAAGTTTAAACAAAACAATCTCTGGGCAGTGGCAGACTGAACAACATGAAATATTTGATCTTCAGACTTACCGGTAGTATACCCGCAGGCAGCATCCCATTTCGATTTGCACACAGCAGCATTATATCCCATAGATTTGAGTCGGTTCATTACAGTCCTTCTAAGGCATCCGTTTGCACATTCTTCCTTGTCCTTGCAGATGCTATTGGCTTCCTGGCTTGCTGCTTCTAAATGCTTGGATGTATCTGCCAAAACATTCCTCTCCCATGCACTATTACATAGAACAAGACCCTGCAATGCACCGTAAAAATTGAATCAGAATATATTTAATTTAGAAATTGTCTTAAAATAGCCAGAAATGGCCAATGGAACTGAAAAGATGCATAATAATGAGAGTGTCTCATGCCATTAGGCGATACAGAGCGTTCAAGAAGAACAAAATTGTAGAACAATGTCAAACTCAAAAGAGTCCAAGGTGTTTCGCAGATAGATGCAGTATCAGAAGACCCTAAGTCATATCAAACTTCTTTAATGAATTAAGATCGATAACAAATCAGAGAAGGGGGGTCAATTAACATAAAAATTGCCACTGGAAAAGAGGCCAGATATGGTCAATACGATAGAAAAAGAGTACACAGCTAAAAAAAATTACATAGCAGTTTCTGTTGCATCTCCAGTAAAGTGATACAGAGCTTGAGGAGAAAAGGATCATAAATAAAAGAAAAACTCTACAGAACATTAAACAGCCACAAGCAGAGGTTACCTTGCTTAAAAACCCAAAGGAAGAT
Source organism: Sequoiadendron giganteum (assembly GCA_007115665.2). Lineage (NCBI taxonomy): Eukaryota > Viridiplantae > Streptophyta > Pinopsida > Cupressales > Cupressaceae > Sequoiadendron > Sequoiadendron giganteum. The sequence goes on from CM021100.1 coordinate 181,698,490, forward strand.
CAGGCGGCCGTTTTCCAGAAAATTGGAGTCAAGAAGAAATCAATAATAAAAACAAGGGTTCATATTGAAATGAAATTAGCAACAAATGAATGATACCATTTCACCCATTTCAACCCCAACCTAAGTTTCTAGACTTTCGGTTCAAATCTGAGCTCAAGAAGGAAAAAGAACATAAAACAGTAACAAAGGCGAAACATCAGAACAAAAAAAGTAATCAAAGCCACATCTGAAAACCCAAAGCCGTGTTAAGTAACTATTTTTCTGAAACTTGCACAGTGCAGAAGTTCATAACAAGAAATGTCGAAATGAAAGTTTTCACAAATAATTTCCCTTTTCACCAATTTAAACCCCAAATAAAGTAAATGTCGAAATTTATGTCTTAATTATGAGCACTAGAGAAGCATTAAAAAAAGAAGCAGTATCTAGACAAACAAAATAGTTAAAACCCAATTCAATGTTTAAAACTCAAAACTATGTCAACCAAAATCGGACTCTTTCCTCACGTTATAAGGCAAAAAGTGATCGTGATTTGCAACAAATAACATCAGAGCCCCAGGTTCATATATCTCAATACATGATTCAACACTGAATTTGGTAGATAGTCAGGTACATTGGCAGGAAAAATTTACCAAATCAACCCAACCGAAAAAAGGGTGATATAAAAAATTTCAAGGTTCCCCATTTCTCCAGTTTTACACTGTAAAATTTTGCCTTAAATTCAACTTCACAGCTAAATATTGAAATGGGTATTTTACCTTGAGAATTTCACTAACTTCCCCCGATCCAATGGCTGATTTATGATCATCCTCGCTGTCTGCATTCCCTCCAACATTGCAATGCCCATTCAAGCAATTGCAGCGAGCGCGCCCACATTCTGGATTTTTCTCCCCATTTTCCAGGAAATCGTGCACCATCTCCGCCAAACATACAGAGCTCGGCTCATGATAACTGCCACTGCTGTCAAAATTATCGGTTACTGTTCTTATCATAATAGAACTACTCTTGTTGTTCTTGTTCTGAAGCATTGAGGATTCCGATTCTTCGAGAATACTTGGACTGGGAACTACTTGGGAAGAAGATGGGTTTTCATTCCTTAAAATGTGTGTAAATTGCCTTTCAAAAATCCTCTTTAGCTTCGATTTAGCAACCACAGGCTTGCCTGCAACAATCATCTTGCCTGATTCTTTGATACTATTGTTCAGCATATTGAAAACCCTACGGCTTGGCATTATCTAACTCAAAATACAGGGATTTTTTACAGCAATCATTACAAAAAACATTTTCACTCAACAGCTTCTATAGACGTTTCGGGGATTTCCTTCCTATGCAAATTGCTACTGTTGCCTTTAAATTGGCAACACCCTTTTTTCTTGTTTATAAAATAAGAAAACCGAGACAGGAAAAAAATATAAAGGAAAATGTAAATATGGCTCTTCAAACGGAGAAACAAAGGGAAATGGGGGTTAAGGTAAGCCTGAGTGCTACAAAATTTGAAAAAAAAAAATTGCTCAGCTTCAACGCCTTCAGAAGCTCCTCCACCTGCTGACAAATTTGATCGGGAAAAGCAGAGAAATGAATTTTCTTCTCTTCAAAAAAATACTTTTCATTTGAAATCATGAAAAAAATGTTCCTTTGTGATCTTTTCGAATCTCAGACATCTTTTTCTATGCAAGACGGACAAAATTTAAGCCAAACGCTTCAAATTATGTCCGCAAATTAGCACTCAAAATGTGCAGAGCCTTCAAAAGATTTACAACCTGCTCAAATTTGCAGCAACAACAATGGCTCTCATTCTTTTCCCTCAAGCTGGCCAAATTGTAGTGCAACAAAATCCAAATTTTCCACAAAGTTGGGCTTCTCTCTTGGGACAATCTTCTCAAAATTAGTAGCAAAGACAAAAAAATTCACATACAGAATTTCTTGTGCAACCTGCTAAAAGATTAGTACTAAAACCGAAAAATTTTGAGGCTTGTTTCAGTCTCTTCAAATTTGGTACTAAAACAACAATTATCTCACGGAGTCGGGATGTTTTCCCCCAAATCTACTCAAATTTAAGCGCTAGAACCGCAAATTTTTCACAGGCTCGAATTTTTAACCTCAATATTCTCAAATTTCTCTTCTAAAAATGAAAAATATCCTCAAATCTTCTTTCTTTCCCCTCTACCCCCTCAAATTCTAGCACTACTCACCCAAATTTCTCACAGGCTCATGTTTTCTCCTCAAACTTCACCTCTAAAACCGCAAATTTTTAACAGATTATGGTTTTCTCACTCAATCTGATCAACTTTAAGGTCAAAAACGCAGATTTTTCACGGATTGAACGGGAATCGGTCCTAAACACGAGGATTTCCACGGGCCAAAGGGAAATTAGTGCTAAACACGCAGATTCTCGCAGGGCTTCCTCCGCAGCCGATCCATTTGAGCCGGTAAGAGACAAAAATAATTAACAAAATAAAAAACAATCACATTACTTGCACCATTTTTTCTCATTCATAATCTTCTTCTGCACACTACAATGGCTTCGAACCCTTTCCCTCTATAAAGCAAGCTTCTCTCACACACACGACAAATAAAATAGGCCAGCTGAATCTATTTTACGACATAATGACAACAGAGTAAAAAGACTTAAAAAAATGAATTAAAAAAATGATCATTACCCCGCCATTTTAACCCTAGGTTAAAACTCAAACCAAATGGAAGAAAAAAAACAAAACCTGATATTTAGTTCTCCGAGACCACACATTTATCGACCCAGTCAGCTTCTCGGCTTGCCACGTCGGACTGCCCGAGTTTCTCCGTCGCCGTTCTAATTCTGTCGACCTCCGAACCCGTCCGGGGTTTCAAGTGGCTGACATGGCGAAAGAGACGTGATCTTATTTGTCGTCAAGTTAAAAGGGAAAGAGGTTATCTTCCCACGTGTCTCGGAATTATCACACGTGGCAGATGGATCGTTTATCATATTCGCAAGAATATTCCGTCTCACGTGGTTCCCAGGGCTAAAGACTGGCAAGCGCACAGAACCCGGCTTCCCGTTTGTTTCAACGGCAAGAAAAAAATTAAAAAATAACATACATACATGCATCAAGTTACGGGGGACTCATGTGTCCATGATGTTGGCATGGAAGACCCATAAATAGGATATGTTTAAAAGTCATAAGGGAATAGCTAAGTTAAGTTTAGGTCCTACTTTAGCGAATCTGAATGTCGGAACCGCCAACTTTTCCCTTTATTTTGTCCACTTCTCTACTTTTTGTTGTTTTTGGGCTCACGGGGGGTACATCTGCTTTTGTTATCCTTTTCCCTGCTCTCTTGTGAGCTTACTACTTTTTCTCCTACCTATTTACATTGTGCTATGCTAATGCTCCAATGGCCCTAGGTCACCATCTTATTGTTTTGGTAACCTAGCCCAAGGTTTGTTGGGAGGATGGTTATGGTAGGGTTGGTTGGGATGGTTCTTACATTGTTTTTATAAATTTATTCGGGTATTGTGGATGTTATATTGTAATGGCGAAATGTTGTATATTTTGTATTTTTATTTTTCGTCTTACATTATTTTGTGTGGGTGTCTGAATTATTTTGTCTTATCATATATGATTATGATTGATTTGGTACTTCCACTAACTTTAATTTATAATTAATTCTCAAAAATAAAACTTAATTGATTTTTTTCAAATAGATATGTGATTATCTTTTTTTATCTCAAAGTTGAATCTATAAATGCAAAAATGACACAGGTCAATTATTGAAAGGAGGTATCATTAAACCAATTAGACACTTGGAATGGGTGTCTAACCTTGTTCCAATCAAAAAGAAGAATGGGGACATTAGTTTGTGCATGGATTTTAGGAATTTGAATGTCAAGTCCCTCAAGGACAATTATCCATTGCATACTATGGACCATTTCTTGTAGTGAGTGATCAGGTTGAAGTTGATGTCTATGGTGGATGACTTCTCAAGTTACAATTAGGTCATGGTTAGGGATTTTGAGTAGCAAAAGACGACCTTCACTACATCATGGGGAACTTCTTTTTATATTTGAATGTTATCCGTGTTTAAGAATATTGGAGCCACATTTCAATACGCCATTGATGTAGATTTTACCAGCCTTATAAATGGAATGATGGTTGTCTACCAAGACGATCTAAATGCCTACTCCAAGGATTGAAACAATCATTACAAACAATTAGAGTTAGTCTTCCAAAGATGTTTGGAATATGGGATCATTGAATCCCAAGAAGTGCATTTTTGTGTAGAAGAGGGCAAGCTCATTAGGCACATTGTGTCTAAGGGGTAAGGATCGATCTAGAATGTGTCAAAGCCATAGATAGTATCCCATAGCCCAAAACAATGAAGGCACTTCAATCCTTCTTTGGGCAAATAAATTTTTTTGAAGGTTTGTTCCCAATTTTGTTGAGAAGATGAAGGCAATTTCTAAAGGTTGAAAAGGGGGCAATCTTCCAAATTAATGACTAAGGAAAATTTGAATGATGATGATGAATCGATTGGTTCCTTATTAGAGATAAAAAATGCACTTAAGAAAGCACCAATGCTCAAAATTCTATACTATTTTAAGCCCTTCCAATTATTTTCTTTTGTATCTTTTTATACTATTATTATTGTTCTGCTACAAAAGAATGAAGGTGGTTATGAACAACCAATAGATTTCTTCAAAAAAAATTGAGAGATGTTGAATTGAATTATTTTGTGGTGGAAAAGCACACTTATTCTCTTGTGAAATCTATGAAAAATCTTAGACCCTACTATAGGAGCCAAGATCACTACTTTTGTGCCAAATATAGTTGACAAGGATATCTTTGTGCAACAAGAGACATAAGGAAAAAGATGCATATGAATCAACAAGATCCAAGTGTATGATATGGAGGTGCAAACTACAAGTTTGGTTAAAGGTAAAGGCCTAGCCAAATTAATGACTAAGGAAATTTTGAATGTTGTTGAAGTTAAAGCCCTAGCCAAATTAATGACTAAGGAAAATTTGAATGTTGTTGAAGTTAATCAAGTAAAATCTCACCCAGTTGTTTCCCATTATCAATTGAAGGATTGTCCATGGTATAAGGAAATAATATTTTATTTAGAGAACCTGAATTTCCCTCCTAAGTTGAATGATAAGAAAAAAAGGACACTAAAACTTGAGGCTCAAATGTATATGTTATTGGAAGGATAACTGTTGTGGGGAAACCTAAATGGTGTGTTCCTAAGGTGTTTAGATGAACAGCAATAAGTGAAAGTTACTAGGGAATGTCACCATGGATTATGTGGTGGATATTACATGTCAAGGACCACTTCTCATAAATTTATGAGGAGCGAATATTGGTGGCCTACATCATGTAGGGATGTGGAAAAATTTGTAAAGAAGTGTGATGTTTTCCAAAGGTTTGTAGGAAAGTTAAAATTTGCAAGTACACTTCCCCTTACAACCATTTCAATAGAGGTTTCATTTAACCAATAAGGTATTGACTTCATAGGGTAGATAACAAATAAATCCAACAATGGATCTATAAGTGGATATTGGTGGACATTGAAGATTTTACAAAGGGGGTAGAGGCAATCCCTACAAGGAATGCAACCTTGAAAGTGGTGATTGATTTTTTATTAGCAACATAGTCACTAGGTTTGGTGTGCCATCAAGAATTTTTATTGATAATGCAATGTGTTTTAGGTCCAAAGACTTTGTTGATATGTGTTCACAATATGGGATCTATTTGACGCATTCTTCACCTTATCATCCACAAGAAAATGGACAATCTGAGTCAAGCAACAAAAGCATCATGAATATCATCAAAAAAACTTTGGATGCTAACAACAAAATGTGGGATGATAGGCTAAAATTTTATTTTTGGGAAGATAGAATAACTTACAATAAAGTTGTTGGGAAGATCCCATTTGAATTAGTATATGGTATGAAATCCAAGTTGCTAATCGACCTTGAATTACCAGTATATAGGTTGTTGTAGAAAATTCAAGGGGAAGATAAAATTGCCATCTCCCAAAGAATGTGTGAGTTGACTGAGTTAGAAGAAACAAGAGGAACCCGATGAAACAAAAAATGTGCATCTTTGATAAGAGGGTTGTAAAAAGAAATTTTTAGATTGGGGATATTATCCTCATGTTGAATTCTATATTTGAAGATACAAACAAACATGGAAAATTTGATGCCGTATGGGTTGAGCCTTATCAAATTATAGAAGGATGTGGTCAAGAAAAATTTTACCTCAAAAGCATGAATGGAGATTACTTGGAGTTATTGGTTCATGGTTAGCACCTAAAGCACTACTTGTCCTAAGGGTAAGGCTTTAGAGACCTTTGTAGCACATCTTATTTTGGTTGGATTTTATCTTGTATGTATATTTGTATCCTTCAAGATTCAATTTCATTTTATAGTTATTTTTGGTCTTCCTAGATATCTAAATTCTCCTTGTGCTTGCAAGAGGCACACATCCCCAACTAGAGCCAATGTTAGCACTCCAAAACTTTGTGCTTATTTTATGCCTTGGCCATTTTTCTTAAGTTTATAACTAATCTTGGATATCAGTCATGGTTCATGTTTCATCAAAATTCATTAGCACCAATGTATAAAGTATGAGAAATTAAATATAGTTTCCTTTTGAAATTTTCCAAAATATGCTAAGGGGAAAGATTGATTGTGCAGGTTTCCCCCTTCCATTCAAATCAAGTTCATTTTCCCACAAGGTCTAGTTTAGTTGGTTTTCCCTACAAATGTGTAGTTTCGTCTTTGTGGGAATCCTTCTTCCATCCAAAATTCACATCTCCACCTTTCTCTATCTAGTTCACTTAGAATTTTCTTGCTAAGAAAATTTTCCCCATCCAAAACTATGTGGGTATTTCTATGTGGACTTGCTTGTTCCACATGTTGAACATTCACCCATAATTTCCACATCCTCGTATTTTCCCCATGAAAGCATTCCCAAATAATCTAAGTAAATATTTTGTGGGATGATGGCCCTATCTTCGCACACCCTACCTCAGTGGTGTCATATTCCTCTTTGTAGACATGTTTTCATGTGAGCTTCTCTTTTCATGTGCAAATATCTAGTTCACTTCATTTTCTTCACACCATTCCTTTTGTGAACTTTCCTATCGCATATGAACTTCACCTTTCTAAGTTTCTTTATCCAATTTAGATTAATTCACTCATAAATCCTTATCTACTTCACTTTCCCACATCTTTACCTTGATGACATCATGTTGATATCATCCCACCTTGTGTACATCATGATGATGTCACCATTTCCAAAGGTCCCCAAGCCCATTAATGACATCATGATGATGTCATGCTAGCATCACCTTTGCTAATGTCATTAGTAAAAATTTTCCTTCCAAAGTAATTAATTCTTATGTTCATTATAAGGTTCGAAGTTTAGTTTCTTTCCTCTACTGAACCTTTTTAAGGACAATTATGTAAATGAATGGTTTACAAGTATTCCTATGTGAATTAGACATTTTTCATAAGGTACAAATCTAGTAGTGGATTGAAGTTCTGTAAAGACCAAAAGAAAAGGGTGTTGGCTTCTCATGCACCTGATAGAAGTGTATATCCCACATACGAAGATCTGTGGGGATTTAGGTTTCATTAGGACCTTAAGGAGATTGTGATAGCATCAAGATGTATTTGTTTGAAGCTAAAAATTTCATTCAAACTATTTTGGGCCAATTTTTCTACTAGATACCAATGTGAACTCTTCGATGAGATTATTTCTCATGCATTGTCATAGTCTAGGTCAAAATTCCACATCCAATAAGGGGTCAAATTCTCGTAATACATAAAAATGAATAGTTGGATCTCCACTACCACCATTAATGGCTCAACCATTGTTGCAACTACTTAATTTTATATGTGGTTCTTTGTAAGAGATTTTAAATTCTATTTGGTTGGAATTAAAAGAAAAATGCATCAACCACACCTTATTTATCATTTATATAAGCTTTTTAGATGCGCTGCACTTCTAGGATGTCATTCCAATGGATTTTGTGGGTGATTTCTTTTATTGATTGCACACAAACTTATGAATCATTAATTTGAATGCATGGGTTAAGAATGTTCTTTCATATTTTCCCTCCATCAAATTATATTTTCAAAGGACACATGTCATCTGGACATTGGATGAGGTTGTAGTTAGGGTTCTTATTTGGGACGACCCTCTGACATTTTGGTGAAGGTTTTGTTGTGGTTATATTTTCCTTGGTGTCTATTTTTAGAAAGGAGGGATCATAAGAGAGAGGATACCATTTTTATTGAGGGGAGCATTTGAGGGCTAGTAGAAGAAAAATATTCACAGGAAATATCAGCTTTTGTTTTGCCTAAATCTGACATTTTTAGCCAAAGTTATGAGGGTTTGAAGAAATTCAAGATCTAGAGGTAGCAGAGCTTTCAAAGTAGATTCAACCTAAACAAACCTCACCATCATCTTCAAAAGGCCCAAGAGACAAAGTTTCATATAAAACACACCTATATTTGATGTCAGTTGCTTGATAGGCAAAACAAATTTACCCAGGAAGGTTGTACGACCCCCCAGGTGCGATATGATTTTTTTATTTGCAGAAAAAATAATTTAAAATATAAATAATTCTACATTATTAATTTTTTGGATAAATAATTGTCTTAGGAAATTTTTATTAAAATATTCTAGGCTTATTATAAAGTGTGGCAGTTTAAATTAAAAATATATATAGGTTGTTTTTGGTTGGGCAACATTTATTATAATTAGAAAGTTATCGACCCAGTTGAAGTCTCTCCACTGTCGACTATCACGCCAACTTCCTTTGCCAACTAGTTGAAGACTTTGGCTTCCTTTATTATTTTGTTAGCCTACAAATCTTGTCAGTGGGATTTTCTTTGTGCCCCTGGTCAACACTTGAGGTCTCATGAGGGATTAAGGTCCCAAGTGGGGCACAGAGCCACCACTCCACCACCACAGTCATTGCTCGCTTGAGTGGAGGCACCGCTAGGCAGACGATGCTTTTCTTTTTTATCTTGACAAGACCCACGATCACATGAGTGACCAGGAGCTATTCATCGAGTGCTAAACTTTTGCCCCTATTTAGCCTACAATTGTCCTCAAACATGCCTTTTTTCATTTTGCCATAACTTTTCACCAAAGTATCAAAATTTTGCAAACAAGATATTTGTGTACTTTGCAATGGTGTAGACCATTTTTCCAATTTTTTGTTGCAAGTACATTTTATTGGAAACTGAATTCTTATCTCCCCTTTAGACCTCCAAGCTCACAACTTTTTTCCATTTTACCAAATTAAATAGTGATTCAAGTTGCAATTGGAAGGTATTCTAGAGCTCTTTCACTTGGTTCGTGTACTTTTTTCAAATTCAACCCCAAGTGTGATTTATTTAGATTTTTGCATATATGCTTTTTGGCTCATATCTTGGACATCTTGTCTTCTGGAGAAGTTTTGTTTGTTGGGGGGCCTTCATTTTAAGTTGTTTATTCAGATTTGGAGGTTTTATATCAATTTGATTTAGATATTTGTCTATTTTTTCCTCTTGGTACTTGTTGACCTAATGGTCGAACCAAGGTTTGAAGTTTTAAGTCCTCATAACTATAATACATGGAAGGTAAGAATGCAAAGATTGCTTTGGTCTAAGGGTTTGTGGTCCACATTGAGTGATCATCAACTTGATTTTTCTAGAGAATATGAAATATTCGTTCATATGAATAAACGTGATGAAACTATAGGTTTAATTGTTGTGCATGTTTCAGATAGTTTATTCTTCCATATCAAGGGTTGTACTACTCCTAAGCAGGTATGGGATAAGTACAAAGATCTATTTGGTTTAGTTAGTGAGGTACATGCCATGCAATTGGAGGTTGAATTGGCATCACTTTCTGCAAACTCCTTTCCTACCATTGAAGATTACTTGGTGAAATTCAAATCATTAAGATCTCAATTGGGAGGATGTCACAAAAAAAAAACTAATAAATAGTGCATCTTTTTTATTTTTTCTAAGTTAAAAGGTTCATTTTCATACTTCTCTACTTCCTCTTATGCTACAATGGATGGTTTAGGTGATTCTTTTGTTATTCCCTCTTTTGAGCATTTTGTGATAGGTTGACTAGGGAACAAGCTAAACTTAGTCAACTTGATACACATGCTAAGAATCATGCATTGATTATATCATCATATAAGGATAAAGGAAATAAGAAGTTTAAACATAAGGCAGAATCTAAAGAACCTCCCATCTCTCCTAGAGAGGATAAACCTAAGAAGGAGAAGGCTAAGTGTGGTTATTGCAAAAATCCAGGGCATGGTGAACAAACTTGTTATAAAAAAGAGTTGCATGAAATGAGACAACTTCTAAAGGAAAATAATATTTATTTTCCTTCAAAATCTATAAGTTCATCTTCTTCTCAATCATCATATTCTACACACAAGTATTGTAGGAATAGCTAATGGGAGTGATATGATAAATGATTATAAAATGAAAGGACATGCTCTTGTTGTAACACATGTTGATTAGTCATGAAATTGGATTATTGAATCTAGAGATTCATGCCATATATCAAGCCAACCTAATAGGTTTTATTCTTTGAGGCATACTTCAATCATGAAGATCTTGATGGCCAATACTGTTTATTTGGTAAAGGAGTTATTGATGTTCCTAATGGTAGCTTTCATGATGTACTTTGTATACCTAATATTAGGCATAATCTTATTTTGTATATCAAATAACACAAGGTGGTAAGTCCATTGAGTTCACTCCAAATTTAGTGTTCATTCGGGATTTGCATAGTAGGCAACTTGTTGTAGTTGGTAGGGTTGATCATGATGCTAAGATCTATAACTTTTCCCACTTTGTTCCTAATGGTGAATGTTCTAAGGATCATTCTCCTAGTTCTAGTGTGGACAGTTGTTCAGGTGGTGGTTGGTTGAACCTTGCTCTTCTTCCTCAACCATGTGATGAGGTTTCATCACCTCATGCCTCTTCAGATTTCAGTGTTGACTTGGTATCCCAAACTTCAGATGAGCAAGATTCATTTTCTTTTCTAGATTTTCCTTTGCAGGATGGTTTCATGATAGGTATATCATATTTGTATTGTCATTCCTCTTTTGCAGATTTGGAAGATATGTTTAAGGGGTTTTCTCTCCTCTTTGATCATTCATCTTTGCAGGTTTCTCTTGAGTCTTCACATTCTTTGTCTTCTTCCTTGATTGGGGTCACACCTAATTTTATTGAGACATCTTGGGCCTGGACACTTGATACATCTTTAGAGATTCTATTCTTGAGGCTTCTCCCTCTTGCTTCGTCATGGAGATGAGGTTTCTTCAACATTGGCCATTGGATTGTTTTCTTCCCAAGGGGAGATATATTGTTTGTAGGCATTGGATTATATTTTTTCTTCAAACATTATTCAATGGTTTTGGAGCTACTTCATTATGGGAAGCTATGTGGTCTCTTTCTTCCCCTCCTATGGGGGGAATTTTTAATGTATATATGTGATGGATGATGTACTTGGGGGTATCATGGAGTCCTCCATCCTTCATCACTTGATTGTTTTCTTTTCTCTTTTGGGGAGGAGCTTTGTCCCACTAGGTTTTCTCCTTTTCTTCATTTGAGAGATTGCATTTTCACTTGTACATGGGTACCTAAAATGGCCTTGTAGTCGAGACCCATCTTTGCATTTCTTTGCATCATTTGCATAATAATCTTCTCCCTAAGTTGCATTTAAGGGGGGTATTTGTGTGAATATATGTCTTGTACCTAGAAATTTAACTTGCTAGGGACTTATTCACATGGTAAGTTTACGTAGGATATAAGATTCCTTCTAGAAGTCTTAGTTGGCTTTTCTAGAACTTATCTTATCTAGCTTGTAATGCATGATTCCTAGGTAGTTAGGTTGTTAGTTATCTCATGCCATCAGATTAAGACACATGTCGCAATCATGTTCAATTCTATTCCTCACCTTTCCTATATAAGCAATGTCATTGTATTCATATGTAATATACTTCATACCTCATCATCATTTTGATAGGTCTTAATATCAAGCAAGCTCATATTCTTGCATACCCTCTTGTAGAAGGTTTTCATTATTTTTTTAGGTGGTCTTGGGTATTGAGCTAATCTTCAACTCTTACATCACCAAGTGTCTCAACACTTGTCCATCTAGGTTCCTCCACTTGTTTCATAATTGGAGGGGTTGTCAGATTTTGACTCCTACCCTCTCACCTCTTCATGCTTGCCTTTATAAGCAAGGATAATTTATACATTCTACAACACAACACATGCTTATGATATTTTATCATTTTTATATGCTCATTTTTGGATTATTTGGAGTTTCCAAGCAGATCTTGGGTGCTCTAGCATGGTATTGGAGCAAGCTTGCAACTCCAATCCATTTTATCTTAAATTTGTGAGGGTTGTGGGCTTCAAGTTTCAAATTATGTGTTCTAGAACAAAACTAACATCACAATTGTGCTCAAAAGGGTTGAGAGATGAGCTTTGATATATAACATGGGTTTTCTGAGAAAAAAATGAGTTTTTAGAGGCTTAGATATGGGGGTCATATGCAAATTTGTACAATCCATATGGATTCATACAACCATAGTCCAATGTACCATCTTGCATCAGTGTACTAGTCTACATCAATCATCTTGATCTATCTATAGTCAAATTCTTCCCCAAGTTTTCCCCTTCACCATTGGCCTATTTGAATTTTTTTGCTCAACTTCAAGAGCCTTATTCTCAAGCATGCATATGTATTTTTGAGAGATTTTATTTTTAATTATATGTATTTTTCATCCTCTATATATTGTTGTAATTTTTTTTGTAGTGTGATGTGCAGAGTTTTTAAAAAAATTAGATTCTCATAGGACACCCTAAATAGTTCCTATTTTTGGAACTTCAAAGAACTTGTTTGGGTTCATGTGATCTCATTTTTGGGTCCCTTTTTTAATCTACATATTTTTTTGATCTCTATGTAGTGGTGATGTTATTTTTTCATGACTATATTCTAGAATTTTAAATTATGAGTATGTCTCTTTTGAGGATTTGTACATCAAATCAACGTTAAGCATTTTGTAATATGCTAAAATAAAGTGCCATATCATTGTAACATTTTAGGTGGGTTCTTTTTTTTGAATAATAGGGGTTTCATTTTGTATTTTTGACATTTTATTAAGGTTTGTAAGCCATACTTGATCTATGTCTTCAGTATTCACCTCATGACATAAATTTGTAAGAAATCTAAAAATAACAAATAAGTCTATAAATACATTCATATAAAGTGTCAAAAATTGAATGTGTGTTCCTTAGGGGGGAATTTTTTGTACATCCACTAATTTATAAAGTGTAATGGGGGGTTGTGTAGTACCTTATATTTTCCATGATAGAAATGGATCCTCATAATTTTTTCCTCATACATGTGTGCCTTGATGAACTCCCTTTTTCAATTGCTTGAACATATTATTGGATTTGATGTTGGGTCTACATTCCTATGCACACTTTTGTGCCCAATTTTTGTTGTTTTGTTTATACCACTTCCTCTTTAGAATTAAGAGGGAATTATCATAGTGTTATTCTAATGCTTCTTTGGTTTCAATGGAGTAGTGGAGGAACCTTCTAAATTTTGGAGGGATCACATAGACCTTCTATATTTATCTCTCCTATGGGATAAATTTCAATAGATCATATTTTGTAAGATTATAGTACTTATGTAGAGCACTATGATGTACATTTTATTAGTGTACTTTTAGGTCACTCATGCATTATTAATTATACTCTGGAATCATAGTACTATCTACATCTTCAACTTCAAAGAGTTTGAATGCCTTTGTGTCATTTGTGTACTCATGGTTGAGAAGTGTTCTATATGATCACTCATGCAGTGTTTTATATCACTTATCTTGATCTAAAAAAATTTGGAGGTTCATTATGTTGGTGTAAATATGTGTTTTACCTATCTAGGTACTATTTACATGTTAATTCCACTTAGGTCCTAGGACAAAATCTTTATAGTTAAGCATTAGTTGGCACTTATCTTTTAGCATTTAATGCTTGTGTCCTAAGTCATTTAATATTTGTTGGGGTAGTTATCCCATTATACAAGATTAAGACACATTTCAAGATCTTATCTAATCCTATCTCACAATTTTCCTTTATAAGCAAGGCTTCTCATGTACATTGGTAATCAATGTTGCATTCATAATACAACAAGCTATTCTTCCCATTTTCTCTCTCGTGGAAGTTATTGTTGTCTTGCAAGTGATCCTAGGGTGTTGAGGAGTTCACCATAAACTCCTATATGGTATCAAAGCTTTTGTTTTGAGAATTCTAAGTTCATAGATTCCTAATTGAGAGTTTGAGATTTTTTATGTGAGATCTTGAAAAGCTGATTATGCTCTTCTCTTGCATCATATGATGACCTAGAGAATAAAAACTAATAGAAATACCATATTTGGGGTTTTCTCTTTGTGGATTTGTATTAAAGGTTCATTTTGGAGAATTCTAGTGCAAATATAAGCTCAATATATTAAGTTTAGAATGTCCAAGAAAGTCAGATCTAGCTTTTGTTTCACTCAATTTGGTCATATTTGATATAGTTGCAAATTGGGTTTAAAGCTCATATATGGTGAAAAACTATTTATGGAAGCATTTTCAGCCCAAATAAACCTTGCTATTATGCTTAGATGGCCCAAAAAACCCTATTTTCATATAAAATTTGTCCATTCTAGTCAAATTTGATTTTTGGCAAATTTTTATTTTGCTAGGAGAGTCATCACTATAGGCTAAATTCAGTGATTTTTTTCAAAATGCCATAACTTGCAAAGCAGAAGGCCATTTTTCACTGACGAGATATCATCAAAAAGTTGGCTTTGTCAAATTTTTAGTGGTACAAGTTATTTTTCAAAATTTTGCTATTTTGTGGTATTTATTGTTGTTTGAAGATCTTCATTTTTGGCTCCCAAGCTCATTTTTTTTGTGACGATCTCTGATTTTTTCCATTCTTATGACATTAGAAAGGTATTGAGGAGCTTTATCATGCCATCCATTCACTTTTTCTATTTCTATCCTAAGTGTTAGAACACACAGATATACTAAGAGGGGCATAAATCAGTATATCCCTCAAATCAATTCAATTTCAACTTATCAATCAAAACCTAAAACTACCTTAATCAAATAACATATTAAAAGTGAGAGCATAGAACCATAATACTAGATTTAATGGAAAACCCAACAAGGGAAAACCATGGTGAGAAAAGCTACTTGGAGCTACTATCTAAATCTAGCTTCACAAAATGAATCAATAGTTACAAAAAATTTAAGGTCTTTAACCTAAGGAAGTTTACAACTCTTTGCTCACTTATAGAATGAGGTTGCAACCTCAAAATAAAACTCTTTAAATAATTGGATGGAAAATCACAAACTCAACACTTCTGTTGTTTTTTCCTCACTACCTTCAGCACTTCTACACTTCTCTACCTTTGGCTCGCTGGCTTCAGTATTCACACTTGCACTTCTTCCTTTGTCTCACTACCTCCATCACTCAGACAATTTGGTTGACTCACTACCTTCTACACACCACTTAAAATCTTCTACTTTCAACTCACTACCTCCAACATACATCAAACACTTTTCTACAAATTTGCACACATTCCTCTGCCTTTAGCGCACTGTTGTAAAAAAACATAGTAATCACACATTGAATACTTTTACCCCTTGATCACACTCTTGATATTTCATTTATACCTTCCATAATCATCAAAAAAATTATCCTTATCAACCAAATTGAAACCTATGAACATGAAACATGTAATGACCATATTGAGTCGACTCCAACACATCCATGCAGAAGGGAAATTTAATGTAGTCTAATCGAGGAGATAAGAAGGACCTATTTTAACTTTGCACACATTCATATGCTAACGCACACCACAAAAAATTGGCACAAACAACTTAAAGAATTAATTCAGCCCAACAAACACTCAACCCTCAAATATTAACTCTAGACCACAAGTAGTACCAGAGAGACAAGATAGCTTCACACAGATTACATCACAATCATCAAATGATATTCAAGAATATTTAGATTCCCTTCTTTCACAACTTCATGCATCAATATATTGGCATAGATAAATAAACATAGAAATAGTATCTGACAACAAAGTGTTGAGATATATAAATTTGACAACTTCAACTTGCAGTACACTTCAGTAATAAAATCTTGAAGAGGGACAACAAATAGACATTAGACACACATCCTCCAAACCACAAGGCCACAACGACAATTGCAGAGAAATGTGAATAATTTCTCAGAACCTTCCATGACTACACCAATACAGTCTTCACTCTTCTTACTTAGGAACCTTTTGCGGTGACATTTATGATCTAAAAACTAAGATGCACATACTGTACACATGACATTGTCTATCCTTCAAATTGTAAGACCATATCTTTAAATGTAGAGAAATGCAAAGCATTCTCTTGAGATTTTTAGAGTACCTTCCCGAGCCACTGGTTGTAAGAGATTCTTTTATACACTTTACATCGTCAGACAGTGAATACAACATTCACACATGAGCAATAAGATATATAGGACAATTGTTAAAGCAACTCATGACATTCAAAATCATTCATAATACTTTTTTTCAAAAACCTGATTGTAACATTTGAAACCATCCACATACTTCCATTTTGCTAACAATAGAGACACCATCATCAACAACCTCCATACTGATTGACATCAATGACAACCATTAAAATCCATACTATTGACATCAATGACAACACCTGCAACATACTTGCAACACTAGGTATATCGTGATTTTAGTTCTTGCCCCAATTGGTATTGTTAGCAATAAATCTGAGGGATACAGACCAAAGTTATGCACCCAAAGGATTTCTTCTAGTTGTATTATGTAACCCTAGATTTGGTCCTATTGAGGTAACACGGGAAAGTATTTTGGATTTAAGATTAGTTGTAAACTAGAATAAAATAACATGCACACAAGATAGATCATAATTCAGATTTATTTGTATTCATTGTATCAATAATCCTTCATTACATTCCTTATATCTTTGTTATATTCATGATTTTTTATTCTTCCTTATTCTATCACAATACATACTATTCTATTCTATGGTGTTCTCTCTCTACTCTCTTCCTACTCTCTATTACTAGTAAATAGATCTTTTTATCTACAAGTATAGTTACAATAGGAGACATGTCCCTTAGATAGCATCCCTAGATTAAATTCTATATTTTTAAGCTCATGTTCTAGAATACTTTTTTTGGTTAGATATTACGTATCTTTGGACTAGTGCCTATACACTATTTTTTGGCTAAGATCATCCCCTCTTCAAAACCTTGAATTTTCCTCAAGTCAACTTTTATTTGCTAGTAGAATGTCTGAATATATGCCTTAGAGGGCAGGAAGGTGATCATCCCATTGTTTTTTTCCAACTACAACTAATGGATGTGAGTATAGAGTTGGATTAGTTACTTTTTGGCTTCCAAAATAGTGGTGGGGATTTGAATATTATTGTAACACTATTGAGAATCATGGATAATCTCAAAAATATGGGTCAACCATAAATTGAAAAATTCTCTAAGTTGATGGAACTATCATCGGATCTTATATTGTTCTTTCTCCTTGGCTATGGAATCCATGTATTCCTTAGCAGCAGGGTGTCTTTCTGTTGTTGAATGCACAAGACAACTGAGAGGGTTTATTCATTAACATTCAAATTTGCATTAGCTCTTAAACCCTTATCATGCATTATCATAATGCAAACGTGAGAAACAATATTGCAAACACATCTAAACACATGAGAACACCAAATTTATGTGGAAAACCCAAGAAGGGAAAAACCATTGTGAGTATTAGCTCACAATATAAAGTAATTGCAACACCAAATACAATAGGCTCACTATCAGAGGGATCACTACCAAATTAGAAAGAAGAAGACAAAATATTATTAAAATGAGAAATCCATCTAAGAGAAATAGAAAAGATCCACCATTGCAACTCTGCACCATCAATAACCTCCAGCTCACTGCTATAAGAAACTTTATGTACTCTACAAATGTAGACCCTTCTTCTCACTGCATTGGAGTCATAGGCATTAATATCACACTTTAGATATTTGAATCTAATTAAATTAGTATCTCAACACATGCTTGCATCTACACTACCTTCTCCAACAATTCACTTTGTCTTTATACCATTCACAACCTTAAAAACATCTTTCAAGGTTGGTTATGCACCTCAAACGTGCAAATTCAAATTAGCTCAACACCAAAACATTCTCATAGTGGAGAGTAATGAAGACAAACCACATCACACCTTAACTTGAACCTAAACCCACATATACACACCACACCATGCTTCCACAAACACTGAAGCACATCCATAATTAGTGTAAACACCCAAGGTTAGTTGAACCTGTGTTAACACCATTAAACATTTAAGTACATGCTTCCTTTGATCCAAAGATGACTCACAAACCGTACACAATACTTGATCACAATATAGAATATTCTATTAACACCTTGAAATCCAACAAATCCTTTGCAACAACATACACCAGAAGAACATATTCATTTTGTATACCTAGTTAACCTTCCACGTACTATAACTCATGAATCGAACCTTACAGAGCACCAAAACTCAAAAATCTCATATTGAATATAGATATGAACAATTTAAGCACATTTCTAGATCCATAAGACTAGAAACCACATTGCAGAGAAATGCAGAGCATAACCATTTCTCCCAGACAATACTACATCATAGTTCACACACTGGTGAACACAAATTCTTTTGTTGAACAATCCAAAATGTGACACTCTATATATAACACCTTTGAATACCTCTTCTCAACATATCTGAACCACACAAGATCTTCAATCATGAAGAACTATAGAGAAAAACATTGAACACTACTCTTCCACACTGAACATTCTTTACCATACTATTTCCTCTTTTATTTAGATTTTCTCAAAAGCACTTGGAAACCAAGCACCAAAAATATAATCTCAACATTTGGAACACGTTCTTAGCATCTCAATAGCACAATATGTTAAACATCCATAAATACATGCTCATCAAAGCAACACTAGAGGTTGACACCACTAATCCACTAATGAGAACATAATGCAACCAATCAAAGCATCTCCATAGGTTGACATCAATGTAACAACATAGATCAGTTGACATCAATGACAACACAAACTTCCAAAAATACCCCCCTTTATCATTAATGTAAACACATGATATGAAAAACCATCAATAACAACAACTCTAATCACCAACACATATACTACACAACAATGCACACTGCTCCCCCTTACACAAGCATCTATACTTTCCAACACTTTCTCTTTTACAAGACTTATCTCCCCTTACTTCATATGGTTTCTTGACTAAAGTTCTCTCCCCCTTTGACATCAATAGCAAAGGACAACACATATTTCATTTTCTTTGCTTCCTTTTGACATTAATCACATATACTTTCTCTCCCCTAAAGGCAACACTTGGAAGGGAAAATACCTACTCTACAACCTCTACTTTCACTTCTTTTGAGAGCATCAACACACAACACAATGACAAAACTTACTCCCCCTTGACTGCAACAACCAACAATTCCAGTACCTGCTCCCCCTTAGAGGTAGCCACCAACACCAGTCCAGATCAAGGAATGAATCTTGAAATCCACTGGACTGATGCATAGCCTTGTGCATCCAATTGAAAGGAGGGGAAATAACCCCTAACTTCACAACCTGATTCTTTGTAGGCACATACTCCAGCTTCACCTCATTCTCTACAACTTTTTCTCTCAAAAAGTGATACCAGATTGAAATAGGCTTTATTCTTGAATACATCAATGGATTCTTTGAAATATTGATAGCACTTGTGTTATCACATAAGATAGGAATTGTTTCATCATATGACACTGATACCCTTCAATGTTTGGTTCATCCACAACACCTGTGTGTAGTTACATGATGTTGCAACAATGTATTATGTCTCTATAGTAGATAATGACACTGAATCCTACTTCTTGCTAAGCCAAGACACAAACATACTTCCAAGAAAGAAAGAACCACCACTTGTACTTCTTCTATCATCCACACAACCTGCCTGATCTGCATTTGTGTAAGAATTTAGAGAGAAATAAGTATCCTTTGGATACCATAAACCATGTTCCAGGTGCCCTTTAAGTATCTAAATATCATCTTTAGTGTTGGGCCACATATGACTCTCTGGGATCTTCTTGAAATCTAGCCACAAGACAAATTGCATGCATGATATCCGGTCTAGTAGCAGTTAGGTATAGTATTCCACCAATCATTGATCTATACTTGCTTTGATCAACCTTAGGATATTCTTCATTCTTATTCAGTTTGCAACTAGTAACCATAGGAGTACATACCAGTTTAGAGTCTTTCATTCCAAACTTCTTCAACATTTCCTTGACATACTTTGACTATGATATGAATATTCTTTTCTCTATCCAATTGATTTGAAGCTTAAGGAAGAAATTCATATCCCCAAACATAGACATATCAAACTCTTTATTCATCTCTTTTGTAAATATCTTGCACATACTTTCATTTCCTCTAAAGATTATATCATCAACATACACAACCTCAATCAAGATATGATCTTTCTCAACTTTAAAATAAGGATTGCTATCTATGGTACCTTTATTGAATCCATGCTACAACAAGTATCTATCCTATATTGGATACCAAGCTCTAGGAGCTTGATTGATTCCATATAATTCCTTCTTCAATTTGTAGACCATATTAGGATTATCTGATAATTGAAAGCCTTCCAATTGTTCAATGTATACCTCTTCTTGTAACTCACCATTCAAAAATATAGAACACATGAATTTGATGAACTTTGAAATCCTTATGTGATACAAAAGCCAAAAACATCTTAATAGCCTCCATCCTTTCCACTAGAGAAAATGTCTCTTCAAAGTCTATTCTTTCTACTTGTGAGTAGCCTTTACACACAAGCCTTGCCTTGTTCCTAACAAATTCTCCATTCTCATTCAGTTTGTTCCAAAATACCCACTTAGTTCCAATTGCATTCTTGTCTGCTAGTCTTGGGACAAGTTCCCAAGTCCGATTCTTCTCAATCTAAATTAATTCTTTTTCCATAGATTTGATCCAAAATTCATCTTTGTATGCCTCAATCATTGTTTTAGCTTCAACTTTGGAAAGTAAATATAAATTTACCTATTCTTTTGTCATAGTAGCCTTTATTCTTGCCAATACACCTCTATTTTTGTCACCAATGATCTAGAATGATTCTTTTGCACATACTTAGGGGTCTTAGAGATCCTTTTTGGAGCTTCTTCCTCTTCAACCTACACTTATTTTTCCTTACCATCATCTTTATCTTCTTCTCTTCAAAAGGAATCATCTTATTCATACCCTTCTATCAACACTGAGATTTTATGTAATTCTTTATCCACTTTGACACTTTCACTTTCAATAAACCTTTTTAGCCTCTTCTTGTAGCATTCGTAAGCCTTTCTCTTTGTGGAATATCCAAGGAAGATTACTTCATAATATCTTTCATCAAAATTTCCTAATTTTTCTTCATCTCTTTTGATATAGCACTAGCTTCCAAACACTTTGAAATATTTGACAATAGGAGTTCATCCATACCATAACTCATAGGGAGTATTTGAACTATTTATCCTTGCTTGCACTCTATTAAGTATGTAAACTGCAGTATGAATTGCTGCTCTCTCTAGTAGACATTCGGTAGATTTGCTTCCTTCATCATTATCCTTGCTACTTCCTGAATAGTACTATTCTTCCTTTCCACCACTCCAGTTTTTGTGGAGTCCTAGGAGTTGAAAAATGCCTCTTTATTCCATGATCTTTACAAAACCTATTAAACTCATTGGAGGTGAACTCTCCACCTCTACCAAATATTAAACATTTTATTTTCATATCCATTTCATTTTCAACCATAGCTTTAAATGCCTTAAACTTATCTAGAGCTTCTGATTTTTCTTTGAGAAAGGTTAGCCAAGTCATTTTAGATTAATCATCAATCAATAATATGAAATGCTTGTCACCTTAAAAAATTCTTATTCTTTTAGGTCCACAAAGGTCTATATGCACCAACTCCAAAGGTCCTATGGTAGAATATTCTTTGATATTGAAGCTTTTTCTTGTTTGCTTCCCAAATTGAAATTCCTTGTAAACTGCATTGATAGGCTTTGTAATCTTTGGAAGATCTCTCACAACTTGAGTAGAGCTGATCCTCACTAGGCTATCAAAAATCATGTGACACATTTTTCTATGTCATAAAGCATATACCATGAGCATCCTTTAACTGGTATACATTTCCATCCATCCTCTTTCCTGTAGCAACCAAAGTTCTGGAGCCTTTCCTAATCTCATAACCACCATCCTGAAATAAAATATTATATCCTTTGCTACACATTTTTCCTGCACTTAGAAGATTATGCTAGAGACCCTTAACATAAAGAACATCACCTGTATTATGCTTGCCATCAAAACTGATAGAACCTTTTCCACATATCTTAGCAGATGTATCATCACCATACTTAACAAGACCACCTTCAAACTTCTCAAGTTTAACGAACTTAGTCTTATCACCTGTCATATGATTTGAGCATCCACTACCAATAATCTATTAGTTTTTGTCCTCTCTAGCATGAAAAGTAGTCACCATAGTCCCTCTGACATTATGACCTGCTTCTGGAGCAACTTCCTTCATACATCTCTTAGAGTTAGCAGAATTAGTTCCAACATTTAGAGCCATGAACAAGAATTCATCATTTTCATCATCTAGGTAATCAAATTCATCATCAAATATACTGGCATCTTCTTTAACATAGTAACTTATGTTAATTGATTTACCTTTATTCTCCTTAAATCTATCATTTGAAGCTTTCACTGGACATCTTGAAGCATAAGGACCTGTCTTTACATAATTGAAACATTTGAAAGGTAGCTTACCTCTATATTTTCCAATTCCCTTTTTCAATCCCCTCACAAAGTTTTCTTCTAGCTCATCATACTCATCCAAATCATATTCCTCATTCTTCTTTGCTTTTCCAACTTTAAAAGTAGTCTCTTTTCTTGAATCACTTGGACCAAACTCCCTCAATTCAAAATTAGTTAAAGCACCAAACAACTGATCTCTAGAATAATGATCTAAATTATGAGCTTCTTCAATAGTAGAAACCTTATGAATTTAAGATTTAAGAGTTCTTAATACCTTCTTTATCATCTCATCTTCTTCAAGTTTTTCACCAAGACCTCTGATGGAATTGACAACTTCGTCCACTTTATGCATGTAGCCTGTAATATGTTCATCTTCTACCATTCTTAGGGTTTCAAAATTAGTTTTCAAATTTTTCATCTTTGCTTGCTTGACCTTATCATCTCCTTCATAAACACTTTCTAGTTTCTTCCAAATTTCTTTAAAAAATTTATAGATCATAACCTCCACAAGTTCTAAATTAGAAATCCCACTCAAGAGAGCATTCCTCTCTTTACCATTATTCTCATAAGCCTTGATCTCATCATCAGTTGATGGTCCATTATTAGGCATTGCATATCCATCTTCAGTTGACTTCCAAACTCCAAACCCTAGGGAAACAAGAAAACCTTCCACTTGGTCTTCCAAAATGCATAATTAGATCCATCAAATAGAGAAGCCACATTCTTGTGCACCATCGAATCTACCTCAAGTGGTTAATCTTTATTCTAAGGAACTTTGATTTGGTACCAATTGTTGAATGCACAAGATAACTAAGAGGGGGATAAATTAGTTGTACATTAAAACATCAAAAACCCCCATTAACATTCAAATCTACATTAGCTCTTAAATACTTAACAACCATTAAACCCTTATCATGCATTAGCAAAATGTAAACATGAGAAAAAATAATGCCAACACATCCAAACACATGAGAATACCATATTTACATGGAAATAACAAGAAGGGAAAAACCACGGTGAGGATTAGCTCACAATATAAAGTAATTACAATACCGAATACAATAGGCTCACTATCAAAGGGCTCACTGGCCAAAAGAAAGAATGGATCACTACCAATGGCTCACTTCCAGATTAGAAAGAAGAAGATAGGATATTGTTACAATGAGAAATCCATCTCAGAGCAACAAAAAATATTCACCACTACAACTCTGCACCATCAATAACCTCTAGTTCACTATTATTAGAAATTTCAGGTACTTTGCAAATGCAAACCCTTCTACTCACTACATTGGAGTCATAGGCATTAAGCTCACACTTCAGATCTCTACATTTGATTAAATTTGTATCTCAACACATCCTTGCATACACACACTCTTCTCAAACAATTCATCACACATATATACCATCCTCAACCTTGAAAATAATCTACAAGGTTGGCTATGCACCTCAAACACATACAAATTCAAATTAGGTTAGCACCAAATCATTCTCGTAGTGGAAAGGAATGAAGGCGGGCCACATCACACCTTAACTCGAACCTAAATCCGCATAAACATGCCACACCATGCTTTCCAAAAACACCGAAGTATATCTACAGTTAGTGTAAACACCCAAGGTCGACAAAACCTGTATTAACACCATTAAAAATTTAAGTACATGCTTGACCAAAACCAAAGACAACTTGTGAACCACATACAATGCTTAAACATAATCTAGAATATTCCATCAACATCCTGAAATCCAACAAATCCTTTGCAACATCATGCACTTGAAGAACATAATCATTTTGTACACCCTATTAACCTTCCACGTATTGTAACTCATGAATCCAACTTTGTGGAGCACCAAAACTCAAACAACTCAGACTGAGGATAGACATGAACAATATAAGCACACTCCCAGATCTGCAAGAGTAGAGACCACAACACAGAGAAATGTAGAGCAAAACTATTTCTCCCATACAACACTACATCATAGTTCACACATTGTTGAACACAACTTCTGTCAAACGATCTAGAACCTGAAACTCTAGATATAACACCTCTAACCACCTTTGATCAATATATCCCCAACAATCTCCCCCTTTGTCATTGTTATTCTTTATAGTTAGATAAAGATATGATATACAAGTAGGAAACAAGCATACCACTTATTTTCTTACATATATTGTATAACACTTAGCATAAAACAACTTTGCTATTTAATTATATGCATGTAGTCAATTGGCTTCTTTGCTTTCCTTGTTCATTTGCACTCTACATAATTTGAACCTCTATCGTATATAAAAGAGTTCCACAGATAACCTCATTAAATCCATTTAATTGAGATTGTCTACCAAGCCTTCTCTTGGGCCTCAAATCAAATGACATTGAATTGTTGGTCCTTGAGTGTTATGATGATAGCTTGTTTTATTTTATTTAAGATGCTCATTATCTCTACTAAAATAATTCATGACATCATAATTTTAAATCAGAAGATCATTTTATATAAGTGCTTAAGACTCAGTAAGGTAAAATTGTAATTATTATATGATGAATACTTCTAAACAATTTATAAGGTTATCATTGTCTTTATAATGACATTTCAACTTTATTAAATGACTCATTCTTTTAAAAAACATTTAGTCACTCAAAAGTCACATATGAATTGAGTGTCAATAAATTTAACATAAACATTAAATTTATGATAGAGACCTTTTTAATACAGACTTATCTGCTCTGGTAAAATAATGCTAACTACTTACCGATTTGATCACACTTTCATATCATTTTGTTAAAAGACTCATACAATTTCGAGATGTTTCTATTTTCTTTACATTTTAATGAATTAATATACTATTTTTATAAATGAGATAAAGAAAAATTATTATAAAAGCAATGGCCTACCTACGCTTACACTCACAAATTCCCATATACATAAAGAAAATATAGTCAAGGTTTTACTTGATTTAAAGCAAGGTTGCATTCAATTCATGTTCAAGCGGACTTTAGCATCATCTTTTTTATTTTACGAAAGATACCAATTTGACTTTGTGAATTTGCTTTTGTGTTTAAGCACTAAACTTTATTTTAAAAATCACATTTGGGATTATGATTGATTTGTACATATTTTAAGGAGCCTCTTTAGTTACTTTCAAGATACGTAAATTTAAAGATACACTATAGAAACTTAATTATATATTTAATTTAGTTTAATACCAAAGTAATACGTTATTATTTTATTAATGTTGACTAAGCCTGTTCAACCTTTTCTCTTGTGTGTTAAAAAAGGGTTGCATATCACACGGTTACTTTAAGAGTGAGAACTTTGTTTGTTTAAGAGAAGTTTTCAAGTCTAAAATTTCAATAATTGTTTCTTTCTTCTTTAAGATAAGATTATCTTATTTTTTATTGGATCTTTAAGATAAGCTTATGTAATAGGTAGGACCTTTCAATTTTTCAATTGTAAAGAGATAAAAAGATAAGACATAAGGATTGATATTCTAAATTATATTAGTTTTTTTTCTATTAATTATTGATTATTTTGTTTTATATGGAGATTTTTTACTAAAGTATTAGGATATATATATATATTTTATTTTTCTATTGTTGTAAATATATTGCCATAGTATTAAAGTTATCATGTTTGGTGCATAAATTGATCTCAATTTTAAATTTATTGCTCACAATAGTCCTATCCATGTTATATATATGATTGTTTTGAATATCTTAGATCTCTACCCTATTGAACTAGTGGCCCTTACTATGGATTTAACAACATGACGTAGTCCTCCCATTTAAAAATATAATTTTCTCACTCTCAAGACTCACCTTTCTAAAATTTAATTATTACCTTGTCGGCTCATACACCAAAACATTTCAAGTCAAGAATCTAAGATCTTTTATTTATAAAAATTCCTAGGCCACTACTACTCATGATGGGATAAAATAAAAAATATATTATCGTGAATCATTTGCACCAACACTAAAATAATATATCATTGAATTCATCTATATTAACATTGTAAGAATTTCATCTCTTGCCTAGAGTGTCTTTAATTTTAAATGAGTGAAAAAATATTTTGATTCATAATCAAGGAAGTCATAGACCTTCCCTCTACACATAGTAGACCCCATTGTGTTGTATAAGTGAAGGTTAAGAGACATTACTAATCTATAACAATAGTACATAAAATTCTGCGAGAAGGATATGCCCATGCTATGAGGACTATGTTAGAAAGTGTGAATTAGTCCAATGTATAGGAAAAAATTGTTGTAGTCATATATCATAAATAAATTATATAGAAAAAAATATAGTTATATGAATATAGATAGCATTATCTTGTCCTTATTGACACCTCATGAATCTATTCACCCTCTATTGATAATCGATATGATAAATCTGTGGTTGGGCCCCCTATGCTGAGTAATTATCTAAAGGTCTCATTGAAAGTGTTTTCATCAAATATCCTTAGTAATATTTTTAAAGGGTACTTTTATGGTCAATGCCTTGTACTTTTCCTTTTCTTTAAGTGATTTTAGGAAATTTTAGAGTTTCAAACTTTCTCATCATAATGTCCCTCTTGAAACTATCATCCCTGGCATATTCACCCCCCCACAACTCCCCTTTTCCCCTCTAAAACCCTTTTCCTTAAATTTTAATATTCTAGGTTTGGTGATCCATACATCCTTTTCTCAAGAGGTCCATTTTCTCCCCAAAATCCAACTTTTCAAAATTGAGATTTCAAACTTTCTCATCTTGACATCCTTGTTATACATGTTATTTTTGGGATTCCTTTCTCTCCAAATCCCATTTCTTCATCTAAGACAATTTTCCTTAAATTTTTGGATTTTGGGTTTGGTCATCCATGCATTCCTTTCCTCAAAAGTCACTTTTTCCCCCAAAATAAAACTTTCCAATTTTGGTAGTTTTAAAGTTTCTCATCTTGGCATCCCTTTAGACTTGTCATTCCTAGCGTGCCTTTCTCCCCAACTCCATATTTCCCTTTAAGCCCCTTTTCCTTGAATTTTTAGAAACAGGAAGTTATGTTGTTTAATCTTCTTCGACCTTCTTAGGGTCGTCTTCCTCTGAGTCCTCTGCTGCCACCCTTTTCTTGTAGGCTATGTAGTTTGTGAACACCGGGCAGTCGGCTTTGCACTTTTGGTGTGCTGGACAAAGAGCTTTTTCCTTTGGATCTCTGTCATCCAGCGGGATCCATTCTTCACCTGTGCTGAAACCCTAGTCGATGTCATCCCCAGTTGGGAGGACTGCATCGAAACCTTCATTCTTCACATACTACAAGGCCCAACAGCGTGGTAAGTTGGTGGTGAGCTTTGCCGCCCTGAGGAGGAAATTGGTGCTCCAATCGTGCACGTCCCACAATCGTTCGAAACATGTAGGGTCAACCGTCTTGATCAATGGGAACTTCATCACCTCATGGCCCCAAATGCTTAACACATTGTAATGCTGGGGCATAGGAATGAGAGTATTGTCATCGACATTGTCAAGGGCCCCATCGATGTTACCCAACCAGGCATGATTAAACACCATCTGGGTCAACTTCTTCACCAAAGATTTCGGGACTCCCATGTGCAGGTTGACTGCAAGAAACATGGCTGGGATTTCTGTGTTTGTCCTGAACCTGTGGTATGCCTTGAGAAATTCTGGACCCAACACCTTCTTGGTTACTTCTAGCACAACCGAATGAGAGTAGGCCATTATCCCACTGAGCCTTTTGTCCGTTATTTCCCCATGGAATGCCTATTGTTGCTTCTCGGTATCCAAAGCTAGCGGCGTCTCCATTTCTTGCCGGACAAGTTCAAAGCTCTTCTGATGGACCGAGCTTGCTTTTTTTTTTTAGAATGCCTAGCTCCGAGTGGTGTTTTAAACAATAGGCGAACATAGATCCACATGATTTATTAACTTGAGCCCGCGTCAGAAGACTCGTGTGAGCTTGCTGGCCTACCGTTGGAATTCTGATCAAGGATTAATTTTTCGGTAAGTTTTAGATCCACACAATATGCCTAAAGCCTTGGGACTTGTTTGTGAGGCCGCCACCATGCCAGCCACTTGATGGAGTAGTCACATCCGAAAGGATTCGTTGCTCGTCCTTGCACCTACAAGTGTTTTTGGTTGTCTTGTTTTGGATTTGCGTCGCCAGACCATTTTTTTTTGGCTCCCTGGCTTGGTGGAGCCTATGTGGGTGACTCAGAAGCTTGTTTTGCCAACTCATCTGCCATGATATTGCCTTCTTTGTAGATGTGGCTGATTTTGAATTCATCAAATTTGGTGGTTAATTCTTTAATGTGTTGAAGGAGGTGATTTAATTTCTAGTTTGGAGTGGAGCCACGACTGATTGCATTTATTGTTATCAATGAGTCTCCTTCCAGATGTACTTTTCACACACCCAGATTGATTCCCAATTGGAGACCTTGAGATGTTGCCCTGAACTCAACTTCATTATTGGTGCAGAAGCCTAGTTGTAAAGATAGTTTTGCTAAACGATTTCCTTGGGAGTCCCTTGCAACACAGCCCGTGCCTCCTGGGCCTGGGCTGCCCCATCAAAGTTTATTTTGATCCAACCTGGCTTTGGAGCCTGCCAAATTACTTCCGCCCTTTTGATTTTTGTTGGCTTGCTTGCCCCATTCCGAAACATAAGAGGTGGTTTTAGGCCTTTGAATTTTTTGAGTAGACAATCATCCCAATTTGTGAAGATTCTCTAGTTCAATGTGTTGGCTCGAGCTTCTTCATTTACTACTTCTACTATTGCCTTTTCGATTTTGTCCCAAAGCCTTTCTTTGTTCAATTCTTTTTTTTGAAAGATTCTCCTGTTCCTCTCCTTCCAGAGTTCCCAGATTACTAATGATGGGATGGCCTGCCAGATTCCTCCAAACACTGATTTGCCTATTTTTTATGGCCACATTTTGAACTATGAGGGCAGATCTACAGGAATGGGGGTTTGAAGGGCAAGTTTGTTTTTTACTATGTTCCAACATTCATACACCATAGGGTAGTGCAACAGGATATGGTTTTCTATTTCTTCGCTAGCCTTGCATAAGATGCATCTACCTAGGCCTTGGATACCGAAGGTGGATAGCTTGTCCACTGTGAGGATTCTCCCTTGAGCTGCCAACCAAGAAAAGACCCTTGCCTTGGGTAGGCATTTTCCGCCCCAGAATAATTTACAGGGCCAATCTTGTTTTTTTAAAGCTAACTCCTTCACCTTGTAGCCTAGTTTAACTTTGTATGATCCACTGGGAGAACCACATTAACGGATTGTGTTTGGGCCTGAAGAAGGGATGAAGAATCTGTCCTTGAAGATTCTCGATAGGCTATCCTTCTGAACCTGTGGGGCATTAAGGATCTAGAAATCCTTCCAGCTCCATGAGCTGGCACCTTGAGTAGATATTTTTTCCCAAAATCTGCCACTTTATCACCCCAAAGTCTGGAAGTTTCCTCCTTTATTGCCTCTAGGCCGGGGGAGTTGCATAAGGGGGGTTTCCCACCCCAAGAATCGTTCCAAAAGGATGCACTTTCCCCACTTTTGATTTCCCAAGTAACATGTTGAGAAATTATGTCTCTGCTATCTAGGATGAAGTTCCAGATAGTTGAGCCTCTTGGGGGGTTGTTTGTAGTGAGAATTCTGGTCGGGGCGTCTGAGTCTAGGTATTTTCTCCTTAAAAATTTGACCCATTTCTGATCCCCTTTACAGGAAACAAAATGGAGTAGTGAAGAAAGCCAGAAGAGACTGGACTTCTGGAGATAATGGAAAGGTCATTTTAAGCAAGCATCAGGTGCTTCAGGTGGTCTTGGAGTCCTTTGGAACCCCTTTTCTGTAGAAGGCACAATGGAGAATGAGGAAAGTAATTGGAAACTTCTCAAGTTCAAAGAAATAAAGAAAAACATCGTGATGCCCCTAACATTCCATGACTCAAATTTCTAAGGATGATCCCCAGAAATAAAGAAAAACATCGTGATCTCTATGGTTTTTCTTTCTACGATGATCCCCAAACTTTGGAAGTGTTTTCCCATTGTTCGAGTTTCCTGGATTCTCGTTTCTCTAGAATTTACCGGTTCGCACCGGGATGGAGTTGCCTTTGCTGTGCCAATTCATGTCTGAGGCTTTTTCCCTGATGGTCATTTTACTGAAACCACTCACGCCTTTGTGCCTCAGAGGAATTCTCCTGGTTTTTGTTTTGAGATGGAATCTGATTGTGTTTAACTAGCCGAATGCTCTTCTGATTGTAGCCCAAAGAGTTTCTCAGATGGAGATGGGATGGGTCTCATTTGTCTACCCATTCTCCATTTTCGAATACCCACTGGGGGATATGTCTTGCGATTTGGGGGAGAGGTTCGACTTTCTCCCTCTTCTCAAACTCTTCTTCCATAGCCCAGTCGCCCCAGGATTTCCTTGAGCTCGTTGCAGGTTTTCGCTCCTGCACTTTTTCGCCTGCGAACTCTTGCACTTTTTCGCCCGCGAACTCCATCATATAATTTTTATTAATTTTAATTTTATATAATAATAAAATATTAATGATTTTTTAAATTTTAATTAATATTAAAAAATTATAAATCTTAATTTTTCATTTTTAAAAATTAAATTTATTAATATTAATTAATTACACTAATACATATTTAAATTATAATTATAAAATTAAATAAAACTATAAAATTAAACTTTTAAAAGATAATTACACTTTTCAAGCTACAAATAAAACAAAATAATTAAAATAAAAAAAAGTTACTTTTTCAAAAAAAAAAAAAATAATAGTGAATAGTGGCATGATGTGATGGTTAAGTTGTTGTGTTGTTATTCTTGTCATCAATGTTCAATATCCCTTATCCCATTTTATCTTCTAAGATCCTTCTTATTAAAATTTGGGATTCTAGGTTTGGCCATCCATGTATCCTTTCCTCCAAAATCTAACTTTTCAAATTTAAAGTTTTAAAGTTCCTTATCTCGACATCCTTGTTGGACCTGTCATTCTTGGAATTTCTTTCCTCCACTTTAGCCCTCTAAGTCCCCTTTCCTTAAATTTTTGGATTATGGTTTTGGTCATCCATGCATCCTTTCCTCAAAAGTAACTTTTTCCCCAAAAATCAAATTTTCCAAATTTTAGAGTTTCAAAGTTTATCATCTTGACATCCCTATCAAGCTAATTATTACTAGCACGTCATTCCCCCCAACTACCCCTTTCCCCTCTAAGCTTATTTTCCCTAAAATTTGTGATTATGGGTTTGGTCATCTATGCATCCTTTCACTATATTTTCCAAAAAGACAACTTTTCATTTTTTTGATTTTGAAAAGTTCTCATCCTAGAATGCTAATGAGACTTATTTTGCTTAGCATGTTAATTCTTGATTTACTCCATTGTTCAAACAAAAAATATTTCCTACCTCTTTGCATGACCCAAGACATAATTAATTTTCTTGAAATAGACATTATTTGACATATGAAGGCTCCCAAATGCCTCTCGGTACCTATGGGCCCTTTTGATACATGAATGATGTACAAAAACATATGGTTATTGATGTAAAGGGTATGATTTTAAGTGTATGGCCATGCAAAGGTGATATAGGTAGACACAAGAGATTTATACAATTATAAATGGCCATGTTCTTTCCCCAAGATCTCTTGATGGTGTTGAAAGTGTGTGTCCCTTTTTCAAAAAATTGTACTTACTAAAAATAGTAAGTCAAGAAGGGTCACATAGGACATTGGGAAAAATATATATTTAATATTTATATTGTCCTGATCACATTTAAATTATTTAGGAAAATAAATATTAAAATTATAATACCACCAAGTTGGGGTGTGGCATTTTGGGAAAGTGCAGTGGTTATGGAAATTGGCTTTAATTGGGTGCATGAAAAAAGTTGAATTTGGAAAAGCAGTTTGGAATGGAGTTATGATGAAGAAACACTTGACAACAAGGAGTTTCTTTCTTGTCATGCAAGAATCCTCTTTTTGGGCATGGGATTTTGGTGCCCAAGTTTGGCTTGAAATGCTTTCTGATTATATATTTGTATTGTGTTGTTGGTTCATTCGCTCTACTTTGTCAATTTTACAAGCTTATATTGTTCTTCTTTAGAGGCTAATAAACCATTGAAGGAGTGATCTTCTAGGATGATAAACTTGTTGCAAGTATGCTACTTGTTTTGTCATTGATGTCAATAGTTGTTGGTGTTGGTCTTTGATGTCAACTATATGGAGATTGAATGTTGGATGTTAGTGTTGTCATAGTTGGGGAGATTGTTGTCAAGATCTTGTTGTGATTAAATAAGAATGTGCTATGGTGTTATCATTAGTGTTTTCATTGATGTCTTGATGAATAAGAGTTGCAGTTGCAGTAAGTTCACTTGGTTTCCAAGTGTTTTTGATAAATTTGAATAGAAGAGATTATAGTGTGATATAGTGGTGTTTAGTGTTGTGCTCCACATTTCTTCATGATTGAAGTTATGCTTGTGTGATTTGGATATGTTGATCATAAGTGTCAAGAGGTGTTATATCTAGAGTTGTAGGTTTTGGATCGTACAGTAGTGAAAGTTGTGTTCACCTTTATTTTTTGGGAGAAATGAGATTACTCTGCATTTCTCCACATTGAGGTTTCTTGTCTCATGAATTTGAAAACATGCTTATAATGTTTATATCTAATTTCCCTTGATTTTTTAAGTGTTGAGGTGTTCCATGAAGTTGGTTAGTGAGTTGGATGTCTATGCTAGTATGTTTGGTTACATGGTCATCCTTCACTTCTTTCCACTGTAAAAGTGTTTGGTGCCAACCTATTTTGTAATTTCTCATTTGAGCTACATAGCTGATCTTAGAGAATGTTTTCAAGGTTGTGGAGGGTATATAAGCAAGGTAAATTGTTGGAGGTGTGTGCATCTATAGAAGGTGTGTGAAAGATGTAAATTTGATTAAGTGTGATGATCTAAGTGTGAGATTAATGCCTATGACTCTGAAGTAGTGAGCATAAGGGTCTACATTTGTAGTGTACCTAAAGTTACTGAAAGCAGTGAGTTGGAGATTGAAAATGGTTCAAATTTGTTTGGTGGATCTTCTTGTTGCTCTGAGATGGATTTCTCTTTGTAACAGTTCATTTCTCCCTTCCTTCTAATTCAAAAGTGAGCAATTGGAAATGATCCCTTCTTTCTTTTAGGTAGTGAGCCCTCTAGCAATGAGCCTATTGCATTCAGTGTCACTATTACTTTATATTGTGAGCTAATACTCTCCATGGTTTTTCCCTTCTTGGGCTTTCCACATAAATCTGGTGTTCTATTATGCATGGTGTTTAGGTGTGTTGTTGTTTCACTTGGTTACTTTCATACTAAATCTAATTAAGGGTTTAAGGGCTAATAATTATCTGAATGTTTGAGGGTTTTGATGATTTAATGTGCAACTTATTCATCCCCCTCTTAGTTGTCTTATGCATCTAACAATTAGTATAAAAGAAAGGTTCCTTGGAATATCTTAACCTCTTGAGGTATATTTGGATGGTGCATGGGAAGGAGGCTCCCTTTTTTTGATGGGACAAATTATTCATTTAGAAAACCAGGATGGAAGGTTTCCTTATTTACCTAAGGTTTGGAGTTTGGAAGTCAATTGAAGATGGACATACCATTCTCACTAATGGTCTAGCAACTGATGATGAGATAAGGCATATGAGAACAATGAAAAATAAAGCAATGCTCTTTTGAGTGGTCTTACTGATTCAAAACTTGTGAAGGTTATGGGCTACAAATCTGCTAAATAAATCTGGAAAAAGATGGAAAGTATCTATGAAGGATATAATAAGGTCAAGAAACCAAATATGTAGAGTTTAAAAACTAAGTTTGAAACCCTAAGGATGTCAGAAGATGAAGATATTGAAAGCTACATCCATAGAGTGGATGAAGCTGCCAACTCCATCAATGACCTTGGCAAAAAACTAGAAGAAGATGAGGTAGTAAAGAAGGTATTAAGAACTCTCCATAAATATTATAGTTCTAAAGTTTATGCTATTGATGAAGCTCAAGATTTAGATTATTATTCTAGAGATCAATTGTTTGGTGCTTTTACTACCTTTGAATTCATAAAGTTTGGTCAAAATGATTCAAGAAAAGAGACTGCTTTTAAAACTAGCAAAATAGAGAAAGATGATGGATCGGATTTGGATGATCTTGATGAGGTAGAAGTAAATTTTGTTAGGATATTGAAAAAGGGGACTGAAAAATACAAAGGTAAGTTACCTTTCAAATGTTTCAATTGTGGAAGATAGGTCATTATGCTTCAAGATGTCCAACGAAAGTTTCAAGTGATAAATATAAGGATAACAAAGGTAAATATGTCAAGAGGAGTTATTATGTCAAAGAAGATGCTAGCATATTTGATGATGAATTTGACTACTCCGATGATGAAAATGATGAATGTTTGTTCATGGCTCTGAGTGTTGGAAATAATTCTACCGACTTTGAAAGATGTATGAAGGAAATTGATCTGAAAACATGCCACAACATCAAAGGGACTATAGTGACTATTTTTCACTCCAGAGAGTAGTCATTAAATAATTGACATCGGATGCTCAAATCATATGACAAGTGATAAGAGTAAGTTTTTTAAACTTGAGAAGTTTGAAGGTGGTCTTGTTAAGTTTGGTGATGACACATCTACTAAGATATGTGGAAAATGTTTAATTAGTTTTGATGGCAAGAATAATATAGATGATGTTCTTTATGTCAAGGGTCTCTGACAAAATCTTCCGAGTGTAGGACAAATGTGTAGCAAAGGATATAATATTGTATTTAAGGATGGTGGTTGTGAAATCACAAAAGGAAGATCTGGAACTCTAGTTGCTATAGGAACAAGGACATATGGGAATTTTTATCATCTCAAAGGTGCTAATGGTAAGTTTGTTATGACTCAAATCAATGGAAGTTGGCTATGACATAGAATAATGTGCCACATTAACTTTGATAGTCTAGTGAGGCTTAGCTCTGATTAAGTTGTGAGAGATCTTCCAAGAATTACAAAGACTATCAATATAGTTTGCAAGGAATTTTAGGTTGGAAGTCAAACAAGAAAGAGGTTCAATATCAAATAATATTCTACTACAAGACCTTTAGAATTGGTGTATACAGACCTATGTGGACCTACAAGAACAAGAAGCTTTCAAGGTGTCAGGTATTTCATGTTGTTAGTTGATGGTTACTCTAGAATGACTTGGGTAACTTTTCTTATAGAAAAACCAGAAGCTCTAGACAAGTTTAAAGAATTTAAAGTTATGGTTGAGAATGAAATGGATATGAAAATCAAGTGCTTAAGGTCTAAAAAAGGTGCAAAATTCACCTCCAATGAGTTTAACAATTTTTGTGAAGATCATGGAATAAAAAGGCATTTGTCATATAAGGAAGCTATGGTAGCGGAACAACTTCCTACACTAATCTTGACAGGAGAATAATGCAAAACTTTTATAGATATTTTTAGCTATAGAAAATTAAACATAAATATCATGCATACCAGAACACAGTGATTTATGCAGGGAAAACCCTCTCACCAGAAAAAACCTACACTCCAAAAGTCTCCAAATATATTATTGAGAAATCACAAAGATTACAATATACTTGCAGAGAAAGCTTCTCACAAGAGTATCACCAACTAGAGATCTAGAGGCAACACAAATGCTATCAGACTCTCAGAATACATCACAAATACACAGTCATAATACAATTCCCTCATAAAATAGGATTGTTGGAAGTTGAAGCTTGCCTCAAATGGTTGTCATTAATTTCAATAGGTTGTCATTAATGTTAACACAATACTAAATGTATGAGTTGTTTAACGAAAGCTATTTCCTATCAAAGATGACCATTATAGGTGGTCTGATGTGTTAGTTTTTAGGTCCTATTTCTACCATGAAACAAGCTATGATTCATATATTCAAAGATCTTGGCTGACTCAACATGTGCAATATTTTAAGTGGACTAATTATGTCTTATGGATGTTTTGGCCGACATAAGAAATGCGTTAATCTTATATAAGTCTGACCTAATTGAAAAACAAGATATATATATGAGACTCTCCAAAAAGAAAACAAAGACAGATATAGAGACTCTCTAGAAAGAAAAGAGAGACAAACATTGAGACAAAAAAGAGCATGATAGTAAGAAAGAGAAAAAGAGAGTGCAACAGAGTGGAGTAAGCGAAGCAGGCAAATACAATAAAGTGTATGATAAAAAATAAATTATTGAGCAATTAATTAAATATAGTACTACCTATATAGAGCTCCATCCAGAATTGAACTCTACACAAGTAAGGTGTAATCTATCAGTTCACACTTTTGGATGTAAGGCTTAACTCTTGTATTCTGGTAGTTAGCCATATTTTGTATCTCTGTGGCAATGAGCCCTCTGAGTTGTAGCCCTGTTGGATAGTGAGTCCTTATTGTAGGTAGAGAGCCTTATCTTAGGTAGTGAGCCTTTTGTAATCAATTTTGATATTCTCTATAGTGTGATTTAATCCTCACCATGGTTTTTCCCTCATTGGGTTTTCCACATAAATCAGGTGTTATTGTGTTTGTGCATTGAATTTGAGTTTCTGCATTGGGGTTTGATGATTTATCATTCAAGTAGTTTATGTATTAGTTCTGGTAATTGAATTGAAGGTTATAATCTGTGACAAATGATTCACCCCCCTCTCATTTGTCCTATTCAACAATTGGTATTAGAGCTCGGTCCTTTGGAATAAGTTTAATAGCTTGAAGGAGATCTTGGTAGGTTGAACTAAATGATGAGGGGATATGGATTAGATGAAGAATTAAGAACAAAGACTTCAGAGTCTGAAAATAAAGATCTAAAAGAAAATGTCAAGCAATCATGTGAATGCATTCAGAGACTAAGAAATTAGATCTGGAAGTTCAAGTTGAAACATAAAGAAGTTTACCAGGAACTAAAGGAAGCAAAGGATCCTATTGAAAATATAAGGATGAAACTTGAAGAAAGCAAAAGAGTGGAAGAGAATTTGAAATTGGAAATTGAACAAAGCAAGGTAGAGGAAGGATTCCTAAAAGAAATTATCAATCAAAATACAAAAAAATGTGATAAGCTTGAACAAGAAGTAGTAACCCTTAAAGCTAATCTGGAAAAAGTGAAAGCTCATGAAGACAGGTTCAAGACAAGCTCCACAATGCTTGATGAATTGATTTCATCTCATAAACTTGCAAAGGATAAAGGTGGTCTAGGACTTGAAGAAGGAAAAAGTTCAAAGACTAATCCAATTTTCAGCAAAGTGGGCAATCAAAGGAAATTTCAAGGTAGTACTTGTCAAGGCAAGAATCGAAGGATCAATATTAGAAGTATACCCATCCAAAAACCTAATGCTCAAAGGTATCCATATTTTAATGGATTTTGTTTCTCATGCAATAAATTTGGACATAAAGCAATAGAATAGAAGGAGTCAGATTGTTGGATTCCTTTTTGGAAGATGTTATAGTTGCAACAAGTTTGGACATAGAGCTACCGAATGTAGAAACCATACGATGATAAAAAAAAATTGAGACAAATAGAAGAATTCAATCTTTTCAAGGCTACTGTTACATATGCAATATATTTAGACACAATGCTAATCAATGCAAGATAAAGGAAAATAAAATTCAATTGATCCTGGATATGTTATGTGCTACACTTGCAACAAACTAGGCCATGTCTCAAAATTTTGCAGAAGCAAAGTTGGGAAGAAACTGAATCCGGAACAAAAGAACAAGCCTATGAACAAGATAGATCCAGAAGAAGTAAGGAGAGATGAAAAAATATTGGAGAAAGAAGGAAGAATCTGAGAAAAAGGATGAATTAAATGGCCTTGTATCTACATCTGGTGTAGATACCTCTTCTAAGGACTGAACCTAGTAATGGTTTCAGGGGGGGCATTCACAGAAAAAAATATAGAAAACCCTCGATATATGAGGTGTCATGCAAAGACAGATGGATATGTGATGTGAATCATTATTTTTGAAGGTGAAGAAAATTTCGGTAGAAAAGATGAAAATCAGGAAATTTGAGGAGCCCCTCTTGGGTCATAGTATTTCTCAAAAGATAGTTGTCAATTTAAAATGATCCATCAGCTTTGGTAGAAGTTGGTGCTGACATACTGAAGTACAGATGATGATGTCACAAGAAATAAATTACCTTTTATGATGAAACCCTAAAAGTGGCAAGTTAAATAAGGAAGATTGAGTAGTCATTTTCATTATGAAGTGAATGAGCTAAGAAATAAAGAGTAGATGAGAAATAAAAAGTTAGGGTTATTGGCAAGAAAAAGTAAGGAGATCAAGGCTAAAACAATGGAGCCGAAGGCAACAGTGGTATTTAATCCGTGCATCAAAAAATTTAGAAATTGAGTAAGTTACAGATTGATGAATTTGATCATGAAAAGATTCAAAATTTTGAGACTTCTCTTTCTGTTGAGCAAATACAAATGATCAAGAATTTAGGGCACAAGGGTTTAGACATTTGGAGTGAATTTCCATACTTTTCAAATGTGGACATTGTTCAATTTATCTTAAGCAAAATTCAAGGTGATCAGATGATCTTCAAAAAACCCTATGAGATCACGAAGGAAGCAATTGGAGCAATAACATGATTAAGCAATAATGGACCCATTCCAGTCAAGAAGTTAGTAAAGAAAAAGGAGGTCGAATCCCTAAGTGGGGTAGCAGGAGATCAAAGGGCACTTCTAATTCATGCTATAATCGAACTGATGATAAGGTATGCGACATATGGAATTTCATATAAGATTTATTTTAGAAATATGGAATAAGATTTGTGCGAGTTACTGAGGAATCAATTAATGGATAATATAAATATGAAAAAGAATGACAATTATTCTTTTCATTTTCGATCTCTGGTTATATGTTGTTGATGTATTTTTTGAAATTGTTACCATTGAAAGATAATATTGTGTGGAAGTTAGTTATACCAGTTGGGAAGCATGTCTACCAATATTTGGAATGTCTAGCAGAAAAGGAAAAGGTTTGTAAATAATACTTTGAAAAAAAATAAAATGTATGGAGTTTTGACATGATTTTCGGTCTGATTGGGATGTTTGAAGCAGGATCCTCCTCCAAAAAGAGGAAAGAAAGAAGAATTATCTCAATCTCTCCTCTAGAAATAAAGAAGTTGAAGTCAGAGGAAAAGGAAGAAGAAAAAGAAGAAAAGATTACAAAATAAATTGATTTGGCATCAACTGATGATGATGATGAAGACTTTACTAAGGAGAAGGTGTTGAAGATTCTTGAGAAATTTGGTGGATTGAAGAAGATTGGAGATGAATGGTTGTCACAACCATCATATGAATAGGATGAGATTACATACACCCTGGCTAATTGCATAATTCATAATGATATTGACCTAAGTGATGCGATAAGTGCTTTACCAAAAGTATTGATTGAGTGGATTGAGGAAAGACTAATGGCACAATCACCTAGTGAAACAATAGAAAAAGATGAAATTCAATTAGCCATGGAAGAAAGATGTCAAAATGCACAGAAGAAATTGATTGAGAGCATAAATGAATTGAAAATCTACATCAAGAGTGTAAACAATGTGTATAGGTATTGTCTCCAGTGGCCTATTGCTATTGGAAACTATAGAGAAAAAATTGATGCTATTGAGCTTGAATTGAATTCTATTAGAAAAACATATGATATCCTTAATGCCAAGGATGGAGAACAAAAGAAAAGGATCAATTCCTTACAATCTAAACATGTAGTCATTGTGGTACAAAGGGATCATATTGTGAAGACCTTTTGGAAAGTTAAAGAGATAATTGAGTTGAGATTGGAATAGCTTTCCAGTCTCCTAGTGGAAGTTGAGAATAATGCACAAACTATTTCTATTCCATATACTCTTCTAGAAACAATTGATTCAATAGAAAAGAACAACAATATTTTTTTAAACATCAGGTTGGTAGTGGATTCCTAGAAGACATGTCTTCCAGAACTGAAAGAAAAATACAAGGAGACATTTTAAGGGAAGAAGGATTGAGGTAAAGAACCATTTTTGATATCCTTTTTCTGAAGACTATTTTTGTAAAAAAATTGAAAGGGGAGATAGATATTTTTTTTTTCCATTGATGTCAAAGGGGGAGAGGAAGCATGCAAAAAGAATGAAAATCATTTCATCTCATCAAAAGAATTACAAAGGTTATTTTTGTTGGCTTTTCACATCTTGTGTTTCCATCAATGAAAAAGGGGGATATTGTTGGAAGTTGAAGCTTGCATCAAATGGTTTTCATTAATGCCAATTGATGTCAACACAGTACTGAATGTATAAGTTGTTTACCAGAATCTATTTCCTATCGAAGATGACTATTATAGGTGGTCAGGTGTATTGGTTTTAGGTTCGGTTTCTACCATGAAACAAGCTATGATTCAGATATTCAAAGACTTGGCCAACTCAACGTGTGCAATATTTAATGTGGACTAATTATTTCTTATGGATGTTTTGGTCAACATAAGAAATGTGTTAACCTTATATAAGGCTGACCTAATTGACAAACATGATATACATTTAGTGTAGGAAAATGCATACCCTTGCATTTTCACACTTGTTTGGGCCAACATTGCTTTATTTATCCTTCTTTATGTCTTAATTGGCCCTATTTTGCATCCACAAGCCTAATAAACTACATATTTTTTCAGTTAATCTCGACAATCCTCAAAGGGAAAATGAGCATTTAATGTTTTTTATTTGTGTCCCTGATTTTTGGGTCAGGACCTAGGGCATATTAGTCCCCTAAAGGTCTTCGGACCTTGATTTTGAACACACCTAAAAAGGTCCCTTTTTGGAGTCTATTCCTCGAGAATTTAGCCCTGGTCTTAGTCCTCCTTGGCTTATTTTTGCGATTTAATTTCAAATTCTGGCGGGATTTAGCCTCCTCCAATTAATATTTTCCTATGTTGGCTTGGTGTGATGTAATTTCGAGATATTAAGCATAATCAAGTATAAATATAAGGTTCATTCACTCATTTTCATATCTAGCAATCCTAAGAATTCATGAAAGCATCCAAGCATTCAAGTATTCATTCAAGAGTAGTTCTTCAAGCATTTTGGAGCCATCATCAAGATTCAAGAATCATATCAAAGGCTATTCTTGCATCATGTGTGTTTTTGTGCTAACATGTGTGATGTAGGGTTTTGATTCAAGCAAGCAATCCAAGCAAGATCTATCAAAGAATTCATTGGATTCGATATCTACATTCAAGCTAGCCATTTCACACAAGGTTGCAGAATTTACAACAAGGGTTTGGTGAGTTGTAACATTGCATTTTGTTTATTCATCATTTCCCTTCATTATTCTATTTCATTTCAAGGTTTAATTACCAACAAGGGGTTTTACCAAGGAAAACCCCCATTCACTAACATTTAACAAGTTTTCCCTCTCTTGGATGCTTGTGATTACAAATTTAGGTTGAAGACTTAAGATCATTTGGAGTGCAAGATTGCAAAGTTGCATCATAAAGTTGTCATCTTCATGGAAACTCACCTACAAGTCAAATTTGAAAGTTTCAGATTCTGAGATTTGAGAGGAAGCAAGTGCAATCCTTGGAGGTTAGGATCACATTCTATTTTTTCAAAAATTCAAAATGGGACTAATATGCCAGCTAGGGCATCTTAGTCCTCCCAGGGTATTTTTCATAGATTCTTTGAGATTCTATTTTGAGATCCAAAGATTTTACATCTGCTCAGAAAAATAGCAGCGGGACTAAGACAACAGTAAGGGCATCTTAGTCCTCCCAGGCACATTTTGAAAGCTTCTTTACATTTACAAATCCTCACAACATCTCTAGACTTCCCAGGTACACACATCCTATCTTGTTGTTGCATAATTTCATCATTTGCATCTTTCATTTAGCTTGCATAACTAGGTTTCTTAGGTTGAATGCTTATTTATATTTCCAAGCATTTTCTTGGTGGTGAACCCCTTAAAGATATACAAGAAAACATCCCCCCCTTTCCTAAGTCCTCCTAATTGAGAATTGACTCACCTTGTGAGGTTGATGGTCAATCCAGCTAGGGTTCTTAGGACATTATTGAATGATTAGTGGGAATTTTGAGTGACACTTCATCACCATCCATATTTACCATTAATCATTTTGGTAAACTTGACTTCTTTGAGCATTCATTTTCTAATTTGGAGTCCATAAAGGTCTTAGATCTAGATTACATTCATTGCATCTTGCATTAGTGAAAGTGCATCTAGGGTTTCTTGCATCTTGCATCAGTGAACTTGCATCTAGGGTTTATTGCATTTGCATTAGTGAAAGTGCATACAGGTTGCATTTTTAATTTCTTGCATCATTTAATTTCATTGAAAAACTAAAAAGTGCATTGTTAATCATTCCAATTGTATTTACAAACATTGTTATTGTATTGAAAATAGAAAAAAGTGCATTCTATTTTGCATTCAAGTGCTTGTTACAAGTTACCTTTTTTGCATCCATTTGCATAGATTTCTATTTCCAAATATTAGACCCCTGAATAGGCAACTTGTAAACATTGTAGACAACCCAAAATTTGCTGATTTTTGACAAAAACCTCTGCTAGGACTAAAACGCCCTTCCTGCCTTCTTAGTCCCTCTCAGGGTCTTTTGCTCAGAAGCCTTTGTGTGTTGTTTGTTGTCTATTTCAGTCCCTGGAACTTCAGAATCTCATGAGGAGGACCAAGATTCCCTTCCTGGTGTCTTAGTCCTTGTTGACTTTGACTTTCCAATTTTTAGGGTTTTAAATTGCTTTTTTGTGCTTCTGTTGGTT
This sequence comes from Sequoiadendron giganteum, assembly GCA_007115665.2. NCBI lineage: Eukaryota > Viridiplantae > Streptophyta > Pinopsida > Cupressales > Cupressaceae > Sequoiadendron > Sequoiadendron giganteum. The sequence goes on from CM021100.1 coordinate 181,742,244, forward strand.
GCTTTCAATTTTTTGTTTTAGTTTGTAGAATTGTTGTTATCTCAATTTATTTCATTTTCAAGTGTATTTGCTTAATCTTGCATCATGGAATGTTCTTAGGAAATTTTTGGATGTCCCTAAAATATTTGGTAGATGTGTCAAGTTGTGGATTTGGTAATGATCCTAATGACATTGAACACACTCCTGCTCAATCAACTCCGAATGCATGTCCTCGTGATGTTGACATAATTGGAGAAGATAATGATAGAATGAATATGTTCCTCAATGATTTCCTTAACAACCTTGAAGATAATGCATCCTTTTACCCATCCATGAAACAACCGAATCCCCCTACAATACCACCTCTTGAGATGTTTGGTTACTTACATCTTGAAACTGAAACAAAAGTTGAACCTAAGTTCCCTACAATAGGCGAACCTAGTTCCTCTAAACAAACAAATACTCAACCATCCTATGATAACAAAGTAACAAACACTTCAATCAATATGGAAGAAACATATGGCAAAGGATTCACAATCTTGAGTAAACAAGGATGCAATATAACAAGTGAACATGAAATTCACCAACTCCTAGAACAAATTCCAACTAACGAAAAAAGAAAAGGGTTAGGATATCAAGATCCCTCTCACAACGTAAGAGTTCCTAGAGAATACCTAGAGCTTCGTAGTGATGGTACAGTGGTCTTTTATTCACCTCCTGATGTGAATGTCCTTCCTAAAGAACAACCAATGACTCACAACAATGAAAAGGATGATAGGATCTCCTTAGGTCCTCCTCCTTCTCCTTATTCAACTACATAAGTTGGTGAATATAGAAAGTGAAAAATATCTTACAAAATAAAGAAACCTCAATTCCCTTTTCCACCATCTTCAACCAAACAAACTTTACACATACTTTTAAGTCAAGGTATTATCACATTACCACCCATACCTAAAAATTGATTTCCAAATCCTAAGAACAACAACATATCTTATTGCAAATATCATAGGATTTTCGGTCATAGTACCGATGCATGTCACACCTTACAATTGACACATATTTAAAAGTTTTGATATAATAGAAATAATCCATTAAAATGGGACCTCTTATCATGTAATAGTAGTAGAATCTTGACATTCTCACTATTACATGATCCTTATCATCACCTACCTCGGCTCATTCTTGCCTTGCACTCAATGGGGATAATAAATAGATGGCCTTTCCCTAGTAAGGCATTTGTTGTTGTCCCTTAGATTCTTCATCTACCTTTCGCTCATACAGACTGAGGTTGAAAGGAAAATTACTTGCTTTAGGTTGACTTGCCTATACCCTACTAGTCTTTTTGCCTTCTTTTGTTTGATTGCATGTGCGTATTATGATCCCCCATGATGTTTTGTTTGATGTTTCTCTCTTTTTTTACATTCCTCCATTTGTACCTTCATTCTTCTATATGTTGTAAACCTTGTTTTCTTTTTTCAATTTCACTTTTGTCTTGTGTTTTCATTTTGGGGATGATGCAAGGTGTCGAGACACCTTGTGTCTCTTTCATGTTGACCCAAAAGATTTTCATTATCCTTTCACTTTTGTCTTGTGTTTTCATTTTGGGGATGACGCAAGGCATCAAGACACCCTATGTCTCTTCCATGTTGACCCAAAAGGTTATCTTTTTTTTTCACTCTCTTTGTGTCATTCTTCCAGTTCTATGTGTATTTGGGGAGTGATGATAGTTCTGAGTTGTCTAATATCATTGTAGCAAAGAAAAATACTGACCCTGAATCCATAGATCCCTTATGTGTTTCTGGAGGGAAACTCTCTTTTTCGTTTTCTTTTCCATGTTTTTCTACTTTAAAGTAATTGCTCACAACATGGTGTTAGCAATTTCTTTAAAGTGGGGGCATACATTGGCATCATATTTGGCATGATTTCATTTGCATTTATCTTTCATGTTCCTTGTGCGATTTCCTTTCTTCTTGTGATGTGTCCTTTTCTTGGTGGTTTCATTGGGTGTTGACTTCCTCTAAGAGCGTAATATTTCCTTGTCTTCTCTTGGAAACATTAGATACAATTTTCCCTAGGATGAGACCCCTTGAATTTGTCCTCTCTTGGAAACAAGATGAGACCTTTTGTGCTTGTCCTCTCTTGGAAGCATTGGGTATGATGTTCCCTAGGATGAATCCTTGTATTTATCCTCTCTTGGAGATGTTGGGCATAATGTCCCCTAAGATTAAGACCTCACATGAACTAAACCAAATCCATTTGAACATCCCTCTTTATTGTTGTGTCTTGTTCCTTATTAAATTCATGGATTTATGGCTTTGATATGATTTCTTGGGGCTCACCTAGTGAACAACTAGCTTCACTAGCTTGTGTGAGTGTGCACTTTCTTTTTGTTCCTTATTAAAGTCATGCAAGTATGGATTTGATATGGTTTCTTGGGGCTCACCTAGTGAACAACTAGCTTCACCAGCTCGTGTGAGTGTTCATTTTATTTTTTTCCTTATCATAGTCATGGGGGTATGATGTTGAAATGGACCTCTTGGGGCTCACCTAGTGGACAACTAGCTCCCACTAGCCCTCGTGAGCATGCAATTTTGTTTGCATAGTGGATAGGATGTTTCATTTGTAAGATTTTTTGGACTAATATCCTAGATTCAGTCCACCGCATTGGACAACCCGTTAAATCTTGATCCATTGCATTTTTCTTTTTCTTTTTTCTTTTCTTCGATGGTGTATGTTTTTGATTTGATTATGGCTTCATATATCATCCACATTTGCGTTCCTTTGTTCCTATGTTGGTTTTCCATAAGATCTTGATCTTGGGGGCTTGATCATCCCTCTTGATTTTTGTTGAATCCTATCTTACTAGCATTTGTACATTTGAACCCCTCTTGATTGTGTGATTGGCTACTTTAGTGTGAGTTTGAAGCAATTTCATCCTCTCACTAAAGTGGGGGCTAAATGTAGTGTAGGAAAATGTATACCCTTGTATTTTCACACTTTTTTGGGCTTGCCTTGCTTTATTTATCTTTATTTATGTCTTAATTGGCCCTATTTTGCATCCACAAGCCTAATAAACTACATATTTTTCTAGTTAATCTCGACAATCCTCAAAGGGAAAATGGGCATTTAATGTTTTTGTTTGTGTGTCCCTAATTTTTGGGTTGGGACTAAAACACCACCTAGGGCATCTTAGTCCCCAAAAGGTCTTGGGACCCTAATTTTGAACACACCTAAAAAGGTCCCTTTTTGGAGTTTGTGCCTCGAGAATTGAGCCTCAGGACTAAGATGCCACCTAGGGCGTCTTAGTCCTCCTTGGCTTATTTTCGAGATTTAATTTCAAATTCTAGCGGGATTTAGCCTCCTCCAATTAATATTTTCCTATGTCAAAAAAATACATCTCCAATCATTAGGTGAATACCTTTTAGGTGGTTGTTTGTGCCTTGTAGGCCTTTGAAAAAGTTGAGTTGGAGGTTCTTCCTCCTTTTTCAAAGATTCAGAGCTAGATGAGCTCTCCTCAAATTCTTGTCTATCCATGGGCCCTTATTCAACTTTCTCAGGTGTAGAAGGAAATTGAATCACATCTTCCTATTTACTTTTTTATGGTTTTGATGCAAAAGAAGTCTTAGTTTCTCTAAAAATAACACTTCTACTATGTATTACTTTTTATGCAACAAGATCCCAAAGCTTGTATCCTTTCACACTATAATTGTATTCAGTGAAGATACATTTCACAACCTTATTCTCCAACTTTGTTCACTTCTCCTTTGACACATGTGCATATGCTTCATTACCAAAAAATCTAAGATTCTTAATGAAGGCTTGTGACCCAACCATGCCTCTATAGGTGTCTTATCAACAAGAGCTAATGTAGGAGATCTTTTAATCAAATAATAGCTAGTGGGAATAGCTTCAACCCAAACCCTTTGTTCTAGACTAGCACCACTCAACATAATCCTAGCCTTCTCCATCAGTGTCCTATTCATTCTTTCTGCAACTCCATTCTATTGTGGAGAATACAAATTTGTCTTTTATCTATGAATACCAAAATTATTTACAAAACATATAAAAATTATTAGAGAAAAATTTAATGCCATTATCAATCCTCAAACATTTTATTTTCTTTCTAGTCTACAACTCAACCATTGCTTAAAATTCTTTAAATCAACTAAAAAATTCAGATTTACTCTTTACAAAATATACCAATGTCTTATTATAATAATCAATTAATGAAACATAATATTTGGATTTACCAATTGAAGGAACATCTATAGGACTAAACACATCAGAATGAATAACATCCAATACACCACAAGAATTATGAGAACTCGAGTAAAACTGAATGCAATTTTTTTTCCATAAATTCAATGCTCACATAAATCAAATTCAAGATTACATTTAGACAAACCTTCAACAAGGTTTTTATTTTTCAAGGTCCTTAGATCCTTTTCTCTAATGTGGCCAAGTCTTTGGTGCCATAACATAGTTTTCTCTACAAGTAACTTTGATTTAGAAGAAATAACACACTTGGGTACCCAAAATCCATGACCATTTGTTGAAGATGAAACCCTCACCTCATCCATAGAATTTATTTTCATAGAAGTACTATTGCACTCAATAGTGCATGCATCAAGCTTATATAATGTGTCGTATCTGACACATCTAACCATCTTGCATCCTGCATTAAAAAATAGTACCTACACACCTACATCTATTAGTTTTCTTATAGATAATAAATTTTGTGCTAATCCACGGATGTGCAACACACCATTAATCCTTTTTATTCTACCATTAGTAAACCTGATTCTAACTTTACCATGACCAATAATATTTAAATGAGAATCATCACCCAAGTACACCTTACCCCCATCAAATTATTCATATTCACAAAACCAATCTCTATTAAAGGTTATATGGAAAGATGCACCCAAGTCACCATCTTCCTTCACAAACTTAGAATCAGAATTGAATTTCTTCTTTTTCTTCTTCTTTTCTTCTTTACATTCCTTATGAACATTTCTAGGTTTACTACAGTTCCATCAAATAACTTTGGACTTTCCAAGAGATTTGGATCTCCCCTTGGACTTGGATTTATCACACTTCTCATTCTCCTTTCCTTTTTCCTTAGGTCTTCCATAAAAATTTAGGGTTTGCTTGGAATTGATGGATACCTTCCTCCTCATCTCTTTAGAAAGTAAATAAACCACCATATCTTTATTCTTCAATATAACACAAGTACTCCCAATAGACATAACAAGAAAATCCCATGAATTGGGAAAATACCAAAGCAAGATTTGAAATTTCTCCTCCTCATCCATTTTGACACCAATTAAGCCACTAGCATATTGAATGCTTCTAGGTGGTCTGTAATTTATCCACCCTCTTCCTTTCTCAAAGAATACAATTTCTTCCTCAAGAAAATATTGTTCACTAAATATTTGGCTTGATACATCTCACCAAGATTCTTCCATAGTTTCTATGTAGAAGTCTCTTCATGAAAATTTATTAAAATAAATTCCGCCAAGCACAGTTTGATTAGACCCTTGGCTTTATGAACCATAACATCATATTGAGTAGCCTGAGTAGGATCTGTAAGAATTTAAACATTCTCATCAACAACATCCCATAGATCTCGATCTATCAACAAATCCTCCATCTTTAACATCCACATTATTCCCCCTAATGAATTTTCCATCTAAAAATTATTGCAACAAGATCACAAAGTATCTTCTGCACAAGCTCCCACTCAAATATTGATTAGTTCAAAAAACCCCAACAAGCCACAACTAAAATCAAAGTGATTAGGCTTTGATACCACTTGTAAGGAAGCTAAGGTAGTGGAAAAACCTCCTATACTAATCTTGAGAGGAGAATAATGTAAAACTTTTACAAATCTTTTTAGTTACAAAAACTTAAATAGAAATCAACATAAATAGATTATGCATACCACAACATAGTAACTTACATGGGGAAAACCCTTTCGAGAGAAAAAACCCACACTCCAAAATCCACCCAATATGTTATTGAAAAATCACAAAGATTACAATATACTTGTAGAGGAAGCTTCTCACAGGAGTATCACCAACTAGAGATCCAAACGCAACACGACTGCTATTAGAATCTCGAAATACATCAAAAATACAATCATAATACAATTCCCTCATAAAATAGGGTTGCATTCTAGGGAAAGTCAAGCTAATAAAATATCGGTCATTAGATCAAGACCCGATGATGAAAATTCCATATTTACAATAATAAAATATAAATGAAAATTTCTTTTCAGGGGCACCCCCCTTCATGGATGTATTAAAAATACTTTATGTATCAACAATACCTTATATAATTGCAAGGTTGAGACACATTTTCCAAACATGTTATCCCCTAGAACTCCTCAACATAATGGAGTGGTGGAGAGAAATAATATGATAGTTCAAGAAGTAGCAAGGACAATGATGAAGAAGCCAAATATACTAGATTCAATTATTAGATAATCCTTATATGTTTTCTAGATTGAAGAAGACATTGTATGGACTTAAGTAAGCTCCCAAATCTTGGTATGTAAGTTTGGATAGGTACTTGTTGTACTAGGGATTCAATAAAGGTACTGCAGGTAGCAATCTTTACTTTAAAGTTGAGAAGGATCAAATCTTGATTGTGGTTGTGTATGTTGATGATATAATCTTTGGAGGAAATGATACAATGTGCAAGAATTTTGCAAAAGAGATGTAGAATGAATTTGAGATGTCAATGTTTGGGGAGATGAATTTCTTCCTTGGGTTACAAATCAATCAAAGAGATAAATGAATATTCATTTCACAGTTAAAATATGTCAAGGAAATGTTGAAGAAGTTTGGAATGGAAGACTCTAAACTGGTATGTATTCCTATGGTTATTGGTTGAAAGTTGAGTGAGAATGATGAATCTCCTAAGACTGGTAAGAGAAAGTATAGATCAAGTATTGGTAGATTGCTATATCTAACTGCTACTAGATCGGATATAATGCATGTAGTTTGTTGACATATTTCAAGAAGATCTTAGAGAATCACATGTGGCAGTAGTAAAGAGGATATTTAGATATATGTAGGGCACTCTAGACTATGGTCTATGGTATCAAAAGGATACTAATTTCTCTTTAAGTGCCTATACAAATGAAGATTGAGTAGGTTGTGTGGATGATAGAAGAAGTAAAAATGGAGGTGATTTATTTCTTGGAAGCAAGTTGGTTTCTTGGCTAAGAAAAAAGGAGGATTCAATATCTTTATCTACTGCATAAGTAGAGTATAAGATCTTACCATCTTGTAAGGTATTGAAGAAGAATAAATCATGGATGAAGAAAGTCAAATGAATGAGGGAGACCCAGGTGATAAAATGCTTGTTGCTAATATTATGGAGCAAATGTTGTTACAAAAAAATCTTGATGATGCAAGGAAAATATCAAAGGTGTAAACACTTCCTATCATTTCAAAAATATTTAAAATTTTCAAGAAAAACTGTACCTGTGGATGAGGAAATCATCAATTTTTTTGACCAATACCAAGGAGAACTTGAAGATGTCAGAGCCATATAATAATTTGAAAGGTACTACATCAAGTCTAGAGTGGAAGAAAAAATGTTGAAGGATGGTAAATAACTAGAGACAGTGATAGAGACACCTGAGACACAAATTCAAGATATCAAACAGATGGTGATGATACAACATAAAGAAAAAAACAGATCTGTAAGAAGAAAAAAAGGAAGAAAGAGTTCAACCAAAGGCACTCCAAGCCATAGAGGTTGAAGGTAAATATTATTTAATTAAATAAAATATTTCAGTTTTTTCTAGTGAGCTCCCACTTTAGGAAAAATTAAGTATTGAAAAGAAGGACCCAATGCCAAGTGAGAATGGTCAACATAATAGCCCTATTGTTGGAAATGATTTCATGATGGATACTTTAGCTCAAATTTATTCTAATAATTATTTTCACTATGAGTGACAGTATTGCTATGAATTTCTCAAAAATTTCTAAATTAGCAAAGGAAGGTAAGAAATTTGATTGCCTCTATAATTACAGTTTAAATAATAAGGGTGGAAGTAGTATCAATAATATTTTGCATCATCTTCTTATTATGTCATCACAATATTTTTTATCATGATAAGAATTCTAACTTTGATGAAAAGATGAAGGGTACAAAGTGGAAGGTGGATCCTTCCTCTCAACCACAAAATTGCTCATCCATGATGGTGTGGGATCCTAGTGCTTTATCCAAAGAGCCATAAAAATAAGATATTGAAAAGAAAATGAAGGCTGAATTTTTTGAGAGATTTAATCTCATATTTGAAAAAGTGTTTTCCCGTTCATAATCCCTAAAATCTAATTATATATTAGAGTAGTGTGGTATTTTGGATTGAATTGCCTCAAACAAGCTGACCCCAAGTCCATTTTTATCAAACCATCTCTCTTAAATCTTCTCATCAACAATATATCTTCATCCTCTTCAACTTCTATACAAAAACACTATACAAACATGACCTCAAGTTGACATCAAGTTGACATCAATGACAACACATTGGGTTGACATCAATGACAACACATATTGAGTTGACATCAATGAAAACACATATTGTTAACGATCTCCCCATTTGTCATTGATGGCAACACACACATATATCTAGAAGTCTTCTCTCCTCCTTTCTTCTCTCCCAACTGATATGGAAATTATCAACACACTCTCCCCCTTTGACATCAAGGACAAAGGGAAAAATATCTTCTAATTATAACAACCCAAAAAATTATATGAACTACCCCTTATTGTATGATTTCTATAAAAATACACTCTCTTGAGATGGAGATGCCCAAAAGCTGATGCTATATGTCTTAAAAAAAAAGATATCACAATCCTCCATAAAACTATACAAAGACAAAATTATCTTATCTACACTTTTGTATCTCCCTTAGAAGGTAGAATGTTCTTGTAAATTACCTTGAGGTGTGTCAGACTTGCATCCTAGTTTTCTTTTTCTGAGGTAAGAATATGATTTTGACATTCAAACTAAATGTATGTATCATCAACCTCATCCACACTGCTTGGAGCCTTCATCTTCTGATCAATTAATTGTGCCCTAGTTCATCCATCCATGTCTTTTGACAAATCATATGTCTCGACCATTTCAGTAGTCTGTGACTCAATGGATTCGATTTTATCTTTGATGTTCTTAGTGGAATTTGGCCATTTAAAAAAAACAAATATAAATCAGTGACTCCATCAATACATTCTTTAAACATCATCAAATTCTCTTACAATTTGTTGTGTGCATTGGCACACTAGTCAAATGCATCAACCATTATTTTATCATTTATCTTCCTCAAGGCCTCTTGTTCTACATTTTGTTCAATATGAGAGGAATGATCTTTGAAGGAATCCATCAAAAGCTTCAATTTTTGTTTTGGAGGCAAATAATAATTAATTTTTACCTCAAGTAAACCCCCCTAAATAATATTCACTATATCATCAACTAATCTAGTCTTCTTCACATGTTCCCACAAAATCTCCTTCCTTGTAGAAGCATGCAAAATATCACCAAGCTATAATTTATGGAGGGGAGAAATATTTGACAAGTCAACTTGTCTCTCATGAGTAGGAATTTGTAGAAGCTAGGGTATTACCATAGGTTGAAACTGCATCTTTATTTTTAGTAGGTCCTTGAATGAACCTGAAGGTGAAGAGTCCTGACCTATATCCATAGAAGCATCTTGCTTCTCACCTGTCTTCTATGTTGCGTGCTAAATTTTCTCAAGATTAACCTCTTCTTTCCCCTTTTCTTTTTCCATCTCCATATCAAAGACTTATTGCACTTTATGCATAATAGAGACATCTTCTTTTTCTTATTTTCTAGAAGGTCCTTGTACTTCTTTCTGAATAGATATATTTTTCTCATTTGTATTTTCCAGAGGAGACATATTATAAATTTCCTATTCTATTAGAGGCATTGGTACATTCATTTCAACATCAATGTCATAATTTTCCAGAGGGTCCTATGAATCAACATCAACTTCACTTTGTAATTCATCAATTATTTTCTTTGTATCATCTTCAGTTTCACTTTGAATCTTCCTTTGTGATCAGGTAGTTTTGATCAAGCCAAAAGATATCTTCATGGACCAGGCTCAATGAAATTTTGACCCATTCATCTTCATAGAAAAAGTTGGGGAAACCCTTCCACATGTCTAATCATTTTACCTCTACATTTACATTCTTTAGCTTGAGTTGAAAATCATCACCCGAGAGATGATTTCTTCTGAAGTCTTCCAACTTCAGATGATTTTACTCATTTAGCGGTGAGTGAATATATATGCAAATATCTTATGAATGAATCAAATTGATTAGAGTGTGAGAAAATGCTCTATCCTTTTCGGTCATAGTAGATATGTATGGAAGTTTCTTGAATTTTGGCCTTGGATTCTCAACAACATCAATAACTATTGGTGTAGCCATGACAATACTTTCTAAGACTATGGTTTTTCAAGAAAATATGAGAAATACATGTGAATACTGTCTTTAGGGTTTACACATGAATTTACTAAAAAATTATTTCACTTCCTTAGCTCTTGCACACACTTGATATCGTTTGAATGAGATAAAATTTGATCGACTAGGGATTAAATATGATTCACACCTACCTTGGCTTCTTCATATTAAATGTATTTTTATGCTTGACACAAGCAACTTTTTAGTGTCCTAAGATATCACAAATATCCATGATTATTCAACAAAATTTTGCACAGAGTGTATACGATCCAAAACCTTGAGAAAACATATATGTATCACCATTAACCATTATGCTGAAGATTTCAACATATTATGCTTTATAGGGATTTGAAAGAGTTGTAATTTAAACTCCCCTTTAGTCAATACTTTCTTCTAGTTACTAGAGGATCCATCTCCACTAGGAAAAGGTATAGATTCATCCTTTATTTCACTTTCTTCCTTCTTCTTCCATACCTTCCTTTGTTGATCAATGCCAATCTTATTTTGAGGTGTAGAAGATCTTACATTATTTCCCTTGCAAAACCTTGCAATGTGTCCTAGTTTTTTGTAATTGTAGTAGGTGATATTAGGTTGCAGAGCATAGTCATTTCTTCTCACATTGGATCTACAATCAAAAAACCTATGACCAAATTTGTTGCATGTGTAGTAGTAACCATAAAAGGATCGAGAAGTTATAGCATTATTCTTATTCACAAAACTATTCCTCATCACTTTACTTATGCATTCATTAGCTCCTTATGACCAAACTTGTTGCAAGAATAACACTGGCCATTAAAGAATTGAGAACTCACAGTATTGTACCTTGGAGGCCTAAATGACTTCTGACTGACCTTGCTTCTACATTCAGTAGCCTTGTGTCCAAAATTATTGCAAGAATAACAATAACCTTGAAAATATTAATTGAACCTGGTAGGGGCATATTGTTTAGCTAGTGGAGGACCTATGAATCCAATTTATTTCTTGTTATCTTGATTTTTCATTGCATCTCTAGAGGATGTCTTGTTAGGTTCTTCAGTGCAGGATTTCTCCTCTTTTGTTTTAGATTTTCCTTCTATTTTGAAGTTATCATACAAATTTGTAGATGCATTTATTATATGAAATTTTCCTTTCAATTTTAAACCCTAGTCAATTTTCTCTTTTGCTTTTTCCAACTCTTTTCTTAGAGTGACAATCTCTTCCTCAAGCTTTGAACATTCAATTGCTTTATTATTGAGCTTGGAATTCAAGAAATCCTCAATCATTTTTCCTTCTTCAACCTTAACTTTCAATTTAGAGAACACATCTTCTGCCTCCTTGAGTTTAGTCTCACATCCTTTACCTCGTTCCATTTGCGCTTTCAGTTTTCTAATTTCTTCTTTTGATTCTCTAGCTTGTGCCTTCAATTTGATAATTGTCTCCTTTTATTTTGAAATCATGCACTAATATTTCAAAATTAGTGTTCTTGCTTCATCCAGATCTTCAAGAGAAGATTAGAGTTCTCCTTCAAAATCTACTTCACAATCTTCTATATTGATGTCCTAACCTTTAGGTTCCATTGACTCTAGATCTACTTCTAGAGAAAACATATCATTGATCATGTCTTCAAATCCCATGTGTTTAGATGCAAGATCTATCTTAGCTATTAGGCTTCTCAAAGGCACTTGGATTTGATATCGATTGTTGAACATAGTCAGAGATTGAGAGGGGGGGGAGTGAATTAGTGTTTTCTTAATCTTTAAAATAATTCCATTTATAGCTTAAAAACCAAATAAAATTAACCAAAAGAATAATAGAAAGGAAAGAATGCACCACACAACGAAACCAAGACTTTTACATGAAAACACAATGAGGGAAAAACCACGATGAGAGTTAAATCACAATATATGAAGCTCATTTTTAACAAAAAATACAATACTATTTTAAGGCTCATTGCTTAAGGACTTGTAGGCTAAGTCGCACAACCTTAGGACAAGATACAAGGACTTGCCAAAGAGGCTCACTAACTAATAGTAGGATAAATGAAAATCACAATGAAAACATGAACTACTATAAAAGAAGCATCTAACATATGTTGATGTTGCAGTCCCTTTTTCACACAACTACTGCATAATATTGAACTTTCACACTAAATATTAAACATACTACACAATCTATCCTCTATATTTTTACACAATTTTTTTCTTCTATAAATACCCTCCACAACAACTCAAAACCCCAATTAGATCGGCTCCAAGATGACCTGTAAAATGAAACATGTTATATTGCATATCTTGGCTCCAAACATATAAATAATGAAGTGAAATAATTTGTAGATCAAAACATGCAACATAATAGGGCCCAAAAGCATCACAACACATCCTTCAATGCAAAATTAACTAATCAAGATCAATTGTAAATGAAGGAAACTAGACTATTGACCTAAACAACATCAACACCACAAAAATTGCTAACTATTCATCTTTACACCATTGAGGAGAAACCAAAAACATCATGCAGACCTTGATGTGAACAATGTATGTAATCAAAAAAATTATTAAAACCGTACCATAAATAATTTGATCATCATATGTTAGCGCAAATGAAGAAACCCACTGAACATACAAGAATAGAGCATCCTAGACTAATTGTGACACATCACTTTTGTGGTTCACCAAAATATCTAAAAAAATATGAATGAACCGATACACCTCTCTAAACATATCCCCAAGTCCACACAACTATAGCCACTACTTTAGAGGAATATAGAGCATTTTGGTAAACTTCTAAGACTCAAACTTTTCTTTATTACAATTTGGAGAACAATCAATTCTAGCTCTTGCTTTAGAAATGTTTATGAAATGAAATCATGGAAATAACCTCTTGCTAATTGCTAAAACATTCTATAACCGCACAACCAAATCATGTAATGTAGAGGAATGCAGACCAAAAAGCAGGGTCACTGACCTAGATAAATATGTAGTTTTTGCCTTAGGCAACTTCTCTCAACAACACAAGTAAAAGCATAAACATAATTGAATTTTCATCTAACTCCTTGAAGCATGGAAAAACCAATCAACAATGTGTAAAAATCTTATCTATGTTCATACTATGCTTTCAGGCTATCATTTTGTCACCTTAATCATCTACTAGGTCTTCTAGATTGACTTGCCTCAAACATGCTAACCCCAAGTCCATCTTTGTCAAACTATCTCTCTCAAATATTCCACTATCTAAGCAACAATCTATCTTCAGCCTCTTCAACTTCTATACAAAGACACTATACAAGCATGACCTCGAGTTGACATCAATGACAACACATATTGCAACCATGTATATGCCAAAATATGATTGCTAGGATCCCCTTTATCATTATACTTGTCAAACTGGAGTACCTCTGTGTTTGGTGGAATTTGTGCTTTCAATATTTCACATGACAAAGGGATCCTTTTGACATATTGTGATGGTCAAGTCCATTTTGGTTTTGGTTTAGAGTTGAGATTTGTTGTTGAAGTGAGCTTACATTTTACAAAAGTTGGTTGATGATGGAATCAAAGGATGACATGCTTTGGGAATGTGGCGAGTATGGTGGAAGTGTGTATGTTCTTGGTGGGATACTATGTTTCAAATTTATGAATGGAGATGAAACTTGAGGTGTGACATGTGAAGATCCAAAACTATAAGGATTTCCAATGGAAAGACCTATTGTTGGAGTTATGCCAATGCTTTGTTGTGTTGTTGAAGCAACAGTTGGATTTGTGTATGTGGGAATAAAGGCTATTGTTGTAGTGAGGGAGACTTAACTTCCTCCTTGAATTTGAGTATATCCTAAAGTTTGAGTGCAACTAGCTACAGTAGGGATGTTGGCATCAACTATATGAGATAGGCCACACAAAACCTCTAATCCATGAGCGTCATTAATAAAATTCGTCATGCATTCTAACATTGGAACCATAAGACTAGCTAGAGATTTAATACTCACATAGTCTTGTAGTCCTTCTAAGTATTTGCCCATTTTTTTTTAGTTTTTCTTCAGGAACATGGGAAACCATAGTCTCAACATCTATAAAGATAGGTGTTTGTAAGGTTGTCATTGGCATGGTAACATCAAGAATGGAGTCCAAAATGGGTTGACTATTGACAATACTTGTCATGAAAGAGTTAGAGGACTCATGATCCACAATGGATGTGAAGCCACTGGAGGATGCCGTAAGTATAGAACTACATCTCTCTGAAGGATTGGCAATGGGACACTAGGTCATGAAACTCATACAAGTTCCAAACACATAAGTGTACCCAAGATGAACACTAAACTAGAAAAAATACACAACATAATAGCAAAAAATCAAAATTAGATAGCAGAAGCAAACAAGAAACACCGCAATAGAGTTTTGGTAAAAATTTTGTCTAGCCAAGAATAACAAGACAGAGGCACCCAAGGGCATTTGAGTCCTAGTTAGGGGTTCTAGAATTTTAAAATCTGATTGTGTATTACATTGCTTAAGGTTTCTGATTCTACTTGCAAATGGTTGTAATAGTAAATATTTTTCAAGAATTTTCTTAATTTATGCCAATTTGATGCAAAATGTAAGTATGCAAGAATTTTGAAGATGTTTGAATAATCTATACATGCAAATTTTAGATTTGAAATGCAATAATTGACTAATTCTAAGATGTAAAGGCCTAAAAATGATGATTTTGATGTAATTTTGAAACACAAACAGTGCACTTTATTTCACTTTTATGAACTATATTCCAAATTCATAAAAAAACATACAATTATTGATTCCAAAACATAGATATGCAAGTACCTACAAAATGAATAGACGAAAATAGACAACTATGAAATTTTTTGTTGATGCACTTGTAAAAGGATAGGGTCACCCAGGGGCATGAGCTGAGTCCTTGACAGGAGGTTTGGAAGTTGAAAAACTAAATGTTTAAGTTGTTTAAGGTTTCTATTTCTATCTGCAAGTAGGTCTGATAGTGACTGCTTTTCAAAAATTTCTCAATGTGATTCAAATGCAAACGTGTGAGCAAAAATGAACAATTATGAATGCAAATTTGAATGAAAAATTGATATAAATGACTAAAACACACCCTAATGCAAGCTATGATGTAGTATGAGGTGCATTTTTTGAGATTTTATTATGCAAATATGAAACCCTAAATGACAAATGCTAGACAATATGATGCAAAACCTAGATCTAGGGTTTGAAAGGCCACCAATTTTAGAAGGTATATAATGTTAGGATGTTGGGTTCACCAAAATGTAACATAGAAAAAAGGGACTGTAAAGTTGAGTGTATAAACCCTAGGGTCAATTAGTTTTCTTTTTTCTAAAGTTTCATTAAAAATGAAGATCAACAAGGTGAATAAATTAACTATCAATGGTGAAGGTGAGCCAATCAGACCTAGATATCCTTCATGGGGCATTGAAAGTGGATTGGAAATAATTTAGAAATATTAACCCAATTGAACTATATGACCTAATTTGATAAATTTAATATCCTAGAACCACACATATTTAAATAGTAAATTGTAGACAGATTTAAGAAGTACTGGAGATTGTGCACCCGTCATTAAGTTTTAATCTAGCATGCACAAGAGGACTCAGATTCCTAGGGGCATATGGGTCTTTGATAAGGGGGTATTTAAACTAATTTTTCAATCCTCTGATGTTGAATCTAACCTTCTATTTCTCGGTTGCAAAGTTATCAAAGTTTCATCAGATAATTTTATAGATGAGTTTTTGTGGCTTGATGACATTTAAAGATTTAAATATAACAATGGATAACTTGTATTCAATCTTCCTTCAATATTATTTAGACCTATAACTTGCATATTCAAAAAGAGGGAGAATATTGGGCTATTTAGGGGCTTACCTTAGTCAAACACCTTGTAAGTGTTTCCACTTCCACAATGGTAATGTTAATGGTAGAAATGATAATTGAAAGGAAGGAATGATGAAATCACAAAGGGTTGCAACTCACCACCCTCCAATGGCTTCCTTGAAGAACTTAATTCATGCACATCACCTCAAGGATCATAATCTTACTTGCTTGAATGCTTGAATGCTTTGGAGACCTACAACAAGGGTTAGCCTTCACAAAACATTAACACACATAGAATTTGACATGATATTGGATCTTGAATTGCTGTAATAAATCACTAAATTTTTTCTCTTGACTTGCTCAATATTGCTTTTGATCATAATTTTTCTAATATTTTTCAAATGATGCAACAACTGGGTATTTATATGCAATTATTCTAATTTCTCAAAAAATTGATCCCAAAAGTTGACACTTGAAATTTAAATTTTGAATGTTAAAATACCGCCAAAAACATATTAAAATTAGTCCCTAAAAATATAGGGGGACCCATATGCCCATGGGATTATGGGTCCTAGCCCTATCTTCTAGGAATTTTAGTGTCGGGATCAAAACATTAATTGCTTGCATTTATTCAATGCTTACAATCCTTCAAAAAATGGTAAAAATAGGCCTTGGAATTCATAATTTAGGAAATCGAGGACTTAACTAAGTCCAATAAATTAAGGGGGGCAAAAAATAATGTGAAATTGTTAAGGGTGATAATTTTTGACACTACGCCTAAATTTCCATATGAAGTATCCCTTGGAGAAGTAAAAGCATATGTTGAAAATATGTTAAGCCTAAGGATTATGTAGAAGAAAGGTTTGGCACCTACTGAGAAAATGGAAAAAATATTTAAAAGGAAGGTGGAAGAGACTCATGAAAAGAGGGTAGATATGATGTTTCAAAGAACAGGCATTCCTCGGCTAACTAAGTGTAAGAGAGGGGGACCAACCACTGTAAGACTCTAGGTCACAGAGGGCCGAGAGCAATAGGTTGCCCTAACTTACCTCAGTTTAAGGGAAATGTTAGAAAAGGTGGGATGAGAATGATGAGGACTATAAGGTCCTTCGATTACCTTGCAAACCCAAGATTATAAAGGAGACTAGTTGAGTCAGTTTTCAAGGTCAACTCCATGTCTCAGATAGCTCTTTGTCATAAGACAAAAGCATGGTTTTGGCATGACAACATTGTGCACTAGCGTCTCTCAGGTCTGTTGACGTCTATACAACCAGAGAACCAAGAGGACAAGGTTTGACCATGAAAAAACGTACTAACAACTTAGTTACTAGTTTTTGCGGGAGCATAATAACACTATGAAATACAAAACATATAAACGACCGTGATAAAACAAGTATATTACCACAAGGGTGACGAAGATGATCTCACATAATAAATTGTTTGCCAACTAACTCCAAGATATCTCCACCTACACACATAAAAGAGGGAAAATGTTGGGGGGTTGTTTAGGGGTCTTCCTTAGTCAGGCCCTCGTTTTAGTGTTTCCACCTCCACGAACAACCAGTTTTGCAATGATATATAAATTATACGATAAATAATGGAATCAAATCAATAAAAAACTAAAACACTACAAAACAATAATGTGCTAACTCAACCAAATAATAGAGAAGATGACTGAGGAGCTTACCACCTCCGCCCAAAGCGCCCAAGGCTAGTGGGGGAGAAAATGAGAGGAACTCAAGCCTCTGTTGTAATGGTATTATCCTACGCTTGCTCTATTGAAGTGATGGAGTGATGTACTTGCTCCTATGGAGTGTAAAAATGTTGCTTGAATGCTTGAAGTGAATGTCCAAGAGTGTGTAGAAGCTTATGCAGAAGTCCAAAGAATGGGAATGGATGAATGAATAGTGAATTTGAAGGAAATATGAAGAAAATGGCCATATTCAGGTTAGTTAGTCGAAGAGGGGCATTACAATTCGACTTCCAATGGGAAGTGTAATGCCTTTGCAGGCTCTAGCTCCAGGAAGTTGCTAGGGATGTAAGCGTGTCACCCGAATGTCTACGCATTGTGCGGGTGTTCCCAACAATAACTCCCCTACCGATGCTCAAAATAGGTTCCAAGTGGAATGAGAACAATGTGCTTATATGGAATTAAGCCTCCAAATTTAGTTTTCTAGAGTGGTGGAGGTAAAAAGGGGAATTCACGTTATGGGTGAAAATTCGCTCCTATACACTAAGAAAGCCCCTCAAACCTCGTCCTAGACTCTGTAATGAAACTATTACAAGAAGATTCGAAGAAGGTTTGGTAGATCTTCTTTTACAGCTACAAATCCTCTGCAACCCTTTGGATCCACATGAACTACTTTCATTGGAAAAAGAGTTGCATCTGAAATCATGGCACAAAAAAAGGCTGCTGCAAAAAAGCATGCTAGGTCCAAAAAGTAGGCTAAGAGGAAAAAGGCTAATATAGAAGAGTCTAAAGAAGAAGAAGAGAAGGGAGAGGAAGGCACCTCCAAACCAAAGGGAAAAATAATAAAAAGAAGAAAACTCTTCCAGTGGTACCTCCGCATGAGCCTCTCCAATTAGAGGAAATATTAAATGGAATTGTAAGTCATGGCTTACTACATGAGACTATTGAACTGCATTCAAAAGTTCCTCCTAAAGATCAAAAGACTATTGAGAAGGAAATAGTCATGTATATGATAAAATATAATGCACCTCTTTGTAAAATCCCTGAAAAGGATCCAAAGAGTCTTGTATAGGCCCTGAAGGAGAAAAGAGAAAATCTATTGAAATAGATGATGAGCTAAGGAAGGAAGTGTAGACACATAAAATTGACCTAGGCTTGTGAACTCGATTTTCTCCATAATTATTCTAAACATAATTAAAATATTTATGTCCTTTTGTCCAAATTCATCTAATAATTAAATAATTCTTAATTATTTAATTAATTCACATCTTCTATTCCTCCTGACTATTTAAATAAATAAATCATATTTATTTTATTTAAATATGCCACTAATTTCTTATGTCCTCTTCAATGAAATAAATTAGTAAATTTATTTAATTAGCCCATTATTTCCTCCTGATTATTTAAATAAATAAACTCTATTTATAAATAAACTCTGTTTATTTATTTAAATACATCTCTAATGCTAATGTCTACTCATAATTAAATAAATCCCCAATAATTTATTTAATTACTAGTCCATTTCTTCCACAATTAAATAATTAAAATTAATTATTTAATTATCCTATTTACTTTTCCTCCAAATTTAAATAAAAATCATTTATTTAAATTTTCACTTAGCAATTTTCCTCTTTCCAAGTAAATAATTTAAAAATATTATTTACTATCACATGGTCCCACCACTTCTGAATTAAATTAATTTTTAATTCAAAAGTCAACTCTCCCTCTCATAAATCAAATTTTTAATTATCTCCAGCAACCTCATAATCAGTGCCCAATCTCCTCTTGTCACATGCAATTTTAACCCTTGAATTGATTTTCTCAAAATCAGATCTTGGCCATTCATTTTGTATTGTTTCCCTAACCCTAATTGTGGGTTGTCACATGCATTTACATCCATTGATCTTAGGGCATTTCTCATCTTTCAATCTTGGCCTTTCACCCAAAATTGGCTTTTCTATAAAAGGGCAATTTTGGCCTCATTTTGACATCTCTTGACTTCATAATTTCATGCTTAAGGTCTCTTGTCATTTTATGCTAACATTGCCATTTTCTAGGTTTTTCTATTGCATGTAGGCTTTAGTTTGCACTTGCATTTTAGGTCAAATCCTTCAATATTTTCTTAGGTCTTGTCATAGTCATAGTTGCTCATAAAAATCTAAGGGCAAACAACACATTTGCAACAAATGGAGAAGGGCTATGTAGGTGATTCATGGAAGGACTTGGGTAAATTTTTTCTTGGTTTGGTTTTGTTTCCTCTTTTGTGCTTCATAGTTACACTACAGTTTTATTTCTTATTTGGATTTAAGATTAACTTGGAAATTTACCCATAGTTACATTGGTGAACCTGACACTCATTTTTTTGCAGTTTTTGTACAAAATTTTTGGTTTTTTTTGTAGGTATAGGTACAGAACGCTGCAATCGCACCTTTCTGAGATGCAAATGCTCTGTTGCGATGCATTCACTTTCAAGAATGACGAATTTGTATTTTTGAGCCGCATTTGACAGATAGAAAGCCACATTCGATTTCTCGAGAGACATTCGTAGGCCCGAAAGATGTATTTGACTTCTGAGACACATTTGCTCTGCATAGCGACACATCTGCATGGTAAATTTTTAGCTTTCAGCCCTACGACGCATTTTCCCTGTTGTGACGTATTCACCTAGTAAAAAAATTTCTTTCAGGTTTTACTATATTTTCTAAATTTTACTTTCTACTTCATAGGTTAGAGGTTTTGGGGTTACTAATCTATTGGTTACAGCATGTGGCAAGCTGGAAAAGGAGTCTAACCCTTGTTTTTTTGTGTTTTTATTTCACAATCTTAATCAAACAAGAAAATAAATCATCACAACAACATTTTGCATCTATATTTCATAGGTTTAAAATGAACGTGCATGCACACTCATGGGTTTAAAATGAACACAATCTTGCATTACAACTCATAAGGCTTAAAATGAACATGCATTTTCATGACATGGGTTTAAAATGAACATTATTGGTCTCACATTGGCTTAAAAGTTTAGAAAGAACACAGTGCTTGAGGTGTTTGTCCACATTACAACTTTGATAACTAAAATAAACAAGTGTCTCCACTTTGTAACCTCGATTCAATAATAGAAATATCCTCTCCCCTTGCACACTCTTGTGATCTTGCGTACAACAGAAATTGTTATTGACTTTAGGAAATGGGCCTTCCTTGGTGGAAAAAAGTACTCACCCCAAGGTGACTCAAATCAGTAATGAAGCTCTTTAGCCGAGCTACTCCCGACCAGTATACAAATGTGAATCCTAATGGAAAACTTAGGATTACAAGTGTGGATGTGTCACACAGATAAGTGAGTTCCTCAAAACATTTTTGAGCTTAACCTCTTCAAGATAGAATTCCTCCTTATCAGAGCTAATCTTGCCTCATGTGTGGCCACTCGAACGGGTGTCAAACTAATTTTTTTTGTGTAGAATCCAAATACCCTATCTATTCTTTGGTGTAGCAATGGTCAATGCCAAGGCATCCACATTCTCGCAATTCTTAGTAGAGATGAAAAGCTTATGATGGGAGATTCATGAGAGATTGAAGCTTGGTTGACCTGAGAAGGGAGTGTCATGTTGGGGGATCTAGTGTTTTCAAGCTTCTAAGTCACCTGCTAAGAGTAAGTGCGGCTGGGGAAACCAACATGGAATCTAGAGAATATAGTCCTTTCCAACCCTAGGATTCTGCTTGTCTTCTATGTGCTTGTTTTCAAAAATTTCAAAGACAATGTGTTTTCGAAGTGTTTTCAGAACTAATGAACAAATAAACACCTTTTACGGATCTGGAAAAACACTACCTCAAACTGAAACAAGCTAACAATCTACCAAAATTGCAAAAAACAGATTTTTTTCATCCTGAAACGCATTTATTGCATTCTGAACTACATATGACATTTTGAACCACATTCAAAAGACTGTGAACCACAATCACTTTGTTAAGCCATATTTTCTTATTTAAATGATGCATTTTCTTTCCTGTGCACCAAAATCGCTCTGTTAAACCACATCTATGACCTGAAATATTGCATTTGCTGAGCTTGCGACACATTTGATCCTCTACAACGCATTTGACACCTGAAATGATGCAATTTCTTGTCAACTAGAAAAATCAATAGCACTGTCAAAAACCCGAGACCAAACATTTTCAAACAGATTTCAGACACCTTTTTCTATGAAGTCTCTATCCAAAACCAAAAATAGAATTACTCAAATCCTCCATCCTTGCATTTAGCTGGCCATAGGTCTACCATTGCACTTTCTTAATTAGGATTCACTATTATTTTAGCAAACATAAACTCATAGGTCCTCATTTTGTAGACTTTAGAATAGGAATCCTTGCCAAACGTTGCCAAGTCCTTGCCTTCAAAACTAGGTTGTCATTGGACTTAATCAAAATCATTTCTTTTAGTCCTTGTCCCTTTGTGAGCTATTTCCAACTCATTAGTCTAGTGTGGAAACCTCACTTTCTCGCCTTGTCATTTAGGTCTTCAAACAAGTCCCTTGACACCAAAATTGAGACATTGACCAAACTTTGAATGGTTGAGTGTACCTTGCCTTAAGTCTACCAATAGTGAGTGCCTCATATAACTCCTTGCATTTTCATTAGAGAACCTTTTAGTCTCCCTCATTTTAGTCCTCATTAGCTTCATTGCATTTGACATTTCCCTTTAGACAACATTATCATCATAGCATTCCTTATTTCAAAAATCCAAAAACATAGTGTCATATCATTTGCATATATAGGTTTGGTCATCCTCCATCCTCCCCCATTTGAGCAAGACTTATATGGTTGAAACAAGACTACAAAGAAAAAGGAGACAAATGGATTCCTTTGGACAAGGCAATAACTTTTATAATTTCCCTAATGACATAAAGAACAACACAGACATGGGGAACTCTTTCATAAATCCATTCAATGACATGAACATTCCATCTTCCTCACGCAACCCTTTTGAACCATTTATATGCAGAGACAAAAAAGGACAAGTATTTGAGGAAGACATACAAGCTACTGCATAAAATCTTGAAGTGGCCTCCTTTATGGAAGAATTGGTCCTACAAGATTCAACCAAATATCTAGCCATGCTCCCTGACCAAGGGGCTAGGTTTCCAAAAGGATTTGATGTTAACACCTTAAGAGCAACATCCCCCAATCATACCATTCAAACAAGTCAACCACAATCAGTAACATCACATGATGCAAAAAATACCTCCATGGGATCCACAACACAAAGTGCCACACATAACATTAATGCTACCTCCATTGGTGCTACCACCACTCAAACCAAAACAAACACAACCAATGTGTTCAATGCAATGTCTATTGGGGGAACATCAACAAATGCCACCTCAGATTCAATTGCACAAAAAAAATCCACCATTCCATCACAAACTGTTGGAGCAACATTTGGGGATTCAACTAACACAATAAGAACCAATACAACAAACCTACTTGGAGATTCATCTAGTGCCATGGGAATGACATCATCAAGTGCCATATGAATAAACTCATCAAACCCATTTTGGAGGAGAAAAAGATGAGTTGGCATTCAAGGACCTCAAACTAATGTCCCTACCTCATCACAAATCAATACCAATACTAATATCCCTGTAAGGAAAAATAAAATCATTTCGCATGGTCACATTTACCAATTCAAACACGAAAACCAAGTAACACAACACATGATTCCATTTGGCCATCAAAATTCTCAAGGACAACAAGGTCCATAGATCCAATTTAACATGGATAGAACACACATTCCCACTTATGCATCTCAAATCCATACACAACAACACATCCCCGATCAAAATATTCACTACCAACACATTCCAAACCAAAAAAAATAAAATTCTTCACACCAACACATCTCAAATCAGAACATATCATCACAAAAAGTGGGAACTTAGGAAATACCGATCACCAACATGTGTGATGCTACAAATAACCCTATAGTTGAGGCACTCACACTTAAACTTGTTGCCCTTCAAACACAAGTGGAAAACCTCCAAATGTCCAAGAAAAAGGCTCACATGACATATGAAATGTCCATATCCTTTTGACACAATCTTGTACATGCCACCGTTCCCACCAGGATATGTGGTACCAAAATTTTCTAAATACAGAGGCAAAACTAATCCCATCGAACACATAAGAGAATTCACAACCAGCTGCATGGACATTTCCTATGAACATACTTATCTAATGAGACTCTTTTCTAGGAGTCTTGTAGGTCACATACTTGAATGGTTTGCATAGTTACCTAAAGGAATAAAAACATGGGATGAATTAGCCAACAAGTTTGTTGAAAATTATGCCTATAACATTGACACAAACATTGGCATCGCCTCATTATGCAGACTTACTCAAGAAGACACAGGAGAGACATTTATTCCATTTTTCTAGAGATGGAGAACTTTAGCAAGTCGATGTCCTATGGAAATACCAGAAAAAGAAAAGGTCACCATGTTTGTGCAAAATCTCCTTGGACCACTGAGATATGGTCTACAAGTCCATTGCTGCACCACTTTCACTGACCTTGTTGAAAAAGGAGTTCAACTCAAAAAATCCCTAATTTCCAAAGGCGAACTCAAGTATGGCAGCAATAACACTAACACCAACACAAACACAAACCCAACTGCTCCCATCGGAAAAAAAATACCAAGTCAAAAATAAAAATATCACTAATGATGGAATTATTGAAGCAAAAACAGTAAATGCAATAGGTCCTGTAATTACCCTTAAAGGAGTTTAATCCCAAAACACACCTATGACCACACCAACACTCATAGCAAACACCAATCAGAACAACCAAAACCAAAGGCAACCAAGACAAACAAGACAATTGCCTCAAAAATGCAGATTCACTCCTTTGGGTGAACCAATTGAAGTTGTTCCCAAGAAGCTTATCCAAAATGGTGTTGTCACATTATAGGACCCTAAACCATATGAACCTGGCTAGTTCAAACCATCATGGTGGGATGAAAATTCCTTCTATGATTACCACCGTATAAAATGGTATAAAACCTCCTCCTGTCGGTAATTAAGAAATATTGTACATGATCTTATTGAAAATCGTACCATTGAACTTGGTGATCAATAATTTGCTTCTAATTCAGACCATACCATTCACAAAAACCCATTGCAAGATCATGGTTTGGGTAACCCCTCGACATCCAAGGCAAAGAATAATGACAATCAAGCCAACTACACCCATGCAACCTTTAACTATTCTGGTGGATCCATCATTAATCACCTCAGAGTTGCTGATGAATATGTCAATACCATCACTATCAAGAAAGCTCTGGAATGTAATGTCACTACCCATAGAGGCAAAGTCACAATACCGGGTCCTTCTGCTATGCAACCGAAGATCACAATACTAGGTCCCTCTTCCAAACCGTTACAACCCAATGGAGAATACAATATTATTGAAAAATTGAATAAAACACCCACCCAAATCTACATCCTCGAGCTACTTCACATTTCACCCGCACACAAAGCCATATTGGACAAAGTCTTATAGGAGTCTTCCATACCAACTGACATTGATTTCAACCACTTCAAAACCATGTTCGGATACTCGACTTCCCCCTAGCACATAACCTTTTTAGACCTCGATTATTCCTCACCAAAGCCATTTCACAATGATGCACTGCATATCGAAGTCTTTATCCATAAACATAAGGTTAGATGAATCTTAGGAGATGGCGGAAAAGGATTGGATATCTTCTCTCTAAAATTGGTTAAAGCTCTCAGCTTCTTTGATGCTTGTGTGGATGCTACAAAAAACATTGTGATAAAAGCATATGATGACGAGGAATGTGCCTCTAAGGGTATTATCACACTTTCGATTCGTGTGGGGTCGGTCATCATAGATACAACATGTCAAGTCATGGATCATGAACTACCTTACAACATCTTTATTGGTCGACCTTAGATCCATGCCTTAAAGGCCATACGCTCCACTTACCATCAATGTTTGAAGTTCCCCTTTGATGGCACTGAAATTACCCTGCCAGGAGATCCTGACCCTTTCTAATACTGTACCAATTTGAGAGCTACTTCCGAACACCAAGTACCCATCAACCATGAGGCTTCGAAATCCACATCATCCAAATACATTGATCCATTCACATTCACCAAGCCATCCACATCCACCCCTTTGACCTCCACCACACCATCCCCTGCCACCATACCAAATGCTAACCCTACTGCCAAGATCCAGGACATCGGTTGTGGAGAATACAAACTAAACACAGCCTATTGTATCACAACAATACCCAGGCCTCCAAAAGTTTATGCTTGGCCTCGTTTCACAGTGGAGCCCAAAAAGACTTTTTAAGGTCCCTTCGACAATGACCTTCACACTATGGGGGACATGAATGATGAAGACACTTCAGACATATCTGATTGGATCTACAAAGACCCAACAAAACTACCCCTGCTACCAGTACACATATATGGAAAAGGCTATGACATCACAAAGGCACAAGGTTTTGACAAAACTAGTGGCCTTGGGATAAACAAAATTGGAAGGAGAGAGCCTATCCTACCTTCTCAAAGACCAAGGAATCTAGGGTTAGGGTTCGAGAAACTCAAAACTAACGATCGACATACCAATTTACTTTCAAGTGAGGACATAAAGGCTCTTGAAAGTATTGAGACAAGCGAAGATTCCTCTACTAACATCGATTCACATGAATGGGAATGGGTTTCCGATAAAACCCTCAGTGACTATGATATTGATGAACTATTTCTAGAACCTAGTGAACTCTCTCTTAAGGATAGAATTAGACACATGTATAAAATTGATCCTCTGGATGACCATTCAAAACGAAAAGAATGGGTAAGATTTTTTTGGGCCCCAAATGATAATAAACCTAAACCATCACCGATAATGTTTGACTTGCCCCGCCCCATTCCTGAACCTCCCCATGAACTTGAGCCTACTATCCATACTGTTGAATTTCCATATGCACATATTGATCATGATTCTGATCCATTTATCCCTTACTTTGACCATGAGTATAACTCATTTGAATCTGAAGATGGTCCTTGGATAGAATCCGACTGGGAATTTGAGGATGAAAATTTTGTCTTTACACTTTCAGGCTTCACTTACATGCTTTCCGCATCATCCCTACCATTTTTTCAACACTGATGATGGTATCTCCCTTATCTACCCACAACTTATTGACTGGGATCAACAAGGCCCGCCCACTATGGACATCTTTTAGAATGACAAAGCTATTGCATAATTCATAGGACTTCGTGTGGGGATACCAAGTGGGGATTATAAAGCTAGATTTATGATAGACCTTGATTGTGCAACATACTTTAGGGAGACTGTGCAATCCTCAAGTCGCAAAAATAATAAAAAACAACACAAAACAAAATACATCTTTGGGTGAAAACCGTAAGGCGCCCTCTGACGATAAAAAAAGTAAAAATAAAGGATGTATCCAAGGGTGAAAAACTCTCTAAGGCACCCAAGGATAGAGGATTGGACTTTCTTCCTGTTGACCAAGAGAGATCAGCAATGTTAATTGAGGATACAACGGAAATCAATAGAAACATGCCAAAAAATCCAAAAATGGTTCTTGTCGTAGCATCCTTGATAGAAGAAGAAAGGCCTGAATTTCAAAAATTCTTCTCGAAACGTAAGATTAACTTCACATGGTCATATGTTGAAATGCTAGGATTGTATCTAAAACTCATTTTGCACCATCTACCTTTGCTTCGAAATGCCAAACCAGTCAAACAAAAACTACACAAGATGCATCCACAGATTGCATTGCTTGTCAAGGCTAAACTTAAATATTTATTGGATGTCGGATTTATCAGATCAATCGACTATGCTGAATGGATTTCCAACCTCGTACCTGTCACTAATCCAAATGGATAGATCCGCATTTGCACAGATTTTTGAGATTTAAACTAGGCATGCCCAAAATATGACTTTCCATTGCCAAACATAGATATCATTGTTGATCTCACAATAGGGTACGAGATGTTGTCCCTTATGGATGGTTTCTTGGGCTACAATCAGATCCGGATCACCCCTGAGGATTAGCACAAAATTAAATTCACTTTTCCTTGGGGAACATGCTACTAGAACATCATGCCTTTTGGTTTGAAGAACGTAGGTGCCACATATCAACGAGCCATGACAACGATATTTCATGACCTCTTGCACACACTAATGGAAGATTATGTAGATGACCTTTTGGAAAAGTCTTTGACACACAAGGATCACATCAAAGTACTGGATAAAATATTTAGGAGGCTGGAAGAATACAAGGTCCATTTGAACCCAAAGAAATATGTTTTTGGAGTGAGTTCAGGAAAACTTTTGGGGTACATAGTTTCTCAACGACATTGAATTTGATCCCGTCAAAGTGAAAGCAATCTTAGACATGCCTCCACCAAAAGGAATCAGTAAGCTAAGGGAATTGCAAGGGAAATTACAGTCTATCCGGTGCTTGATTGCACAACTAGCTGATAAATGCCAACCGTTCCAATACTTGCTATGCAAAGGCATCCCCTTTGTGTAGTCTAACAAGTGGCAAATGGATTTTCAACAAATCAAGGATTATCTTTTGACACCACCTATACTAATGCCACCCATTGAGGGGAAACCTCTACTCTTGTATATTTCAACAACCACTAATGCACTAGGGGCATTGCTCACACAAAATGACCATGAAGAGAAAGAATGAGCTATATACTACATCAGTCGCACATTGGTCGGATATGAAATCTACACATCCATTGAACGTGCATGTCTTGCAGTTGTCTTTGCTACTTAGAAGTTGTGAAATTACATGTTGAATCATCAAACACACCTAGTGGCAAAGATTGATCCATTGAAGTATCTTCTAAGTTGGGCAACACTGACAAGACATTTGACAAAATGGGTAATGATCTTGAGTGAATATGATATAGAGTATGTTGATCGCAAGGCAATAAAAAGAACATGTAATAGCTGATCAACTCGCAGATGCACCTGTACAAGGAAATCATCCATTGGTATTTGAATTCCCTGACGAGTATATCTTTCACACAAAACCTACATCACCTTGGAAGCTTTACTTTGACAACTCTCATACTGGTCATGACTCAAGAGCAGGTATATTGCTCATCACACCACAAGGGGAATCCATTCCTAAGATATTTCACATTGCATTCCCTTGTACCAACAACGTTGCAGAATATGAGGCACTTGTCATAGGACTCTGCATGGCTATAAAATGGAAAATCAAGATACTTCTAGTTTTTGCAGATTCTCGGTTGGTCATTAACAAGGTCAATGATGATTATGAGGCCAAAGATGAAAAGTTGCCACCCTAAAAATGCATGGTTGATAGTCTTCATTCATACTTCCATCTGCTTGCTTTCAAAAAAATTCCTAGGGCAAAAAACAAGGCAACAAACTAATGGAAACAATAGGATCTCTCTTGGACATCCCTAGCAATGTGCCATAATTCAAGTTCTTAGTGGAGTAGCTTTTGCTTCCCGTATATGATATTCCAGAATCAGAAATGGTTTGTGAGCTTGTTGGTCCTAGTTCACCTTGGTATCAAGACATATATGACTACCTAAAGTCCCAGACTCTCCCACCAACCCAATCTAACAACCAACAAAAATCCTTCATTCGCAAAGCTTCCCGTTATACCATCGTCAGTGACACCTTATACTACTGCAGCTTTGACAACACCCTTCTTCGATGTCTCGACACTGATGAAGCCTAAGAAACCTTACGCGAGGTACATGAGGGTATATGCAGATCTCATTCGAGTGGCCTAACCTTAGCTAAGAAAGTTACGAGACTTGGGTATTATTGGCCAACAATGGAAAAGGATGCTCTTCAATTTGTAAGAACATGTCAGAAATGTCAGGTGCACAACAATATAATTCATGCACCCACACAAGAGCTTAGACCAATCACTTCTCCTTGGCATTTCACAAAATGGGGACTCAACCTCATGGGTAAAATCCATCCCACCTCATCCAATGGCCATAAATTCATTATCACCACCATTGAGTATTTTACTAAGTGGATCGAAGCCATCCCCCTCACCTTCATCACCGGTAAGTAGATTTCCAAATTTATACTCAATTACATCATTTATCGGTATGGTGTCCCACAATCCATTGTCATAGACAATGGTCATCCATTCAAAAACCAGGATGTCTGTGAGCTTTGTGAATGCTTCCACATTCAACACCACTTTTCCACTCCCTACTATCCACAAGGAAATGATTAAGGCAAGGTATCCAATAAAATAATCCTCTGAATTCTTAAGAAGATCGTGAATGATGTTGGTCGTGACTGGAATCTCCAACTCAACTCCACCCTATGGACCTATTGCACCAACATCTGTACACCTATTGGAGCCACCCCCTTTTCCCTAGTTTATGGATCTAAAGCCATATTTCTCATTGAGGTCAAAATCCCCTCCTTCAAATATCTTTGAAGGGATTGATTGATGATGAAGAATACTGACAGTCTCAACTGCATGAGTTGGAAATGTTGGAAGAAAGATGACTCAATGCTTTGAACCACTTACAAGCATATCCAAACCGCCTTTTTAGAACCTATAATAAAAGATTAATGGTTTGAAAGTTTGAGATTGGCGATTTGGTCTTAATGCAGAACCCAAGGAATCAAGTTGATCGAGAGAAACCTAGAAAGTTCGAGCCTAATTGGCTGGGTCCTTACATCATCACTTATGTATTCGGTTTTGGCGCTTATTAGTTAGCTACGCCAGATGGAGAATAATTGATAGAGCCTATCAATAGTCTGCATTTACGCAAATTCTATATAGAGCATCAGAGAGCTCGATTGGAAACCTTAAAAATATAAATTTTTTTTAGAAATCCAAAAAAATCATCACCCTGGTGAAAACTTGGCAAACAGGCATCTTGGTGACACCAAAAAAAATAAAAAAATTAAAAATTAAAAAATTAAAAAATTAAAAAATAAAAAAATGAAAAAATAGTAAAGAGAAATAATTCATCCAATAGTGAAAACCTAGTAAACAGGTGCTTTGGATAAGTACCATGGTGAAAACCTGGAAAATAGGCGCTATGTGTATTTAGTCTTTGCTTTGCCATATACTATCATTCCAATCTACCTTCATCCAGAATAAATCTCAACCTTCGGGCACCCTCACGACATTCGTCATAAATCCTGTCATTTCCGTCTATGGCTAACAATGGTTGACATCAGGCCTAACATATCCCCTACCTTGCATATCGCATATGTCCCTTTTCATTTCATTTTGCTTGGATAAGTCCTCAACTGGACAGGGGGCATGACCTTTATCACCTGAATGTAGTGGGTATCACATATGGTCCTGACAATTAGAAAAAGTCCTGAAAAAATCCTAAAAATAAAAAGAAGTCTTGAAAAAATCCTAAAAATCAGAAAAAGTCCTAAAAAAATTCTAAAATTGTAAAAAGTCCTAAAAAAAACCCTAAAAATCAGAAAAAGTCCTGAAAAAAACCTAAAAACCAAAAAATGTCTTGAAGAAAATACAAAAACATCCGTATAACACTCAAAAATCTCAAAATAGAGTCAAAGTCCGCCGCGTTTGTCCTGTTAGTCTTTGTCATAGTTGAACTACATTGTCTCTACACATTTTCTATGTAGGCAAGGCACATCTTAAACGTGATACATTAGGTCCATCCCTTTAGGTTGGCAAAATAAAATCAAGATTCAATCTTCTGTCATTAAGACACAGTCCTTGGTCGTGTCAAATTATGAGGTCTCTAAGTGTATGACGTAGGCAAGGCCATCAATCGATGAGCCCTCAAGGCCACACTAGGTTAGTCCAGTAGGGTTTGTTTCTTGCACTATCATGCACGTCAGACATATTCAAATCAAGCACATTCTTGTCATCTAAAATCAGACTCAATCGACATGTCATCTAAATTAGCATACCAACATTGGTCAAACTATCATCACAAGTCAGCTTGTCATCTTTGGGTTTTTCCTTTGGATGTGTCCTTTTGAAGGGTAAAACATGTCAGGGCTATAGGATGTGTCCTTCCTAAGCATCATCATTGTCATCTGGGATTCTCCTGACATTTGAGAATCAATCCTCTTGACATCAACATCATTCAGGATGTGTCCTTCCCAAATCTGGCATTACTTGACCTCATCAAACTTGGCATCTTGAAATTAAAGCTCTCAACCTTTGAACATTGGAAAACATCTGAAAGCACATGGAAAAAACTTGTCAAACATCATTTGTCATTTTATTTTCATCATGTTACTAGTTCCTCGATTCAGAGAAACCATGATGTATCATGATGATTGTCCTTGTCTAATCTGATCATCATGCTGCTAGTTCCTCCAGGATGTCCTGACATTAGGATTTAGAGGAGCAATGATGTAGTACGATGATCATCTTGTCTTTTATGGCTGCCATGTGGCTAGTTCCTCAAGGATGTTCTGACATCAGGATTTAGAGGAGCCATGATGTTTTCATGACTATTCTTGTTTGTTTGTGAATGGTTATGTCAAAATGAATAGGGGCAATTGAGTTCCTCATATAAGTCATGATCATCCTTGTCTGCGATTTGTTGTCCTATATGATGGTTCGACCTTGATCACTATTGATCTATGTTATATCATAGTGTTTGTTGGCCATTACGACAATCCGCCCAATGATGATTAGAGATATACCTATAAGTACTTTGGAAAATATTGAAGGATTCTCTTTTCACACTAACATGCATCCCTTTCTTCACACTAACATCCACCTTCATCTGGTTCCCTCTCTTCTCTGGTCCCCTGATGATATCCTGTGACATACAAAAACATAATTGCATACTCATATAGAAATTGCATTAGCACATTTCACATTTGCATAATAACATTTCCATTCATATTACATTCACATGACATATAGGTCCATCATTTGCATTCATCCATATTGCATACATCAAAGCATCATTAGCTTCAATTCATTTGCATAACATATGAACATCATAACTATCCATGTCATCAATGCATACATATAGGATCATAGCATAAGAACATCATAAATTGCATAATCCATACATCCATAAATGCATTCATAATCATGGCATCCATTCGTAAAATCATCATCATAAAGTTGTATCACTAGTACATACATCTCATCATAAATAAACATACATTAATGCATCCATCATCATAAACATGGCATCATACAAAATATCATTATCATCATCATATAAACATAAAGTAACCATCATTAATGAATCATCATATCATCACATAAATCACATCACATCACATACACATCCTAATGCATAACAACATAGCACAAAGCATGTAGTCCACATTAAAATCACATCATATATATATATATCTCAAAATCATGTCATAGGATAGAGTCTCGTGGAATCCCAAAAATAGAGCTCACAGGCTCAAAATTCAATATATAAAAATGTCTCAACATAACAATAAAATCATATATGTCCTAGCCTATAATCTCCTCCTCCCCTTGGGGTGACTGATGGGGTGATTGGTGCTCGCTCATGAGCTTGGTTGTAACATGCACTGAGGACACTGCAGGCTGGCTTTGTGAGGCTGATGGATCAATAACTGGGGGCTGTAAGGAAACTCAGGTGCGGAAACAGCTTCCTACACTAATCTCTTAAGGAAAGTATGGTGCAAATTCGTTTTAAACCCTTACAATTTCAGATTCGTTAATCTACTTAACAAAGATATTGCAGCAATATACCATACATACAGAAAATGAAGAATGACACAATGATTTACCCTGGGGAAAACCTTTCGGTAAAAAACCCCAGCACTCCAAAACCTGCACAATGTATTATCTTCAACACAACGGTTACAACACACTTGCAATGCAAGTTCTTTCAGGAGATTTCCAACTCTTGAAGACAAAATGCGGCAGCATGAAAAAACGTTCCAACAATACACTCACATCACAAATCTTCGCAACCCTAAAAAACGCTTATATCATGCGCTTCCCTTTTAGGGCAACTTCCGAAGATAACTGTATTAGGGTTTTACCATTCTCCGAGAAAATAGGAACTCGAAAATTTTTTTCGGGGCGATGCCCCGAACCCCACTATCGTGGAAGAGTGTACAGTACTCAACTTTATCAGTTGCCACATGTCTTCACCTGTCATTGAATCTTCCAGACATAGCTCTTATGTGTCATAGGAATCCGTCATAACCGTTTCAGCCATGATCTCCTTACACACAATTCAAGATGCCGACACATTAAGTGGAGTGACACATCAACATGCAAACTAGACATGTACACTCACACTTAATTACATTATTTGCAAGAAATACATTTTACAAAACAAATAATAAGAATAGGAATTATCCAAGGTTGAGACACCTTATTCCTAACAGGGGCTGGTTGTGTTGTGACTTGTGACCCAAAGATACTGACCTGTGGATGTGGCTAGACCTGTAGCCTAAGGAGTGCTGATGGATATGATGTGACCTATTCCCTGAGGACTGCCTTGATGATGTCGACCCACCTGCACTAGTGTGGCTCTGATTACTGCTGTGAGCCCTACTACTGCTCTTTGTCCTACTACCACTCCCTGTCATGCTCTATGATCTAGACAACCTAGGATCCTATCTCTCTGGTGGCACTACCTTCTCATACAACCTAGGATCCTCTCCTCCTCCTGCCACCCCTACCATCCCCTTCATCATATCCTCCCCCATCTCTGCCACCCCCCCTCCCATCTCCTTGATTGTTGTATCTGCCCCTGCTGCCATCTCTCCCTCCCTGTCCTCGTTATTGTACCCATGGTATCACTGAACGCTGATCAATCAGCGCTGACCCATCTTGATTTGTAAGTGGTACTAGCCTATGTACCTATCACCAGACATCAAACTCTATCTTGGCCCTTGCATCTGCTGGACCCCCACTCCATGTCGATTGTTGTGCAACCAACCCATCAACCTATTGCTATGCTAGAGGAGCTACTATCGGAGGTCCCCACATGGTCTCTCGAGACGATTGAGCATACTCAGTTGTACCCATAGGAACACCCTGGTGCTCTCTGAACTATCGAAGTACTCCTTGGGGTAGGTACATCTCAATAATATGCTGACTGGACTGTCCGCTCAATCAGGTATATGAATTGTCTGCAAAAAGATAGATGCTCACCCTCTCCATCCCACTGTACACAGTCTCTATATGGTCTCCAGATAAACCCCATCAACGTGTCAATCCGGTGGTGCCAGTACCCTGTGTCCCTCACACAGGTCTATGTCACTGAATCTGCATACAAGTATACATACGACATCCCCTCACCCAACTATTGAATCTAAACTAGCAGATGGAAGATAGGAATATGGTCCCAGGCCTAGATCATCAATAGTGTGATCCCATAGCTAATACTCTAACCCTCTCGGTAAGCCACCTCGTGTAACCGGTGATAGAGCATACCAAGCAAGCATGAACCCTAGGAAAAAATTGTCTTGTCTCATCACATATTAACTACTACATCGCCCCATCTGATAGGAAATTCGTGCCCTCGATGATCAAGATTTAGAACACTGACAATCAAAGTGCATAACATGGCATCCCATCGAGTATACTGCTCGGCCACAAACTCCAACCTGATCTCATACCCCTCAATCCTCAGTCCTGCACCATCGACTGGCTCATAATACTTGGTCATGGACTAGTGTCCTCTGTGGGGATCATAAACCACTCACTCCCCTCAGATCTAAATCTGTAGTATCATGTAAACATCCTCCAAAGTGACGATGGCCTCTTTTGTCAACATGTGGAAAGATCAAGTCTTTGAATGCCATCTCTTGCAAAGTTATGTCAACAAACCCCTATTTTTCCAAATAATGGGCATATAGGTAACATAGTATAATCCCAGTTGCATCAATCATCTCCGCTCACTATCTCGCATCTGATCTCTAAAAGCATAGGTTTTTGACCTGAACTCATGCATATAGATGGGTACTAGTCATTTTTGCACATGTAGAAACAAGAGTTAGCACATATTGAACATCATTGCAAAGCATCATTACCATCTATCTAGTCAAAAGTACACAAGCAAACTAAGCCTAAACTAAGTCAACCTTGGTCAAAGTCAAATGCATTGTGTTGACTTCAATTGTGTCATGCCATGTCACATGTGTCATTTCATCTTGCACATGCATCACATTTTAGTGATTGCATCGTTTGACCTGACATTTGTGACACTTCATAGCACTTGTGTCATTCCACAAGTTGATTGCATCATTTTATAACATTTGTGTAGCGCGGTCTCTTGTATGCATTGTAATCTGACGATTGCATCATTTGACTTGGTAATTGTGTTGCATTTGCATCATTTTAAACCTAAAGCTACACTATCCCTTGTGTTTGTGTTGCGACACATCAAATGTGTGCAATGTGATTGTGAATGCGGCTTATGTGAATGCATATGTGTCACAATGCATATGATTCTCTACCTAAAATCCCTAAAAATGCATGAAATTTAAGAAAATTACAAAGCGGGAAGGAGATACTTACTGGTGCCTCTGCACCCTCTAGCTGTCGAAATGTTCACACCTGGCATCCACAATGCTCTATCACTGGAATCGCCATTGTTCTACAACCTCTCTTTGCTCTGAGCTCTAAAGTTTCAAAAGAAAAAAGTGAAATTGACATGTCTTTTTAGCTTTTCAAACCTATTTATAGGTTGAAAATTAGGATTTCACCCTCAAGGTTATTACCAGAGGCTCATTTGACCAAGTTTGACTGACCTTTTGACGTCGCCCGATTTCAAAATCGATCGCGCCATTGATTTTCTAGCCCTCAAATTGACTTATTGGGACACTTTCAAAAAAATTCCGATCCCAAGCCAAAACTCGCAAATTTTCTTGAGGGGGCATAGGCACTCCGTACCTTCGTTGGGACATGTTTTTGACTAGTTTTCTTTGCCATAATGCAATAAACTGCATTATGACAAAGACGGGCAAAATGTAGACACATAAAATTGACCTAGGTCTGCGAACTCAATTTTCTCCATAATTCTTCTAAACATAATTAAAATATTTATGTCCTTTTGTCCAAATTCTTCTAATAATTAAATAATTCTTAATTATTTAATTAATTCACATCTTCTATTCCTCCTGACTATTTAAATAAATAAATCATATTTATTTTATTTAAATATGCCACTAATTTCTTATGTCCTCTTCAATTAAATAAATTAATAAAGTAATTTAATCAGTCCATTATTTCCTCCTGATTATTTAAATAAATAAACTATATTTATTTATTTAAATACGTCTCTAATGCTAATGTCTACTCATAATTAAATAAATTCCCCATAATTTATTTAATTACTGGTCCATTTCCTCCACAATTAAATAATTAAAATTAATTATTTAATTGTCCTATTTACTTTTCCTCCAAATTTAAATAAAAATCATTTATTTAAATTTTCAATTAGCAATTTCCCTCTTTCCAAGTAAATAACTTAAAAATATTATTTACTATCACATGGCCCCACCACTTCTGAATTAAATTAATTTTTAATTCAAAAGTCAACTCTCCCTCTCATAAATCAAATTTTTAATTCTCTCCAACAACCTCATAATTAGTGCCCAATCTCCTCTTGTCACATGCAATTCTAACCCTTGATTTTATTTTCTCAAAATCAAATCTTGGCCATTGATTTTGTATTGTTGCCTTAACCCTAATTGTGGGTTATCGCATGCATTTACAACCATTGATCTTAGGGCATTTCTCATCTTTCAATCTTGGCCTTTCACCCAAAATTGGCTATTCTATAAAAAGGCAATTTTGGCCTCATTTTGACATCTCTTGACTTCATAATTTCATACTTAGGGTCTCTTATCATTTTATGCTAACATTGTCATTTTGCAAGTTTTTCTATTACATGTAGGCTTTAGTTTGAACTTGCATTTTAGATCAAATCCTTCAATATTTTCTTAGGTCTTGTCATAGTCATAGTTTCTCACAAAAATCCGAGGGAAAACAACACATTTGCAGCAAATGGAGAAGGGCTATGGAGGCGATTCATGCAGGTTTTGAAAGACGGGTAAATTTTTTCTTGGTTTGGTTTTGTTTCCTCCTTTGTGCTTCATAGTTATACTAGGGTTTTATTTCTTATTTGGATTTAAGACTAACTTGGAAATTTACCCATAGTTACAGGATGCAATCGATAAAAAATGAGCCTCCATTTCTCAAGAAGAAAAAGATAAAATATTTCAAAAACAAGCTCAAGAATTAAGGTCAAAGAAAAGAGTGGATATCCTTATGAGTATGGAGAAGAAAGATGGATCTACAAAATAAAAAAAGAAACTAAGGAAGTGACCAATAGAATCCTTGAGGAAGTGAGAAAGTTGATAATGTGGAACAACCACATATGTCTCCTCAACACAATGTTGAACAACAAAATTCACAAGAGGAACAAGAAGATCAAGTAACACATGGTGAAGAGCATGCTTCTCCTAATCATGGTGTGCATGGTAGCCCTCCTCCAGAGAAAACTAATCAGTAGGATTAGAAAATGAAGGAAGATATATCTACTTCTAGAGTACATACACAAGAAACTCCAAAGGAATCTTCTTCAACATCCCCCATTGATTCCATCAAAGAGTTTCTAGCTCAACAGAAACAAATTCAACCTACAATTGCTCCATAGTGGCTGCAATTACCTATTTTTGGTGTAATTAATTGTGTTGTACCTTGTCCTAGGTCATCATTACACCTTAGTTAAGTTTACTTAGGGACCACATTAGAGTTGTTGGAGATTTTCCAGCTTTGGTGGACTTATCATATTATCACTTTATCATTTCCACCTTTCGTGGACACATCATGTGATTCCTCTCCACCTTTTGTGGTAGATCCACTTTTTGTGGTGGTTATCACATTATCACTTTTCCACTTTAGGTGGAGTGATATCTTTTCACAGTTGTCTCATGTCATAAGATTGTGACACTTGTCATAATCTTATGCCCTCCTATGTTCTCACCTTGGCTATATAACCAAGGGGTCTCTACTACATTTGTACATTGATACAGACATTGATTCTATTTGCATTATTGGCATAATATAGTTTATTCTTGTCATATTATCTCTATCTCTCTTATGCTTATGCTTCCATTAGGCATCTAGATCTTGGGTGGCTACCTTCATAGAAAATTATTACATGGTATCAGAGCTATTGGAGTGGCTTTGGATTGCCATTTTGGGGAGATCTTGAGTGTAATCTTGCATTTTCTTCATAGAAATACCAGATTTTGGGGGGGTTCCATTTTTGGCCTTGTATTGCAGGTGCATTTTGGGAGCTTGTTGCATCAGATTTGAGTTCACCATTGCATCTGGAGTGTCCGAGAAAGTCAGATTTTCCTTTTATTTCATCTCAGTTGGACAATGGAGGCCAAATCTACAAGGGTTTGAAGATCAGAGGTGGTTGCCAGAACCAGGAGGTAGCCATACTTTTGGAGCATTTTCAGCCAAAAAGGACACTGCCATTGCATCCAAAAGGGCCAAAAACACTAAGATTGATTATCAATTCGTCAAAATCGGACAACTTTGCCCAGAGCCATTTGGAAAAAAATTTCCCCTCCTCGATCATACGGATCATCATTATTATTGGTCGGTACGATTTTTCAAAAAATAAATATTTATATCTGTCGAATTGTTTTTGAAAAATTTAAAAATACCAATTAATTTTTTATTTTCAAAAATTTCATTTAAAAAAAATTGTATTTGAAATTTTTTTTAATAAAAAAAGAAAAGCGACGGTACAGTCGTTGCAGACAGTACCACAGATGATTGTACCTGTGTATACCGCATGCTGCCAAGTGGCAGCGTCCCATCTGTATCGCGGCCATTGACAGACTCCCACCAATGCAAAAAAATTTATTCGCCCAAGTGGACCCCTCCTCCACGTGGCCCACTTTTGTCCACCGACAGACTCCCACCAACCGGCCGGCAAAAAAATATCCGGTCACAACATATTCCGGAAATGCAAGGAATATTTCATTTATACAAAAGATTCTGACACATTTTCCTGGGAAAGGGAAATGGTTACGGTCAAATGGCCATCAAATTTAACCTCATCGCTTGTTGACGTCAGCACTGCATCAGCAGTTTAAAAAAAAAATTGCCCCCCTCTCTATTTGCAGTTTGGATTTTGCAGTTCATCTTCAAATGCTGATATCTTGCTCATTTTGACTCCTTTTTTTGAGCAATGTTTTTTGATTTGGGCTAATTTTTTGTGCTCTACATGATGGTATAATCAATTTCTAGTTTTGATATATGGATTGTTCAAAAAATTGAGTTTCTCACAGGTGTTTTTGCAAATTCCGGGGCTTTGTTCAGGCTCATACAAACTCCTTTTCAGGTGCCGTTTTTTTTTAAAGTGCATGATTTTTCTTGAATATCACAGTGGTGCTATCATTTTTTAGTGCTTCTGATCAGAAATGATACTTTCAGCACTTGGCCATTTTTGGCCTATTTTGGCATTTGTAAGGACAAGATCTGAGTTTGGTCTTTTGTATCAGTCATTTGAGTCTATTGTTTCCTACTTAAGGCTATTGTAAAACATTGAAAATCAGAAGCCCACTTTTCTTGGCTTGCAAGTGGCCATTGTAAACACACTAAGTATAAAGTGCCAAATGATCATTTTGGGGGGGGGGGGGAGGGGGTGTTCTTTGATTGAGTGAATTTGGGGGCTGTCTTGTGTGATTGTGCCTCTCTCTCTCTCTTGTTATCTTTGCTACTATGGGTTCTCCTAATTTTCCTTTGTTAACTCCACATAACTATGTTTCTTGGAAAATTGATGCTTGGAGTAAGTTGATGGAAAAAGGATTAACTCACTATATTGATGGAACTATTGTTGCACTATATGATCCTAAAACTGATCCTAGTTCTCATTTGGATTGGCTCACTAAAAATTCTATGGCTCTTGTAACATTGAGGAAATATGTATCAAAAGATCTAATCTTTCAAATTGAAAAGTGCAAAACAATTAAAGAAGCTTGGGAAAAGTTTGGTCAATTATATGGCCAAGTTGATGAGATTAGAGGTTATCAACTTGACAATGATCTCACAATGTTAGATCCTAAGAATTTTGATACAATACAAGACTATGTCACTAAAGCAAATGAGTTAAGAGCACAACTTAAGGATTGTGGAATTGACAAAAAGGATGCACAATTGGTTTACAATTTGTTGGGAAAGCTTCCATCAGAATATGCAACATTTGTTTCTAGCTTCCAAACCCACCACTTGACAGTAGGTAGTTCTTTCACTCTTCCATCATTTGATGCATTCACAAAATTTTTGATAAGCATGGGGATTCTCGAGTCTTCAAAGTCCAAATCTTTGGTGTCTAATCAAGGGAATCAAGGGACTCAAGGAAAGGGTTCTAACAAGAAGAAAAAGAAGTTTAAGCCAAAGACACAACAAGACAAAGAACAATCATCCTCTCCACAACAAGGGAATTCTTCACCTTCTCCCAAGAAGGTAAATTCAAGCAAGAAGGAGAGACCAACTTGCTCATATTGCAAGAGATTTGGTCATGATGAGCATCATTGCCATAATAAGAAAATTGATGAGTTGAAAAACATCATCAAGAAAAACAACTTCAATTTTCCATCTGACTACAAGAAGAAGGATTCATATCCTTCCACTTCCTCACAATCAAAAGGAAAAGAGCAAGCTTTTATGGCTACTACAGGTTCTTCACAACAATGGATACTTGAATCGGGTGCTACTCATCACATGGGTTCTACAAGGGAGTAGTTTTGTTCTTTGGAGCCATCTAAGGTACCTCACATCTTCATAGGTGATGACACTCAAGTGGAAGTTGAAGGAAAAGGTTCAGTTGTCATGGATGATGGAACATCTGAGGATGTTCTCTATATTCCTAACTTGAGCACCAATCTTCTTTCAATCTACCAAATCACTCACTTTGGAGATGGCAAGAAAATTGAGTTTCTACCAGATTTAGTTGTGGTCAAAAAACTTAAGGATGATGCCTTGGTTGCAGTGGGACAAGCTAATCACAACACACAACTTTACTCATTTTCCCAATTTCTTCCTAAGTCACCTTCTACAGCATTGCTCACTCATTCAAATTCAGAAAGTAAGTTATGGCATGAGTGGTTTGGACATCTCAATTACCGCTATCTTCAATAGCTTAGCTCCAAGGATATGGTTACAGGACTCCCTCAAATCAGATTTTCAGAAGGTGTTTGTTCAGGTTGTTCCTTGGGTAAGCATACAAAAGAGAAGTTTGACAAAGGGAAGTCTTGGAGAACTTTGGAAGTTCTACAATTGGTTCACAGTGATGTAGCAGGTCCATTTCTAGTGCCATCATTCAACAAGGCCCGCTATGTCCTCACCTTCATTGATGACTACTCCCGCTTCACTTGGGTCTATTTTCTTGTTCACAAGAGTGAAGTGTTTGACAGATTTCTAGCCTTCAAGGCTCATGTTGAGAAGCAATTAGGGAAGCAAGTCAAGATTCTCCACACAGAC
The DNA here is from genome assembly GCA_007115665.2 of Sequoiadendron giganteum. Taxonomy (NCBI): domain Eukaryota; kingdom Viridiplantae; phylum Streptophyta; class Pinopsida; order Cupressales; family Cupressaceae; genus Sequoiadendron; species Sequoiadendron giganteum. The sequence goes on from CM021100.1 coordinate 181,784,771, forward strand.
AATGGAAGGGAATATGTGAACAATAGACTTGAGGAATTTTGTATTCTTGAGGGGATTGATCTCCAACATTCAGTTGCATACACTCCACAATAGAATGGTGTTGCAGAAAGGAAGAATAGAACCCTTAAGGAGATGGCTAGCTGTATGATTCATGCTCATTCTCTTGGTCCTCAATTTTGGGCAGAAGTTATCAGTTGTGCCACACACATCCAAAATCGGGTTCCCCATAAAGCTTTGAAGGGTATGACTCCTTTTGAGGCTTGGTATGGTAGAAAACCAGTTGTGAGACACTTCAGAGTTTTTGGTTGTCCAGCTTGGGCACGCATACCTCTGAAGAAACGCAAGGCATTAGAACCTCATATTAGGCCTTGCATATTTGTTGGATATCCTAAAGGGGTTAAGGCATATAGAATTTTGGATCCAGAGACACATGAGTTATTCATTGAGAGGAGTGTTCACTTTGAGGAAAGCTCTCCTAGCTTAGCCTCTAATCCTCCTCTTCCTCCATAGTGGAAAGTGACGATAGTGACTTAGATGATGATTCTCCCTCAACTCCAACTCGCAAGATCACTTTTTCACAGGGTCCACTTGTAGTTGAGGAGCCTCATCCTTCATCTCCTACTAGACCTCGTTGGGCTCGACAAAATCTTAAGTTAGTAGGTTCTCTTGTTGGGGATCCTTTAGATACTCGAAGGACTCGGTCACAACATGAGGATTTTCCACATGCTTTTATTACTACTACTTCTGATCCGCTGTCCTTCAAGGAAGCATCAGAAGTTCTAGAGTGGGATTCAGCAATGGATGAAGAGTATAGTTCCTTGATGAGGAACAACACATGGGATTTAGTTCCACTGCCTAAGGGGAGAAAGATGGTTCGATGCAAGTGGATCTATTGGACCAAGTATGTAACAGATGGAAGTGTGGATAAATACAAGGCTTGGCTTGTGGCAAAAGGTTTCTCACAGGTTCCAGGTGTTGATTACACAAAGACCTTTGCACCCGTTGCTAAGATGAACTCCGTTCATTTGAAACTTGCTATTGCTGCAACTCATGGTTGGGTTGTACATCAGATGGATGTGAAGAGTGCATTTCTTCACGAGGATCTTCATGAGGAGATTTACATGGAGAAACCGCAGGGATTCATACATGATTCTTCTTTGGTTTGCAGATTGAGGAAGTCTCTCTATGGCCTCAAATAGGCCCCCAGGGCTTGGTATGCCAAGATGGATTCCTTTCTTCTCTCCATAGGATTCATGAGGTATCATTAAATCCAAATGTCTACATTTTGCGACAGGGTGACTCTCATTTTCTACTTGTGCTCTATGTTGATGACTTGATCATTACAGGGAGTACCTCATCCATCATTGGCAATGTCAAATCTGTTTTGCAGGATAGATTTTCTATGACTGACTTGGGCCTTTTGCACTATTTTATTGGGATTGAGATCATTCAATCAGCTTCTAGGATCTCTCTTTCTCAGCCCAAGTATGCTCTTGATCTTCTAGCTTGGTTTGACATGGCTGATTGTAAGACTGCTCTGACTCCCTTTCTTTCAGGAGTCAAGATTGAGGCTAAGTGTTCTACTCCACTTGTTGATGCCACTTTGTATCGTCAACTTGTTGGGAGTCTCATCTACTTGACTCACACATGCCCTGATATCTCCTTTGTAGTTGGCATGGTTTCACGCTTTATGCAAGAACCACAGGAGCTTCATTGGAAAGTAGCCAAATGTATCTTGCATTACATACATGGTACACATCATCATGGGATTCACTATGTAGTAGGTACAAGACTTACCTTGGTGGGATATACAGACTTTGATTGGGCTGAAAATATTGATGATCATAAGTCCACTTATGGCTACAACTTTCATCTTGGTTCTGGCCCCATTTGTTGGCAAAGTAAGAAGCAACATGCTATTGCTCTTTCTTCAACTGAGGCTATTTGGCTTCAAAATATTCTCACTGAGTTTGGCTTCACTATTCCACATCCTTCAATCATTCAGTGTGACAATTAGAGTGCCATCCAAATCTTGAAGAATCCTGTTCACCATCAGAGGACCAAACACATCGAGATTCATATGCACTACATTTGGGAGTTGATACAAGACTAGGTCATTGATTTGCAGTATTGTCCTACAGCAGAGCAAGTTGCAGATATCTTCACCAAACCTTTCACTGAGAGTAATTATCATCATTTGTGAGCTCTCTTGGGGGTGCGAGATGTTTCATCTAAGGATGTCACTTGACTTCTTCATTCTCTCTTATGGGGGGACTTTTTCCTCTTCTAAGGGTTTTGTCATTCTCATACATTTGAGAGCTTTTTCTCTTGTTTTTCATCTCTCTATTGGGGGGCAATTTTTTCCCACATGGTTTTCTCCTTTTCTCCACTTTATGAGAGATTGCATTACATTTGTACATGGGTACCTAACATGGCCTAGTTTCCGGGACCCATCTTGCATTGTTTACTTTTGTGTACATTCTCCCTAAGTTGCACTTAAGGGGGGGTGTTGGTGTAATTAATTGTGTTGTACCTTGTCTTAGGTCATCATTACACCTTAGTTAAGTTTACTTAGGGACCACATAGGAGTTGTTGGAGATTTTCCACCTTTGGTGGACTTATCATGTTATCACTTTATCATTTCCACCTTTTGTGGACACATCATGTGATTCCTCTCCACATTTTGTGGTAGATCCACCTTTTATGGTGGTTATCACATTATCACTTTTCCACTTTAGGTGGAGTGATAGCTTTTCATAGTTGTCTCATGTCATAAGATTGTGACACTTGTCATAATCTTATGCCCTCCTATGTTCTCACCTTGGCTATATAACCAAGGGGTCTCTACTACATTTGTACATTGATACAAACATTGATTCTATTTGCATTATTGGCAGAATACAGTTTATTCTTGTCATATTGTCTCTATCTCTCTTATGCTCATGCTTCCATTAGGCCTCTAGATCTTGGGTGGCTACCTTCATAGAAAATTATTACACCTATGTTTGATGGAAAAGTTAACATGTCATATATCTCACCTCTACAAATGCTACAACTTGGTGACATCTTCCATTCTTTTGCAAGGGAAGAAATCTTGCAACAACAGGTTGATAGTACAGAGACATTTCTGGAGGTAATCAACATTTTGGAAACTAAAATTCCAAGTACAAAAAGGGATTGTTCTCTACCACCAATGCACCAAATAAAAAAAATTGATGGATGCTTTCAATGGACATTCTTCCTTTCTTGAGGAACAAGCTAAGTTAAAAATTACAAACAATAGATTGTATGAGGCCTTCGGGAAATGTGCAAAGGCGCATGAAAAGCTGAAAGTGTACAAAGAAGATATTAAGAAGTGTATGGAGGAAAAGGTATTGTACTTGTTTTGTCTACAATGGCCTGCTACTATGAAAATTCTCAAGGATTAGATAAATTCCATGGAGGTGTTGATCACAAATGTGGCTGCCACATATGATCCTATTCAAGATAGTGATGGTGCCATTAGGGCACAAGTAGAGAAATTACACTCCTAGAACTAAAACAAGTGAAAGATCAAAGGGAGTAGATAAAAGGGCAAGTGAAACAATTTCAGGAGGCAGCAAGCTTAAGGCTAGCATCTCTAACTAGGTTCCTACTAGAGACAAAAAGTGTGGAACAGAAGAATCATACTCCATCCTCCTTGGAAGAAGCATAAGACATCCATGCTCAACTGGTAAGTCAAATCTATATCAAAAATTCTAAAAAGAAACAACGAGACAACTCTTTGACTCAGTTGAAGTCAATTTATAAGGATATTCTTCCATTCAATCAGAGCTAAGTATGTCTTGATGCAAGACATAGTTTTTGTAACATTTTTTTATGATTTATAAATATGCGGAGTAGATAATATTATCTATGTAAATTAAGGAGCTTTTAAAGTAAGCCACTTCTTAGGGGGAGAAAATTTTTAAAGGATTGTATAGATAGGGGGAACTCATATGTTTTGTAGGAACAGTGTAAGACCACCTACCCTTTTCCCTTGATGTCAAAGGTGGAGAGGAAAAGGTATATCCAGTAAGTGTTGCCATCAATGACAAAGGGGGAGATTGCTGGCAAATGTTCTTTCAGTGTGTTGTCATTAATGTCAACTTATGTTATTTCCAAATGCACATATATTGTTCTTGTTGAAGAATTGTGACTGATGAGTTTATGTGGACTTTGGTACATAGTTGTACCTTATCTTCTGAAGTTTATGTTTTTTGTGAAAGTGTTTTGAGTGATGTTCATGATGAGAGTCTTCAAATGAGATATGAAAATAATTGCATAAGTCTCCAAATTTTCCAATGTATAAAGTTTGGCACCACAAGAGCTCTATCTAAGGCTTCACATTTCTCAACAAATGAAGATATGGTCTTGCGGTTTGAAGGGAATCCCTACACAGTTGTGAAGTATGTATATACCAAGGTTATATGCATAATTTCTACTATAGTGTGTTCCAATGTTGTCAGAGTATGCACATGTTAAGTTCCAATGACTGCTTGTTAAGGAAGAACCGAATATCTTCACACTTCACCACATCACACTATTTTTCCTTGTAGTTTTGGATTTATTTTTCTAAAGGTTGTATGTCTACTCAATCAAAACTTTAGATGATTTTCTGCACCATCGATGTTCCTATAGATGACAATGTGTTTTGTATGTTTCAAAAAATTGGTAGGTTGGTATGTTGGTGTTTAAATGATCTTTGTTAGCAATAACTTAATCAAATTTGTGTACAAAGGTCATATAATGCCAATGGAATCTCATTGGGATCTTTGAATTCTCTGAAAGCTAGTAAGTGATCCTCCCTTGTACAACAGTATGCCCAAAATTATTGTTTTTGGGTATGAAGTGTTTGCACTAGAGCAAATAATCTGATATAATAAGAAGGGTGCATAGAAGTTTTTTTACATGCCATACATCCTGGTGGAATGATCCCCCACAAAGTGTTTTTGGTCTCTCCTATATCACCTTGGTTTGGAGTTGATGTTTGATAGTTTACTTGATTTTTGGGCCAACTTGACAAGGTGTGTTGTTTGTGCCAAGTGTTTGGATATGTGCACTATTTTTGGAAATGTGTTCTATGGAAAATAGGTCCTGAATATCTTTAAGCTTGAACTGAATGAGATTTCCTTCTACTACATTATTTTTGAATTCGAATTGCTTTGATCAATGTATATCTTATATTACATGTTTGTAGTTGACAAGGAGAAACCTTTTGAAAAATGAGTGTGTTGTGAATGTTTGAGCAAATTGTGTGTGAATAGATTTTTATAGAATATCTTTTGATAATGAAACGTGGTAAAGATCAATTTTGAGAGATCAAAAATGAGTGTACAAAATATTGTGAAGGAGAATGTTTGAATGTAAATGAGAAAGTATGTTGAAGGTAGTAAGTTGAAGGTAACATAGTTTATTGAAGCAAATATATGTTTGAATTTACCAAAGGTGGTGAACTATAGGTAACATAAGTGTTGACTTATTCCAATTGTATGTTGAGGTTGTAAACCTCTATTGTAGGTATTTTATTGAGCAGGGAGTAGTGAACTTCCTTTGGTTAGACAATAAAAACCTATTATAAAACCTATTTTATTTGTGAGGCTGAATTTGGGCAGTAGATCCAAGCAACTTGCTCACTATGGTTTTTGCCTTGTAGGGTTTTCCATGTAAATCTGGCATTATGGTTGTATGCATTTGTATTTTTCTACTTGACATGATTTAATTAGTTAATTTTTTATGAATGAAAATAATTGATTAAGTACTAATTCATTCCCCCCTCTCAATAAATTTGTGTGTTCAACAATATTCATATAGTCAAATACAAAATATTTGAGCTTACAACTATTCCTAGTTCTATCATATTTACATATATCTTATCTTTCTTCTTCTAAGTACTCTCCTTTTCCTCTTCCTGTCTCACATCTATTTTCTTATAAATACTATTCAAGACATGTCCCTTACAATATACACCTATTCCTATTAGGCCTAGTTGGCCTTATGCACTGCATCCCTTTTGCGGCAAGTTGTGGTAGGTTTTGTTGTCATCTATAGCTTTGTTCTAAATTTTGCTACATCCTTGCCAACATGGTTGATGAACTTAATATGAGAAGCTATTTTCCAAGATACTCTAAGTCTTGTCTCTATTTATTTTTTAACATGTGTATGTTTTTTTTTGTTGAATATTATTGTTAGCTATTAAGCTCTACTTTAGTTCTAAGGACATATTTATTTGATGTGAAAATTTTCCTTGGATCAATTTAGGCTTAGCTTCATATAGATAATAAGCTATCCTTCTAATCCTATTAATTGACTTGGTCACATCCTAAACTAGGTAGTCTTTCTAAGTGGACTGATGGTCATGTGTGGTGCATTGGTCTAGGCAAAAAGAAGGATAATCAACACATACATTATGACTATTAGTCAATTTATGTTGTTGGGAATTGTTTACATTAGAAAGGGTTGTGTACCTCCAAATTAAATTTATACTTAAATGTTCTCAATGTTAGACTCTTAAGTTATTTGGTTATAACTTTAGAATTTGAATATTAATCCTTGATGATGGTGCTGAATTGTATAATAAACATATGATGAATAAAAATGAAAATAATTAGATTTCTAAGAAAGTTATATGATTTTAATCCTACTTATATAAAAACTAAACCAATAAACTTAAATGAATAAGTCTATTGAAACATTATATATGTATTAAAAAACCATACTTATTAAAATTTTTAATATGAACCATTATTATATAATTAAGACTAGTTTACTCATAAAATTATTTTAAACATATGAAATTCACAAACTTATTCAATGTACCTTTTTAACACAAGGAAAAAAGATGAAACATATTGCAAATGACTCTTTATCATGTCAAATAGGGAAATGGTTAGATTTATATTTTATATAGTCAAATTACACAATCTTAAAAGCAACTAAACGTGGGGTTTTAAAGTGTGTGCAAATAATAATAATCCCAAATTATTTACTTAAAATAAAGTATAATACTTAACAGTAAAGCAAATTTCACATGCTATCTAACTTTAAGATGGACAAAGTCAAATTAAGAAGCAAATTGGTATCTTCCTCTAAATTGATTGAAAGTTACGCTAGAGTTATCTTTCTCCAAATCAAGTCAAAGTTTGACTATAGGAATTTGAAGGGTATGTATTAAGGTATCCTTTTAGAGGATAAGTTTTGTAGAAATTATTATATTAAAATATTATATATAATTTGACCAAATATAGGTAACTGTAATTTAATTTCTATGTTTTTAAATTAAATTAGTATGTTGAATATTGTAAGGGAATAAATATTTTAGATGGTTTAATCTTAATTAACAAAAATAAATGTCTATAAATAAATTTAATAAATTTAATAAAATTCAATTAATTTTAAAATGTTATTTATAGAAATCAAATATAAATGGATATGATATTTAGTTTAAAAAATTACGATAAATATTATGTTGATATTGTATAGAATTTATTCATTAATGTTTAAAAGATGATATTCTTGATGTGTTATTTCAATATCAAAATTTGTTCATAACTTTTCTATGAATTATTTTTGAGTAATTCAAGATTCATATTAAGCAATATGTATTTCTTCTATGAGGCATATTTGACCTTCTTAAAAGTGTAGGTTAAATTATGTTTGCCTTTATCTTTGTGTTTGAGTTTTCTTGTAAGGATTGTGCTATTTAGAAATATATTAGGGGAATTGCTAGATTGTTAGAGTCAAGTTCTCTATGGTTAGTTCCTTTTTGTGCTTCAATTGAAAATATTCTTAGAATATATTTTCTTCTAGTTGTCTTGATAAATGTATACAATTGCATAAATGAATTCATTTAAATACCAGTATATCAACAACCAAGAAATATTTTAGTGGTTATATGTCACTATTTGGTTATTTTTGACATTTTCATCCTTAAAATCTCATTTTTATATTCTTCAAACTGTTCATTTCACTCATATTTGATAGATTCTAATCCTAAAATAAAATCACCTTGAGTTAGATATTTTAGTTCTTTTTATTGTATAATAAAATTTGGGCCCTAATATCCCCAATTTATCAAGGGTTATTTTTATTCACTATTGATGAAATAAGAAACCAACCCTCAATCACAACTCCCAACAACATAAAATTCAACTCAAAAATTGTTTGAAATAACACAAAAAATCTGCAAACAATTTGATTCATTAACTATTCAACTTTTCTCCACATTACATGGAAATCATTACCAAAATGAAAATACATCATATACGGCCATATGAACTGATATAAACCATTACAAACTGAAATAAGACTGATATAAGTCTATTACAAACAACAAAGATCAATCACAAATTGACCTCCTTCAATCTATCCCCTTCTTGTAACTTTTAGCTCCGTTAATATGTAATCTTCAACGAGAAGTTCTTGCTGCAATAAAGCAACCACTTTCAAATATATTTGCACACCTTAAAACCTACAACCAAACATCCTTTCCACCTTCTCTAAGAAAATCCACACCTGCAACAACAACCTACACAATCTAGCCAAGAATGGCTACCGAAACCAAGTTCAAAATGCTTGTAATCTTCAAAAACAGGCTCCCAAAGCTTCTCTAGCAAATATCCATGAACAAGTTGGGAAGAAACCTCAAAAAATCAATGCCAAAAATTTTCCATAATATAAAAAATGCTTTCATAAATCCACTCCCACCAAAATTGCCAAAATGGGAGTCAATTCCTAGATTTTAGGCAATTTCCAATATAACTTTGCCAACTCACCTTGGGTACCCACATTTTCATGAATGAATGAATTAAATCTATAAATGCATCATTAAAACTTATAACTCCCTCCAAATCTCACACCCAAGTCTATTTTTGCAAATTTTTAAAATTGATAATTTCTCAAAGTTCCCTCCTAAATTATCTCCACTCCCAAAATTTGCAATAAAATAATAAAAGGGTAATAATTTAATATTCGTTTTATTCTAACCTTTCAAATTACCATATTAAATAAATCACCCACCAAATCCTAGGAAAATATAAAAAATAAAATGCATTCTTTTGGTTGATGCAAGATTGCTCTCACAACCTAGGATGCTCCTACATCAACTATACTCATTGCTTTCAACATCTTTGTTTAAAAGTTATATATTGATAGAAAATTTAGACATTGAATCACTATGAAAGTTATAAATTAATGGAAAATTTTAGTCATTGAATTATAAAAATTTAATAGAAGGAAAAAATTTGTCATCCACTTTAAATTTTAATTTCTAATTTGAGAAAAAATTCCTAGTGTATAATGCTTCTTTATCGCATTCATTACTTTCAAGGGGTTATTTCTTAATATATACCCTAAAAACATGTCATACAAATGTGTACCGATTTGACTCTAAAAAAATAGTGACAATAATTTGAATTTAAAATTTTAAAAATTGGGTATCTATCTTGTGCATTACAAGATTAATTTAAGATAGGACACTATGGATCTCAAGGTAGGGATGTAATGCATGTTATGGGTCTAATGACAAGAATAAATGTTCATGAATCACCAATATGTGGGAATGTGTGTAATTATGGATGAAATAAAGTCAAATGTATTTGGATAAACACATTGAATGCAAAATAAGATTGAATAGGATTCATAAATCAACTAAACATTGTACATGAGTGATCCACACATTTCTATGTAATGATATGAAGGAGTAATTTGAGTATGAGGAGGTGAAAGATCCTAAAAGAGTCAAATTTACAAAGACCAAGCTAAAAGGTCATGCCAATATTTAGTGGAAGGAAGTATAGTTAGAAAGAAATAAAAGAGGGAAAGAAAAAATAACAAGTTGGGATCAAATGGTAGAAAAGCTAAAGAGACAGTTCATTTCTATTGATTTCGATTACGATTTGTTGAAAAGGATTCTTGGTTTGAAATGGTCAAGTAGGTCTATCAAAGAGTATACATAAGAGTTTTATAGGGTCAGGATCAAAACAAGTCATTCTGAGGCGCACAAGGAGAAGGTAGCCCATTATATAAATGGGTTGAAGCCAATCATTCAAGAGTCCATCTAAGTTTTGTCAGGATGAATACTATTGAAGATGCTTATCATTTTGGCTTGAAGGTAGAAGAGAAGTTGAATAGAATATTTGAAAACAAGAAAAGAGGAAGAGGTTGTGGTGGAAAAATTGGGAAAGATCTTATGGAGGATGAAATTAAGACCAAAAGAAGAAGGAAGAAGCTAGCAATAGTCAAAACTAGAGAGGAGATAATACCTACCCCTCGTGAGAAAAATATTGGTGACCAAAGAGGAAGATAAATGTTTGGATGAAGCTCTAGAAGAGGAGGTTTTCATGATACCTATTTTATGGAGAAGGACATCAAACATACAAGTTTCCACAACATCAAGGAAGGAAAAATAGAAGACCTAAAGGAAATGCATGATTTGCATGTGTAGATGAGGATGCATAATTTGAAATTTTTGAAGATGCAGAAAGAGAAGAAGTTCTTATCACAATGAGGGTCTTGCTAAATGAGGAGAAAGCTCTAGTTCAGAGGAAGACTTTATTTTCTACAAGGTTCAAGTGTGAAGTTAAAGTTTGTAATGTTATCATCGATAGTGGTAGCATTGATAATCTTGTTTCAAAGAATATGGTTAATAAATTGCAATTGGAGAGAAGGAGACATTCACATCCATATCGGATTGCATGGCTATAGAAGGATCATAGAGCTTTGGTCAATGAGCAATGTTTAGTGAGGTTCAAGATTGGGAATTACCATGACAAATTACTATGTGATATCATACCTATGGATGCTTGTCATATGTTATTGGGGAGGTCATGACAATTTGATTGATGTGTATTCAATGATGGACATGCCAACACTTATTCCATAAAAAAGGATAATGTTCATCACAAGTTGAGGCACCTAAAGGAAGTGGAAGAAAACGTATATAGTAGTGCACTTGATTTTTTTTAGTTGATTGTAGACAATTTTTTGATGGTATGAAGCATGAGAATATGTGTTATGTATTGATTCCTAGAGTTAATAAAGAAGAAGGTGAATATTAGAAGTCTCAGATCTATTAGAGGAATTCCATGATATTGTGTCATATAGTGTACCTAAGTGTTTTCTACCAATGATGAAGACTAGTCACCAAATGGATTTAATACCAACAACTAGTTTGTTGAATAAGGTAGCCCATAGAATGACTCATGCTGAGAATGAGGAGTTGAACAAACAAGTTCAAGAGCTATTAAAGAAATTATTTATTCAAGAGAGTTTGAGTCCATGTGTGATACCTACAATGCTAGCACTAAAGAAAGATAAAGAATGGAGAATATGTACAAAATCTCAAGCCATTAACAAGATTATAATAAAATATAGATTTTCATTGCAAAGGTTGGATGAACTTATGGATTGTTTGAGTGGAGCTAAATACTTCACAAATATTCACCTGAAGAGTATCATTAGATCCACATTAGAGAAGGATATGAGTGAAATACAACCTTCAAGACTAAAGATGGCTTGTAGGAGTTCTTAGTCATGCCTTTTGGGCTAACCAATGCATTGATAAATTTTGTGCAGCTTATGAATGAGGTATTGAAAGAATTTTTAAGAAAATTTGTCATTGTTTATTTGGATGAAATTGTGATTTTTAGTAAGACATTGGAGGAGCACATGATGCATATGCAAAAATTTTTTGAGAAGCTAAAGGAGGATAAGTTGTTGATTAATTTCAAGAAATCTAGTTTTGTGAAGAAAGAGTTGGTGTATCTAGGATTTGTTATCTCACATGAGGGTCTTAAAATGGATCCAAAAAAATTGAGGGATATCATTGAATGGTCTACACTAAGGAGTGTTATAGAGGTAAGATCATTTCATGTTCTAAAAAGTTTTTACAAAAACATTATTAAGAATTTTAGTAGTATTTTTTCACCCCTAACGAAAACAATGAGAGGGGAAAGAAAGGAGTTTAATTGGAATAGAAGAGCAACCAATATTTTTTATATGCTGAAGAAGAAAGTCACAAAGAAATTTGTTTTGGCACTTCCCAATTTCAATAGGGTATTTCAGGTAGATTGTGAGTCAATAAGGTAAGAATGTTTCCTATTTTAGTGAGAGGTTGAATGATGCTAAAAATAAATATTTTATCTATGATCAAGATTTTTATGCTATAGTTCACAATTTCAATAAATGGAGACACTATTTGTTGCCAAAAGAGTTTGTTTTATATATTGATCATCGAGATTTGTAATATATTAATAGTCAAGGAAATTTAAATCAAAGGTACTTAAAATAGGTTGAGTTTTTGTAGTTATACTTTTGTTTTGAATAAAAGGAGTGGAAGGCCAAACAAAGTTGTAGATACATTATGTAGAAGGAATTTTTTTTGATACAGATGAAGGTGGAGGTTGTTGGGTTTAATGAAATCAAGATTTTGTATCCTAAATCTTTAGAATTTGTAGAGGCCTAGAAGGATTGCTTGGAATCTATTACTTTAGATAAGACACAATGGTTTTATTTCTTAGTCCAAGATGGGATACTGTTTACAGGAAGCTAGCTGTGCATTTCGAAGAGTTTTATGAGAGAAAACCTAATCACGGAGAACCATTGTGGAGGATTGGCTAGACACTTTGGTTAGGATATGTCCATTGCTCTTATTAGTGAGAATTATTACTGTGGTCCTTTTAAAATGTCAAGTCCTAATGTGAGATGCTAAAATGATGCAATAAGAAGAACTAACATAAGAAAAGGGCACCTCAATGATTAGCCTAAGAAATAGATAACATTAAAGCAAGATAAACAAATTGATTGTTGCTTGTTATACCTTCGTGCAACTTATTCTTTGGATGGCCCTTGATCTTTGGATGTCTTGTGTGCTCCTTGGATGGCAATAAAGTGAAGTGGATGCAAGATGCAAGATGGATTGATGAAAAATACTATGGAAAAGCTAAAATGCTGCAAATGACAATTTGGCAAGAGTTTGGTAGCAAAAGACTTGATCCCTAAAATGGGAGAAAAGAGGGGGTATTTATAGGATAATTGGAATTCTCTAGAGAATTCAACGGTTGAGATTGATCCACCAAGATCAAGATGAAGAGCTATGGTGAGTTGAGGACTCACAAGCCCTCACATCTTAAAATGTGGAATGTGAGATGTCTTAGGGTGGGGTGATGTGGAAATGAGGTGGAAGAGAAGTACATGAGGTGGAAGAAGGACAAGTACCTTGAGGGATGAGAAGATTCCTTGGAGGAATAAAAGTGAATTGAAAATTCACAATGATTGGAAGAATCTAGTGGATAAGAGAGGGTCTCCAAAAAGCTGGAGATTTGTCACATGTGGGTGATGTGACAAGTCCAAGGTTCTAGAAGTCCTTGGCACATGTAAAATGACAAGTCAAGCCTTCTAGAACTTTGCATGGGGATGGGGAAGACTTTGGAAAGATAAAAGTGAATTAAAAATTCACATGGGGAAGAGAGGAGCCTTGGGTGAATAAATGTGAATTAAAAATTCACATGGGGAAGAGAGTCAAGGCCAAGAGAGGCAAGTGGAAAGGTTGACCAGAAAAGGTAAGCCAAATGTGGTTAATGACTTTGATTAAGGTTGTGCAAACACAGGATTAGGATAATTAATGAGAGATTAGAGGCAAGTGGGAGATTATGGAGAATGTGACATTAACCTTGATTAATTGGCGCACATCTTAATCATAGATTAATTAATTTAATCCGGATTAAAAGAGGATTATGGAGAATGTGACAAGGAGAGAGAAAATGAGGAATTAAAAATTGATTTTTAATCAAAAAGGCTAAGTGACTAAATTAAATAAATTTTCCTAGTTATTTAATTTAGAGAAGAAAAGGTGTAAGCTATAGTATTTAATTATTCAATTACATACTTTAAGAACCTTAGGCAGAAAATGAAATAATGATTAAATAAATTATTTAATCACTATTAATGACATAGATGGATAGAATAGACGATTTTGATCATATGGAAGTGATCAAATTTATGTCTACATTTTTCCCCTCTTTGAAGTACCGTTAGAATAATCGTGCTCTGAAAAAAAAAAAATGCAAATGACTTTATAGAGGAAGTAACCAGAAGATGATGCCCCAGCGTGGGAAGGAGGACTTAAGCAACCCAATTAGCGGAGAATGGATGAAGATGCCCCAATCCTGCAAATGAATGACTATAACAGGTAAAATGGATAAATGGGAAGGGTATGCCCCCTCGAGAGGGCGACAGGGGAAAAGAGAGGGGTCTTGGGTGACCTCTCGATAGGAAAAAATAGAGGATATGGTTGGAAAGAGTGCAAAAAGTTAGGCAAGTTTTTCTTTTGAACGAAGTCAAACAGACAAACGGTTTGCAAATGGCGGCCCTGGGAAGGGAAGGGATTAGTTGGAGGAAAAAAGGTAAATAAAAGTTAAAAAAAATACCCCTTAAAAAGGGAGGGAAAAGAGAGGGGTCCTAGAAAATATCTTGATAGGAAGAAAAAAAAAATGGTATGGTTGGAAAGAGCGCGAAAAACTAAGCAAGTTTTCCTTTTGAATGAAGTCAATCCGACGCATGGTTTGCAAATGGTGGCCCCAGGAAGGAAAACAAAAATGGCTTGGAAACGCGCAGAGGGGCGGATTTGCCCCACTGCAGAAGGGCGGGTCCACCTCGGAAGGGGGCGGGTTTGTCCCGGGAGGGTGGGTCCACCCTGGAAGAGGGTGGGTCCACCCCTAAAAGGGTGGATCCACCTCGGAAGAGGGCGGGTCCGCCTCGGAAGGGAGGGTTCGCCCTCGGAAGGAGGGATCTGCCCCGAAAGGGTGGAAGGGTGGATCTACCCCCAGGAAGGGCAGATCCACCCCGAAAAAGGGCAAAAGGGTGGATGAGTGATGAAGGATGAAGGGATGTGGGAACAGATGAGAGATGAGATGATGAAAGGGGATATGAAGACGATGATTTAAGTTGATGGATAAGAAATTATGATAAGCGATGGGAGATAAAGGTGAGCACAAATGGATTCAAGGACACATATGATGTTGCCCCAGTCAAGCTACAAGTCAGCTTGGGTGGATGTTTGATGGAGTGTTGGTGGATAGGATATGATACATCAAAAAACAACACAAGGATAGGGAAGGATACATCCTGATGAGGATGAGGATTGGTGTTGTTGACGAGGGAATGATACATCCCAAAACAACACAAGGATGAGGGAGGATACATCCTGATGAGGATGAGAATGAGTGTTGTTGATGAGGGAATGATACATCCCAAAAAACCACAAGGATGGGGGAGGATACATCCAGATGAGGATGAGGATGAGTATTTTTGACGAGAGAATGATACATCCCAAAACAACACAAGGATAGGGGAGGATACATCCGGATAAGGATGAGGATGAGTGTTGTTGATGAGGGAATGATACATACCAAAACAATACAAGGATAGGGAAGCATACATCCTAATGAGAGTGTTGTTGATGAGGGAATTATACATCCCAAAACAACACAAGGACAGGGAAGGATACCTCCCACAGATGATAAGGATGATGATGATGATGATGAGGATGACTGGATCAAGGCTTGTAGCAAGGCTAAGACCAAGAGTGTGATTAGATTATTTAAATGGATGAGGATGGGGGAAATATGAAAGATGATGGAATGGAAAATGAAATGTAATCCTAATGCAATTTTCCATCCTTAGAGCACTGAATTTTTCTATAGCATAAGACACCGAGCGTCAGGGTATGTAAGCGAAGACGAATTAGTGTCTAATGCATAAAACAAACACAACAAACAAGAAGACTATCCCAACAACCCAAAGTCGCGATGACTTTGGTCGGGCCAGGTATTAGAATAACCACAAGCACAAAAGGATGCCCCATCGTAATACAAGACCTCAGGGATCTTGGTGGGTATGATGTGGGACAACCAAAAAGATAGAAACAAAGAAATGAGCAAGATATGCCCCTATATTGACTAGTCAAAGCACACTGTGATATGATGGATCAAGGCGACCATGAAAAGTGATGATAGGGAACTCAAATGATAAAAAAAATCCAAAAGCATCAAAAGATCACAATCAATTTCAAATGTCCTTTGTCATAGGATCAAGATGATGGATGGGGTTGATGAGGTATGTTAGGAAGGATACATCCTATTGAGACCGATGATGGATAGTAAATTAAAAGATCGATAGGACGTAGGATACCAGCAATCGATTGGATCTTGTGATACAAATGACTGTTGTTTGTAAGCACCAACTAGGATAGGGACATACTTGATGACATGAAAAGAGGACAAGACGACAAGTTAACAGGACTAACACACCCTAAAGACCCAGGGGCTCGAGGGTTGATCAAAGATCAACCTTTCCTACGTGAAAGCACAGAGCCCTCGTAGTTCGATAAAATACCATGGACAAAAGCAAGGAGAGGAAAATGAAGACCTCGATGGATGACAAAGACCAGACGGACAAACGCCCAGGGGGCGAATCAAATGATTGAACTTTCCTACATGAAAGTGCAAGGGCGACGTAGTTCGACACAAGGCCAAAGACAGACAATGGAGGATGACAAGACAAACAAAAGATAGAGCCCCGGGGGTGGATGAAATGATCAACCTTGCCTACGCGAAAGCGCAGGGGCAATGTAGTTCGACAAGAGACCGACGAAAAAAAATGGATAAGGGATGATGAGATGACCAAGATAAATGGATGGATTGGATATGATGAGCTAGGATAGGCCGTGCAGATGGGATGGTCAATATGTTGGATGTGGGTTATGCGAAGCCTAAGGATGGGATAGTGATCTAGATTATTAGAAGATGAATTGGGAGGATGAGAGGATGTATAGATGAATGATGAAGAGTAATAGAATAGAAGGAAGATGTAGGAAATAGATAGGAGGGATGAATTAGGATGTGAATGGCATTGGAGTGCTTGGGGGTAGCTGTTGGGTTTTTGCCTTAGCTTTCTAGCTTGTTTCTCCATCGGCCTTGGTGGTTTCTTCTTGTTTATGGCATTTACCGCCATACTGGAGTGGCTTTGGTGGTGAGAGTGGCAGTTTAGAGTGGTGGTTACCGCCCTACTGCGCGGCTTATTTTCTAAGCCGCAATGGACATGGTAAACCTCTGGTGGTCGGTTGCCTGCGGTCTAGCTGGTGGTTATTGACATACTGCGGCCAGTGCTTTGGTTGACTGCAGTGGCCGTGGTAAGACCACTAGTGGCCTGGTTGGCGGTTACCACCATACCGTGGCTAGTGCTTTGGCTGACTGCGGTAAGACCGCCAAAGGCCTGGCTGGCGGTTACTGCCATACCGTGACCAGTGCTTTGGTTGACCACAGTGGCCACGATAAGACCACCAGCGGCCTGGCTGGCGATTACCGCCATACCACGGCCAGTGTAATGGTTGACTGCAGTGGTTGCGGTAAGATCGCCAATGATCTGTTTGGCGGTTACTGCCATACCGCGATGGGAAAAGCCAAGCCCAACGGTAGTGTGGTGGAGTCTAAAGGTGAGCTCGATCAGGTTTACTGCCATACTGCGAGGCATGTTGGTCAGGGCTGCGGTAGTGTGGTAGAAGCTCAGATGAGCTCGGGTCTGAGTTTAACTGAGTTGGACTCGGTGTTAGAACAATTGGAAAATGACAGGGTGACATGTGGCAGTTTGGTAACATCTGGTTGGCTGATGACAAAGGAAAAGGCTGAGCTCGATGAAGTCTTGGGCCAGAGCTCGAGGGAGCTCAGATGGCTTACCGCCATACCACAGCTAGGTCGACTAGACTCGGCAATAATGCGGTAGAAGGAAAATGGGCTTGGAGCTCGGTTGCCCAAGCTTGACCGAGCTGGACTGACAATCAAACTATGACAACGAATGTGATGGTGACATGTGGAAGATCTTTTTGATCTGGTTGGCCAGAGAGTTATTTCTTGATTGTGATTGAGCTATATTATTGATGGAAGGTTGACGGACTTGTTTGCAACCAGTTTTAATGTTTGTGTGGCTCGATACAGCTAAAGGTGCAATGCACGTTATCAGGGAATGGTCATGCTCTTCTAGGTAGGATAGTTATTATCCTGGATGACCATTGCTGGAAGGGATGGGCTGAACAGGAATGCACACATTGCAAGATTATATTTAATTTAGTGTGCAGTTTGAGATTGAAAAAAAAAAAGAGCGATAATAGAGAGAGGCTGAGAGTGTCTGAGCTGTTCTACAGTGAACACTTTGACTCTCGGATCTGGTATAATGTGAACTTGTGAGGCCTAGTGGTTGGGTTGGCCATGAGGCTGGCTATGGCAGTCCTTTGAGAGGAGTTGAAGGGAATCTACACAGTATGTCATGAGGACATTGTAACTGCGTGATGATTCTGATTTGTGTTGCCTGTATTCTTTCTCCAGATGGACAAGATGTAATATCCTGAAGAGCATAACTCTGTGTTTGTATTGTAACCTTTTTTGTTACTGAATAATACAAGTGAGATGAATATTTTGGAGGTGGGGTTTTTTACCTAAAAAGTTTTTCCCCACGTATATCTGTGTGTTCATAGTTTTGTCTTTCATGGTTATCTATTTGTGTTGAATATGTTATTTGTTTGCATCCATTTCTCTTAGAGGATCAATGGGGGATCAACTATGCCTGTTTCCGCTTTATGGCATTGTTGGTTGTGTCTTTGTTGTGATTTTGGATTGAAATCACTAAGGCACTGTTGTCTTAGATGCATATCTTGATGACAAAACCGAATATGTATCCCCAACAATAGCCTATAGCGAGATACCAATGACAAGGGATGATGAGATAGGACGAAAATAGAGGGAAAGGGATGGATGGATAAGAAGATGCGAGGATAGGTGGACAGATGATGGATAGATGAGTGATGAAGATTGAAAGGATATTAGAAAGATGTAAGGATAGGATAAGAGGATAGATGAATGGGGTAGATAAGGATGAAAGGACGAAAAGGACTAGTGGATGAGAGTATAGGAACATAAGTATTTGTTGGATGGAAGGGATGAATGGATGGATAAATGGATGGGGAGGTAAGGATGGGTAGGATGGGGAGATGGAGAGGATTACTTGGCGGAATGGATGGATGATGTCTTCAAGGACCCAATTGCATATAAGGAGATTCCCCCACTCTAGATGTGTCATGCATGACGAGGCAAGAGGGATAGCAAGATGGGTGGATAAGGGAGTGAGATGGGCAATGGAAGATAGATAGAGGTGGATAGGATGCATGGACAATGGAAGATAGAGAGAGGTGGATAGGATGCACAGATAATGGAAGATAGAGAGAGGTGGATAAGGAATATGATAGTGTATGGATGAGGGGAATATATGCCAAGAGGTGTCCAAAGCATGTATATAGGTTTTCCCCTACATTTATCAAGATCACAAGGAAGATGGAGGGAGTGGGATAAATGGGATAGGATGGATAGGATGCAGAAGATAGGCAGATGTAGGAGATGGAGGAAAGGAATGCATAAGTGGATGTTGCCCCCAATCATGGAAGGATACTAGATGGGGAATTTACGCATGATGCCTGTTTGCTAGGTTTTCATCATGGTACTTATCCAAGGCACTTGTTTGCCAAGTTTTCACCATTGGACGAATGATTTTCTCTTTACTATTTTTTTTTAATTTTTGTTTTTTAATTTTTTTGATTTTTTCTCTTTTTTTTTATTCTTATTTTTATTTTTATTTTTATTTTTTGATTTTTTTGATTTTTTTGGACTAGGATGTGGATGAAGATGGATAAATATAGGGATATGGATATGCATATTTGGAGGATATTTGATAAGGAGATGGAGGAAGGACTTAAGCATCAAGTTCCATATGAGGTAATAAGAGCCCATGTGTAAAGTGACTAGTGGATGTTGGTACAACCTTAGTAGAAGAAATGGATTATGCAAAAGGATGAATCAAAGGGATTGGATGGGGGAGATAGGCGGGATAGTGGATGGGGTGTTGAAAAGTGTATGGATGGAATGATGGAGTGGATGTGTGATAGGGGAAGGTGTTTAGGACCAACATTGGCACATGTGGTGGATGTGGAATGAGAGGAGGGTTGTTGGTTGGAGAATGTGGTGATAATGGAGGCATTGGGATAGTGAATTTTGGGACATAAGGACCCAAAACAGATTTAGGAGATGGAAGAGGTGAATGATTTTGTGGGGGAATAGTAACTTTGGATGTCGTTATGGACTTTTCAATTGAAGGTATGGAACCTTTTTTCTTTGGGATCCACATGGTTTTTATTTTTTCTTTGGTGGGCCTTTGTGGCCTTTTGGATTGATTTGGATTTTGGACTTGATTTTTCTTTTCTTCAACATGTCTTTTGAAGGGGACATGAAGAGATTTAGATTCATGTGCATTTTTGGATTTATACATTGTTGCTTTGGCATCCAAAGTACTTTTACTAGCAATTGGATGGGTATGAGGAGATGGATGATACATAGAAGATGTGGATGGAGTGATAGAGGTAGGCTTGTGATGATGGTGTGTGAATGGAGGATGCAAGATAGCATGTATGGAGGTGTGCCTTTGTTGATCATGATTAGGAGTTATGAAGGTAGGATGTTTATGTTGTGTACGAGGGATAAGGGGGGGGATGGCAGAAAATGACTTGGTAGAATGATGGAAAGTACCTCTTGTGCCTTTAGAAGAGGATCGTTTAGGATGTATGGAGGTTGTACCAACATCTTTAGAGTGCGGGTTTTGGAAGATATATCCAAGACCATGTGTGCCTGGATGTTATTTGAGTTGGATGGGCTCTAAAGTACCTTGCTCATGAAGGCCTAAACCTTTTCCTTGATAGTTCATGTTTTGTAGCATGTGATTTATGGTAAGATGCTTAATCTCTTGGAAGCATGATGCAAGAAAATTAGTAGGTGGACGAGGTAGGGTGGTGCATATGTGTTGTTTTTCTTCTGTAATAAGGCCACCATGGAGAAGTGTAATGTAACCAAGGTGATACAAAAGTGGCATTGGGATGGTAGGACTAGATGGTGATGAAGGATCATGCGATGGAGATGAGGGGATAGCAGCATCAGGAGGAATGAGTGATAAAGGATTAGGAGAGGGATTAGGGAAGATGATAGGATCTGGATTTATGGTAGTGGATGATGAGGGCTCATGAGATAGAGTGATTGGATCTTGAATGCAAAGGGAATCATGGGATAAAGTGGATGAGCTAGTGTGATCTTGAGATGGGGTGGATGGGAGGATAGGAATTATGAGATGGGATGGATGGGGGATTATGATCTTGGGATGTAATGAATGAGATGGGAGGATCTTGATTTGGAGAAGGGGATATGCTTGTATGCTTTGGATCAAGCTCTTGGCATGAATCATCTTGTGTGGGATGTATGATGATGGAAGAGTGTTGGAGGGACTCCTCAAATGGGGGAGATAGGAGGATGGAGGATTCATGAAGGTCATTGGATTGAAGTTTGTGAATATTAGGACTAGGGGATTGGATTGGATGTCTTTAATGTACTGGGTGGATCTAGTAGTAGAAGATGGGGATTCAATGGATTCGATGGGTTTGACCGACTCAACCATTTTGACAATGTCAGGAATGGTGATGGGAGGGATAGGTATAGGATGGAGGAGGGCCTCATCACTAGTGATAGTACATGATAGAGTGGGAGGGAATGGTGTCTTTTATGTCATGAGTCCTTGGGTGACATTTGGAAGGGATGTAGCATTTGGTGGAGTGATGGGAATGGATGGAGGATTAAGATTAGGGATTGGTGGATTAGGATTAGACGTGGGGATGTGATTGGATGGAGGACTAGGAGGAAATGGAGGATTAGGATTAGAAATTGGAGGATTATATGAGTGGATGTGTGAATGAGAATTAGATGTAGAACTAGGAAGAGATGGAGGATTATGATTAGATGAGTGGATGGGGCTAGATGGGGGACTAGGAGTAGTTGGAGGAGATGGATGATTATGATTAGATGAGTGGATGGGACTAGATGGAGGACTAGGAGGAGATAGAGGATTATGATTAGATGAGTGGATGGGACTAGATGGGGGACTAGGAGTGGTTGGAGGAGATGGAGGATTATGATAAGATGGAGGATTAAGATATAATGCAGAAAAAGTGGGAGTGATGTAGGAGGATGCAAATGCTGGATTAGATTGGGAAGATTGGGATGGGGAGTGATAGTAGGAAGATGAGGATGAAGGATTAGAATGGGGGGATGTGGAATTAATGTAAGGGTATTGGGATGGGGGATTGTGATAGGAAGGTGTGGATGTTGGATTAGGATGGGAAGATTAAGGTGGTGGACCACCATAGGAAGACATGTATGGTGAGTTGGCATAGGAGGATATGGATGGTAGATTAGGATGAGAGGATTGAGATGGTGGATTAAGATAGGAGGAATATTGGGATGGGGGATTGTGATAGGAAGGTGTGGGTTTTGGATTAGGATGGGAAGATTGGGATGTCGGATTAAGGTAGAGGTATTGGGATTGTTCATGATGATAAGGATAAGAGGATGTGGATGTTGGATAGGATAGAGTTTGAAAGGGAGGACATGATGAATATGTCGATGGTGAGGATGTTGGATATCACTTGTCAAGGGTAGCATAAAAATTGTTATTAGATGTGGATGAAGGCATGGTAGGATAGTTCGAAGAAGTAGTGGAATTTTGGGAGGCGATTGGAGAGAGCTTGCTAGCAATGATAGCATCAAGGGGATCTATATAACAATCTTCATGATCAACAAGATTTTCGTTATTGTCATCAACGGAGTTAGGATTCCCCTTGACTAATATTATTGGTCGTGTGAGAGGGGGATAAAGATTCATGATGGATATAGATTAGAAGGAAAGAATAGATGATGGATATAAAACTAGGATGTATTGGAAGCTCATATGGGGATTGGATGAAAGCTCAGATTGGGATTGGATGATGTATCAATTAATTTGATGATTGGATAAGGATTGGTTGATGGATGATGGGATTTCTATAGATTTGGATAGATTGGATTGGATTGTTTGGATAAGTTGATGAATCAATTGATGATGTATCAATTTGATGATTTTGGATGAGGATTGGTTTGATCAATTCATGATGTATTAATTTGATGATTTGGATGAGGATTGAATTTGATGAGTGTTTAGGATGATCAAATGGTCAAATGGAGACTTTGTGAGTTCAAACGGGGGTTTAGAATGGTCAAATGGATGAAATTGTTCGTTCAGGGGGCATATCCACACTTTTGTAGTAAAAACTATCAGAAATGTATGAACATGGAGGAATATCCGCACTTCTGTAGTGAGAAATGCTGAAATAGGGGGGCATATCCACACTTCTGCAGTAAAATGACTGGCATAAACGTCAGAGCAGGGGGTCGTGTCCGCACTTCTACAATAAAAAAACTGGCAGAAACGTCAGAACAGGGGGCGTATCCACACTTCTGCAATAAAAAAATGGCAAAAACGTCGGAACAGGGGGTTGTATCTGCACTTCTACAGTGAAAAGTGTTGAAACAGGGGGGTGAATCCACCCCTTTGCAGGAACAGTGACTTGGTTTGGAATGAGGGATTATGGAAAGGAGTTGAAATGACTCAATGAAGGTTTGACTTATCAAATTTACTATTTTTTCACAGAAAGACACTTTGAACAAGCACAATCCTATGATTAGTATTAAGGGGTATGGCCAACAAAGGTTTTACTCTAGGATGAACAAGGTTTCTAGGGAGTCCTCGATATACGCTCAGTACGTGAGGCACAATTGTGAACACCAGTCTGTCACAAGCGTGAGTCGGGAACCCCAGCGAGATATTGAAAGGTTCAGACCAACTCTTCACGTCTATCTAGGTATCACCCTAGCTTCGACGCTTCGCCAATTACAACGCAACTGGATTGGGGTATAGCTTTGCCTCTCCCCCCTTTTTATACCCCGCTGGTACGCATGGTTGGGATCATCCCTTGGGGTGATGAAATCTCCAAGCAGGTCCCGCTAAGAAGAAGACACAAATCATTTCCAACTACCCCCTCAGATCCGCACAAAGTGCAAAGGGGAAGGTGAAAACAAACTAATGCCCCATTAGGGTAAAACAAAGAAAAATAGACACAACAAGCAACAAGTATTACTTCCCCCTAATTATGCTAAGTGAATAGAAAAAAAAGCAAGGAAAAATTTAAAATTTGAATGAAATAAAGGCCCTACAAGAAAATGTTAGCTATGGAAAATGCTGGAACAGGAGGGTGTATCTGCCCCTCTATAGAAAAATGTCAAAAAAATTGAAACACGGGGGCGTATCTGCCCTTCTGCAGAAAACAGTTAGCAAAAACGTCAGAACACGAGGGCGTATCCGCACTTCTGTAGAAAATAGTTAGCAAAAATGTCAGAACATAGGGTTGTATCCGCACTTCTGCAGAAAAAAGTTAGCAAAAAAAAAGGTCGAAACACGGGGGCATATCCGCACTTCTGCAGAAAATAGTTAGCAAAAAAGGTCGAAACATGGGGGCGTATCCGCACTTTTGCAGTAAAACAGTTAGCAAAAATGTCAAAATGCGAGGGTGTATCCACACTTCTGTAGTAAAATAGTTAGCAAAAATATCAGAATGCGGGGGTGTATCCACACTTTTGCAGTAAAATAGTTAGCAAAAACATTGGAACGTGGGGGCGTATCCGCACTTTTGCAGTAAAAACTGTCGAAAACGTCGGATCGTGGGGGCGTATCTACACTTTTGCAGTAAAAACTGTCGGAAACGTCAAAATAGGAGGGCGTATCCGCCCCTTTGTAGCGCCTGGGAGGGCAAGTCCGCCCCTCTGTGGGGCAAATCTGCCCCTCTGTGACCTGAACCTGCAAAGAATTTAAACAATAGCAAACGTGAAGTGAAGGGACCCGTTTGTGGGTCCCACCAGGCGTGTCAGAAATGTGATCCCTATTAAAATGTCAAGTCCTAATGTGAGATGCTAAAATGATGCAATAAGAAGAACTAACATAAGAAAATGGCACCTCAATGATTAGCCTAAGAAATAGATAACATGAAAGCAAGATAAACGAATTGATTGTTGCTTGTTATACCTTCGTGCAACTTCTTCCTTGGTTGGCCCTTAATCTCTGGATGTCTTGTGTGCTCCTTGGTTGGCCCTTAATCTTTGGATATCTTGTGTGCTCCTTGGATGGCAATGGAGTGAAGTGGATGCAAGATGCAAGATGGATTGATGAAAAATACTATGGAAAAGCTAAAATGTTGCAAATGACTTGATCCCTAAAATGGAAGAAATGAGGGGGTATTTATAGGATAATTGGAATTCTCTAAAGAATTCAACGGTTGAGATTGATCCACCAAGATCAAGATGAAGGGCTATGGTGAGTTGAGGACTCGCAAATCCTCACATCTTGACATGTGAAATGTGAGATGTCTTAGGGTGGGGTGATGTGGAAATGAGGTGGAAGAGAAGTACATGAGGTGGAAGAACGACAAGTACCTTGAGGGATGAGAAGATTCTTTGGAGGAATAAAAGTGAATTAAAAATTCACAATGATTGGAAGAATCTAGTGGATAAGAGAGGGTCTCCAAAAAGTTGGAGATTTGTCACATGTCGGTGATGTGACAAGTCCAAGGTTCTAGAAGTCCTTGGCACATGTAAAGTGACAAGTCAAGCGTTCTAGAACTTTGCACGGGGATGGGGAAGACTTTGGAAAGATAAAAGTGAATTAAAAATTCACATGGGGAAGAGAGGAGCCTTGGGTGAATAAATGTGAAATAAAAATTCACATGGGGAAGAGAGTCAAGGCCAAGAGAGGCAAGTGGAAAGGTTGACCAGAAAAGGTAAGCCAAATGTGGTTAATGACTTTGATTAAGGTTTTGCAAACACAGGATTAGGATAATTAATAAGAGATTAGAGGCAAGTGGGAGATTATGGAGGATGTGACATTAACCTTAATTAAGTGGTGCACATCCTAATCATAGATTAATTAATTTAATTCAGATTAAAAGAGGATTATGGAGAATGTGACAAGGAGAGAGAAAATGAGGAATTAAAAATTGATTTTTAATCAAAAAGGTTAAGTGACTAAATTAAATAAATTGTCCTATTTATTTAATTTAGAGAAGAAAAGGTGTAAGGTAAAGTATTTAATTATTCAATTATATACTTTAAGAACCTTAGGCAGAAAATGAAATAATGATTAAATAAATTATTTAATCACTATTAATGACATAGATGGATAGAGTAGACGATTTTGATCATATGGAAGTGATCACATTTAGATGTCTACAATTACTAACCATAGTTACAACATGATGTGATAATATTTTTACAAAGTTAAAACGTATCCAATATGGCTAAAGTAGTAAGTCAAAATACTAGGCTATATAAGCCATTACTTGTACCAAAGAGGCCATGGGAAGATATGAACATGGAATTTATTCTTAGTTTAGCAAGGACATAGAGGAAACA
Source organism: Sequoiadendron giganteum (assembly GCA_007115665.2). Classification (NCBI taxonomy): domain Eukaryota; kingdom Viridiplantae; phylum Streptophyta; class Pinopsida; order Cupressales; family Cupressaceae; genus Sequoiadendron; species Sequoiadendron giganteum. The sequence continues at coordinate 181,811,203 of CM021100.1, forward strand.
ATTTAATATTTGTGGTGATTGATAGAATTTCAAAAATGACATATTTCATTATGTCATAAGACCAGTGATGCTATTCACATTGCAAAGTTGTTTTTCAAAGAGGTGGTGAGACTAAATGGTCTACCAAAGAGTACAGTTTTAGATAGAGATACCAAATTTGTTGATTATTTCTAGAGTACATTATGGAAGAGGTTGAAGAAATATTTGAAGTTCAATTTTTTACACCATCCACAAAATGATGGAAAAAAATAGTTGATGAATAGGAGTTTGGGAAACCTGTTGAGATGCTTAGTAGGAGATAAGCCCAAGAGATGGGATTTTAATTTACCATAGGCATAATTTTCTTCCAAAAAATTTATCAACATGAGTACTAGTAATTCCCCATTCTAGATTGTATATAGGAGTAGTCTAATGAAAACTTCTAGGTTGAGGAAGATGTATAAAGGGGGAAATAATAGTGTTGAGGTTGAAGATTTTGCAGAGAACTTGAAGAATTTTCATGAAGAGGTAAGAAATTGTATCAATAAGATGAATTATTAGTATAAGACTAAGTTAGAACAAAAGTGATGATTTAAGGAATTCCAATTTGGAGATGAATTTGTGGTTCACTTGAGGAAAGAAAGGTTCACAATGGGAACATATAACAGGTTGAAAATGAAGAAATTTTCACCATGTAAGATCTTGAAGAAGCCCGATTAGGAAATGCTTATGAGGTAGAGTTATCAAGTGGGATAAACTATTGGAATATGTTGTCATTGATGTCAAAAGTGCAAACTATTCAAGGGAGATTGTTGACATGATGACAGGAGATGAAATGGAGTTGCTCATGCAAGTGAAGATGTTGGCATGATGATAGATTAGTGTTGTGCCTAGATGTTATGCAAATGTAGTGGATTTGGTTCTTGAAGTATGTGGTTTGGTTGTTGGTGCAGAAGAGCAAGTTGATTAATATGTTGCATAGTTGAAAAAATGTGTCATCTCTCTGCAACAGTTGCTTCCAGGTGTTTGATGGAATATTAGGTGGCAGATTCGATGTGGGTTTCTTGAGAGCTTTCCAAAAAGGTATTGTTCAGGTCGAGAAAGTGTTGGATGTGCCCATAAATGTTTTATTTATGTTCTCGGGTGTTAGGGTTTATCAATTAAACCCTAAGGATACTTGCAGTCATGACATTCAAAATAGATTTCTATTTTGATGTTGACCTTGTATCGGTAGTTATCGGTTGCATTAGGTGCAATTTATGTCTTTACAGTTGTGAGGGTGACCAACCCCTCTACCTAGCGCTTTAAGGTTATACATCTTCATCAGTTCGACAAAAAATAGTTATTTTCTTAAGTTGCGAGACTCCAAGTTTTTCTAACCTATGTCACAAGGTTCTAGAGTTTTGAAACCTCTCGACTTTGCGACTTAGCTAGTGGAGTGATAAGGAGTAAGGAGAACTTTATTTGAGTGATAGTGCGTGATCTATGAGAGAAAGGGAGATGTCTCTTTGATGTGGTGATGTAGAGAGAAAATTAATTTTTCATCAGTGTGGCGATTTCTTATCAGTGGGACTTGCATCAAAGTCTCTTTGACAGCTCGAGGATCATGTCATCGGTGGGACACTAGTAGATCAGTGGGAGTCAAGTTGGTGTCTCTTCGATGACCTGATTATCATGTTGTCGACAAGTCACAAGTTTTCAAATTTTCATAACCTCTAACATGAGGTTCTTAAGTTCAGACTTTCTATGACATAGTGACAAGGAGTGTAGTAGTGTTATCGGTGAGACTGGACGACATTGATGAGACCCTTGGCTGTGTCTCTTTGATAGAGAGATGAGAAGGTAGCGTTCAACATAGGACCCAGTCATAATGATGGTGGTGATAGTGATGATGATGATAACATGTGGCATGACCGGATTGAACGAATGGTATGCTTGGTGTTGTTGTTTTCATCAGTGAGATAGTATCATATCACCAAGACTATGGAGCTAGTCCCAATGATAGGGCGATGGGATATTGGATGCCAACTATGGGACCCAGTAAGGTGGACATGGTAGTGAGACTCTGTAAGGAAAGGATGGCATGTAGTTAGAGAGTGAAGTTGATGTCTCTCTGATAGGTCGATGGCTATCTCATCAGAGTGACATTGGTGTATTGGTAGGACCTTGAAGCATGTCTCCTCGGCATAGCGATAAGCTAAGTAGGACTTGATAGGATGGTGACATCAGAGGTGTACATGTGGTAGTAGCCCACTAGCCCTACTGAGATGTTGGTGGGGCTCGAGCAAGACCCACGCGGTTAGTCAAGAATGATGCAGATTGTACAAGATAGATCAGATGATGCTGGTGAAAGGATTTCTCATTGGTGTGAGTTTGATGTATTAGCGGGAGTCTGAAAGATGTCCCTTTGATGGAGCGACAAGCGAGAATTCAGTGGGACCCGATTGCGACAAAGACTGATAGGTGGCAAAGAATGATTTCTTAGTGTGAAAATTAACATTGTTGTTATAAATTAGGTGGTGATGACATAGAAGATAGATTTCATGTGGTCCATGTACTCAAAGGTAGCTCATATCTAAGAGAATGATGGACATTGATGAGACTATAATGGATGTATCCTCAACAAACTGATAAACAAGTTAAGATTCATCAATGTGAAAGATACCTTTTGGTGGGACTTGGTTGGAAGTCTCCTTGACAACCCGATGGTGGAAATAATGAAAGAGATAAAATGTTGACTAAGGAATTACGTGATAAAAGTGAATAACACTATGACATTTGGTGATCGATGATTCATTGTTTTGCATCCTTGTTTCAAAAAAACACTTGGTCAAGGTGAGACTTTAACGACGGTGTTAGAATACCCCTAAGATTGACAAAGGAGATTTGAATGACCGCCTATCCAATGGTCAGTATTTAAAGACATGATAGTGAAAGAGGATCATAGGATCAGGGCATGAAAGGAGAAGATCAATGACCAAAATTCAAAAGTAGGGATTTGTAACGGCTCGACAATGTGAACAAGGGTTCTTGACTGGCAATCGACTTGGGAGAAGGAATTAATTGGTCTATTTGCACAAGCGACCAATGAAAATTAAGAGTTGATCTTCAAGATGATGGCACAGAGAGTCATTTCATTCCAGATCAAAACTGATAGAGTAGACATAAGTATGTATTGAATGCATATTAGATTCTAAGGTTGACAAAGAGCTAATTTGGGAAAATTTTCTTTACCTGAATTAAATGTTGGATCATGGCGAGTGGCTTGAGGTAGAGGAAGCTTGCTAGTGAAGATAGCAAGTATGGAAACCCTAATAGATGAGTTTAGTGGTGATGTAATGTGTATAACCAGATTGGATAATCTGGACGATGGTATGTATCTCGAGGTAGAGATTACAGGTCGGTGGAGTTAAGCAAAAAGAAGACAATCAAAAAATTGTTAACGATGGAGTATCTACAGTGAGTGATTAGTGTATCTATAGCCTACAAGCATAGAGAGATCTGAAAAAATAATGCATAACTAAGTTGTAGCAGACAAAGTAAGAAAAATTAACCTAGACTCTAATGCAAATAATCATCTAGGTGAGTATATGTGAATGTGTAGAAGAGTGGAAAGAGAGGGCTAGTGATAGAACATTGATTGTTCTATGTGCAAAAAAGAGAGAAGTGCAAAAGGATGTGTTGCTAAGAGTGTAGCTTCAGTAGATGAAAGTGAGTTGTAGTGTGTGCAACAATATATTGAATATAATGATGCATGATCGGGTTTTTTAGAACCAAGTTTTATGCATACTTGTGTTTGTTATCACAGAGGTGGTTGCCTCATTATACTGAGTTATAGCTTAGATCAAGGTGTTGTAGCATCCTTGAAGTTGTAGCTTCTAAAGCAGGGAGTTATTTCTTCCTTGGAGTTGTAGCTCCTAAATCAGGATTTTGAAGCATCCCTGGGTTGTAGTCCTAAACATTATAACATAGATTTATTTTTTGACGTTGGATTTGAGTAGTAGAATCAAGCAACCTTGGTCACCATGGTTTTTCCCATCTTGGATTTTCCGCATATATCTGGTATTGTGGGTATTTGTGTTGATTGTTTGTTTGCATCATTAGTTTACAATCTACACACTAAGATTTGAGTAAGAAACATGCACAAGGTATTTGGAGTTAAGGACGTAATCTGCATAAAGGTTTTGAGGGCCAAAGTTTTGAGTTTCTACTGATTCACCCCCCTCTCAGTAGATCATTGTGTTCCAAAAATTGGTATCAGAGCTAGGTTCCCTAGGAGAAGCTTAATCAGCTTGAGGTAGATCTTGGATAAGGTGAACACAATGGTTAGTCGGGAAAGATTACTTGCATATGATGGACCTATCTTTGATGGATCAAGATATATTTTTTGGAGCTCGTTGATGGAAGGATATTTGGGATCCATAGGATTTGATGTTTGGATGTTAGTTGTAAATGGATATACAGTTCCTACTACACCTCCAATGACTGAAGCTAAAAGGAAAGTGTATGAGGATAATGCTACAACAAGAGATGTAATTCTTCATGGATTGTCAAGTTCTATATTGGTCAAAGTCATGTATTGTCAAATGGAACATGAAGTTTGGAACAAGTTGAAGATAATGTATGAAGAGGATGGTAAAGAAGAAATGAAGGCATTGACTCAAAAATAGGAAAGTGAATCTGAAAATCTGAGTACAAGTGAAGTTGCAACAAGATATGATGAAGAAGGAAAATCTACCTCCGGATCACACCAGCCTAGTGAAGAGCAAGTTGATTCCTTTAGAAGATCAAGAAATAGCTTTAGGAAACATAGAGGTAATCACAATCATTTTGTTTCAAAATATTTGTATGATGAAGTAAATGATTTTGATAAGGAAAAGGACAGTAAAAATAATCTGCACACAAGTGAAGAAAATGGGTCATCTGATGTTAGTGGTAGATTAGATGATGAAAATGGAAGTTTCTATGGGATTGAACCATTTCCAATGACCTCTGATGAAGAGATTGAGAGGTCTGATAAAGATGAAGAAACTGAAACCTATGGTAAAGAAGAAGAATAAGTGGACCTTGAAGGAAAACTCATTTGTGTTCTAAATGAGATTAAAAGATTGAATAAGGAGAATGAAGAACAAAAGTTGCATTCTCAAAAAGAGATAGATAGACTGACTAAAGGCTTTGAAGAATTTGATCAAATAATAGCTAGTTTGAAGACACAAGTAGAAGAAGCAAAATGAGAAAAAGATGTAGTTTAGATTGAACTACAATCTAAATCAAATGAGTGCATGAAGCTAGAAGCAGAGATAAATTCTCTAAGAAATGATTTAGAAAATGCTAAGGAGCAGATTGATAAAGGCCTAAAGTTGAAGGGGGGCTCTGAGATACTTGATGAACTAGTTAGATCACAAAAGCCATCAAAACCTAAAGTGAAGGTTGGCCTTGGATTTGAGAAAGGAATGAGTTCCTTTACCAGTACTTCTGTAAACTTATATGATAGATTTAGAGCAGAAGAAAGTAGTTGCACAAAGAAAGAGGAAACCTACACGAGTTGCTCTAGAGAAAGTACCCCTGGAAATGGAAAATCAAATAAAGGAATTGTTGAGATGAAGAAGACAAAATAAGAAAATAAAATAGTTGCAAAGAATAAGAAATTCGAAGAAGAGAAGAGACCTAATGCAAACAAGAAAAGGAACAATTATTCAATTCTTGCTTATTAGAAGAAGATGGAGAAATCAATCCCAAGGAATCAAAGAAGACCTCCTCATCCTATTCAAAGGAACACTATGACTAGATACTCACCATGTTTTAATGGTTACTATTATACCTATAATCAATTTGGTCATAGGGCTAGAGAATGTAGAGCTGCACTTAGAAGGAGCACTAAATATGTAAATAGAAATTCATCTACTCCTATAAGGAATATGTATGTAGTATGCTATAAGTGTGACAATTTTGGTCACATAGCTAAAGACTGCATATCAGATATTGTAAGACCTGCAGTACAGAGCAAGAGGAAGAATACAATGAAGGATACATCTTCTCGAGTGAACAATGGTTCACATATTTGTGTGAAGAAGGTAGGTGTGACAAAAAGGAAATCAAAGAAAGTTTGGAGAGAGAAAGACTAGCATGCAACGCTCCATATGGATGCTTTGCCTCACATCACTAAATATTAGTGATAGGGCATGAATCCAAGGGGAGTTTAATTGATATCTATTTTATCCCTAGATATGGAGAAGTGATCAAGTTAGGTAAACTTGTTGTACAAATTTCTAATCACTTGATGATTGCAGGAAAATGGTTTTACTCTTTCTCTTTGTCAAAAGGGGAAGAAAATTTGTAGGTGAAGAAGATAATGCTCATTGTGCCTTGTTGAGAAAATGATATGCATAGTTTAGCCTAGCTAGTATATAATCTAGAATGATGCATATGCTCAGTGGAATGGAAAGTGTTCATGAATATTGATCTTAGGGGGAGTTGTAGATTGTGTAAGAGATATGGTCTTCTAGGTAGTACACTTGAAGGTCAGCAAGTGTTCATGAGGATAAGAAAAGATGAGAGATGTGTCAAACACAAATTTGGGATTAAAGAAATGTTTACAAAATTGGTATTGAACCCAATGTAGAGTAAATTCTTATGTATGTAGGAAAAGTGAATGGAGAACAGTCTAAGGAGGAGATGTTATTGTGGTTAGGAAAATTTTTAGTTGGTACAAAGCCTATGGAGAAGTGTACACTCAGGTACACACAGTAAATGGAGTAAGGTCTCAGGGGGAGTTGATATAGGCATCAGATTAGTGTGCAGTGTAATTAGGAGTATAAAATGGTATGGAGCATACATGCAAGTATGCTTTGATTGGTGCACAAAAAAGAAAGGTGAATTGGTATAGAGAAAAAGGAGGGTATTAGAGAACAACTAGACCCTTTACACTGCTTGTCAAAGGGGGAGAATTCTCTTAGGAGGAGTGATCCCTTTGCCATTGATATCAAAGGGGGAGAAAGTCATGCAAATGCTCAAAGAGGAGCTTTGGAAAAAGCAACAATAGAAGGAGAAAGCAAAGATGATACTGGTACAAATGTTGAATTGGCTAATTGGCATCATTGAGCATTTAAATTTTTTCCATCAATGACAAAGGAAGAGATTGTTGGAATATGTTGTCAATGATGTCAAAAGTGAAAATTATGCAAGGGAGATTATTGACATGATGACATGAGATGAAATGGAGTTGTTCATGCAAGTGAAGATGTTGGCATGATGATAGATTAGTGTTGTGCCTAGATGTTATGGAGATGCAATGGATTTGGTTCTAGAAGTATGTGGTTTGGTTGTTGGTGTAGAAGATCAAGTTGATTAATATGTTGCATAGTTGAAAAAATGTGTTATCTCTCTGCAATAGTTGCTTCTAGGTATTTGATGGAAAATTAGGTGGAAAATTTGATGTGGGTTTCTTGAGAGCTTTCCAAAAAGGTATTGTGTAGGCCGAGAAAGTGTTGAATGCATCCAAAAATGTTTTATTTTTGCTCTCAAGTGTTAGGGTTTATCAGTTAAACCCTAAGGATACTTGTAGTCATGGCGTTCAAATTTTTATTTTATTTTATATGTTTACCTTGTATCGGCAGTTGTCGGTTGCATTAGGTGCAACTTATGTCTTTACAGTTGTGAGGGTGACTGACCCCTCTACCTAGAACTTTAAGGTTATACATCTCCATTAGTTCAGTAGAAAATGTTTTATTTTCTTAAGTTTTGGGATTCCAAGTTTTTCTAACCTATGTCATGGGGTTCTAGAGTTTCACAACCTCCTGACTTAGCAACTTAGCTAGTGGAGCGATACAGAGTAAGGAGAGCTTTATCAGAGTGGCAGTACATGATCGGTGAGAGAATGGGACATGTCTCTTTGATGTGGCGATGTATAAAGTAGATTAAGTTTTCATCGGCGTGATGAGTTATTATCAATGAGACTTGCATCAAAGTCTCTTCGACAGCCCAATGACCATGTCATCAATGGGACACTAGTGGATCGGCAAGATTCAAGTTGGTGTCACTTTGATGACCCGATGATCATGTTGTCGATGAGTCACAGGTTTTCAAAAGCTCATAACCTCTGACATGAGGTTCTTAAGTTCGGACTTTCTATGACATAGTGACAAGGACTATAGTAGTCTTATCAACAATACTGGATGACATTAGTGAGAACCTTGGTTGTGTCTCTTTGATAGAGTGATGAGAAGGTAGTGTTCAACATAGGACCTAGTCATAATGATGGTGGTGGCAGTGATGATGGAGATAACACGTGGCATGAACATATTGAATGAATGGTAATCCACATCCTTGTTGTGGATTACAGAGCAGTGACATGGTGATGACATGGACACAGACAATAGTATGTGGACCCCACATTGGAATGGCATGCTTGGTGTTGGTTTTTTCATCAATGAGACAGTAGTGTATCACCAGGACTATGGAGCTAGTCCCAATGATAGGGCGATGGGAGATTGAATGCCAATTGTGGGACCTAGTAAGGTGGACGTGGTAGTGAGAATTTGTAAGCAAAGGATTAAATGCAGTTAGAGAGTGAATGATAGGATGGCATGTGGAAGGAAACGACAGTGTATGGTGACATGTAGTGACACGAAAACGTGGGGACCACTTGTCTACAATAGTGAATGGTGTCAACATGACAATGCCATATCGGTGAGAGTGGATTTGATGTTTCTCTGATAGCTCGATGGCTATCTCATCAGAGTAACATTGGTGTATTGGAAGGACCTTGAATCATGTCTCCTTGGTGAAGCTATAAGCTAAGTAGGATCCAACAAGATGGTGACATCAGAGGTGTACACAGAGCAATAGCCCGCTAGCCTTGTTGAGATGTTGGTAGGGCTCGAGAAAGACCCACGAGGTCACCAGGGAATGGTGCAAATTGCACGAGTTAGATTAGGCAATGTTGGTGAAAGGATTTCTCATCGGTGTGACTTTGATGTATCATTGGGAGTCTAAAAGATGTCCCTTTGATGGAGTGATAGGTGAGAAGTCAGTGGGACTTGATTGTGACAAAGACTAACAGGTGGTGAAGAATGATTGCTTTGTGTGAAAATTCTCATGGTTGCTACGAATTAGGTGGCAATGACATGGAAGAAAAATGGCATGTAGGCCATGTACTCGAAGGCAGTTCATATCGGAGAGAAAGATGGATGTCAGTGAGACTGTAAGGGAAGTCTCCTTGATAGAGTGATAAATTAGTTAAGATTCATCAGCATGACATATACCTTTCAATGGGACTTGGCTAGAAGTCTCTACAACAACCTGATGGTGGAAATAATGAAAGAGATATAACATTGACTGATGACGTGCACGGTGAAAGATAATAACACTATAACATTTGGCAATCGATGATTCATTTTTTTGCATCCTTGTTACAAAAAAAAACTTGGTCAAGGTGAGACTTTAATGAAGGTGTTCTATGGTGAATACCCCTAAGATCAATGAAGGAGATTTGAATGACCTCTTATCCAACGGCCAGGATTTAAAGACACAACAGTAACGAGGATCATAGGATCAAGGCGTTAGAGAAGAAGATCAATGAACAAAATTTAAAAGCAGAGATTTGTAATAGCTCGATAGTGTGAACAAGGGTTCTTGACTTGTAATCAACTCAGGAGAAGGAATTAATTGGTCCAACTGCACAAGTGACCAATGAAAATGAAGATTTGATCTTCAAGACAACAATATAGAGATTCATGTCGTTCTAGATCAAATATGATTGAGTAGACATAAGTATGTATTGAATGCATATCAAATTCTAGGGTTGGTAGAGAGCTAATTTGGGCTAATTCTCTATACTTGAATTAAAAGTTGGATCATGATGAGTGGCTCAAGGTAGAGGAAGCTTGCTAGTAAAGATAGCAAGTATGGAGACCCTAACATATGAGTTTAGTGGTGATATAATATGTATAACCAGATTGGACAATCTAGACGGTGGTGTGTATCTATAGGTAGAGATTATAGGCTGATGGATTTAAGAAAAAATAAGACAATCAGAGAATTGTTAATGGTGGAGTATCTGTAGCAAGTGAGTAGTGTGTGTGTAGTCTACAAGCATAGAGAGATTTGAATAGAATAATGCATAGCTGATTTGTAGCAGATAGAGTAAGAAAAAGTAACCTAGATAGTAATGCAAATAATCATCTAGGTGGGTATATGTGAAAGTGCAAAAGAGTGGAAAGAGAGAGCTAGTGATAGAACATTGATTTTTTTATGTGCAGAAGAGAGAAGTGCAGTAGGATGTGTTGCTAAGAGTGCAACTTCAATAGCTGAAAGTGAGTTGTAGTGTGTGCAATAATGTATTGAATGTAATGATGCATGATCAGGTTTTGTAGAACCAATTTTTATGCATACTTGTGTTTGTTATCGCAGAGGTGGTTGCCTCATTATACTGAGTTGTAGCTCAGATCAGGGTGTTGTAGCATCCTTGAATTTTGTAGCTTCTAAAGAAGGGATTTATTGCTTCCTTGGAGTTGTAGCTCCTAAATCAAGGTGTTGAAGCATCCTTGGGTTGTAGCCCTAAACATTATAACAAAGATTTATTTTGTGATGCTGGATTTGAGTAGTAGACTCAAGCAACCTTGGTCACCATGGTTTTTCCCATCTTGGGTTTTCCACATATATCTAGTGTTGTGGGTATTTGTGTTGATTGTTTGTGTGCATCGTTAGTTTACAATCTACATAGTAAGAGTTGAGTAAGAAATCTGCACAAGGTATTTGGAGTTAAGGACGTAATCTGCATAAAGGTTTTGAAGGCCAAAGTTTTGAGCATCTACTGATTCACCCCCCTCTTAGTAGATCATTATGTTCCAACATAAACATCTCTCCCATGTTCAACATTGTTGATTTGACAAAGAATCATAAAGGACATATGGAGAATAGATCAATAAAATAACAATGGAATATTTTGGGACCTACTCCAAAGAAGGAAGAGATAGAAGAAATCTTGGATAGTCATGTGCGAAGAAGTAAGAAAAAAATGTAGTATGAAGAATATCTAGTTAAATGGAAAGGGGGGACTATTGAAGATTCATCATGGTTGTCTAAGGCAAAGGTTCTCTACCTTGGTTTTCCTCCAAGACTAGAGATGTGACAAGGTCACTTCTCAAATTACCTTGGGTTGTTGATACAAGAGCATCTAATGGTGGGGGCGATCTTGCATCACCCAAAAAAATATTTTTTCTTTATTTTATTTAGTTGTTTTGAGTCACATGATGGTACTTAAGGGGTGTAAGACAATCAAAAGTCTAAAAAGGTAAAAATGGTCACTTACTATTTTTAGTAATTCAATCTAAACAAGCATGTATGGACCTAAAATTTTACTCCAAGGAGAGTAATTTAAAATGTATTTGATGGTAGAAGAATTGCCTCAATATCCTATACTTGTGGGAGATTAATTTTTTTGTCTTGGGAAATTTCTCCTATACAACTTCAAACTCAAATTTGAAACCCTTAGAAGTCTCAAAAAGCTCAAAAAGTGGACACAATGATATTTAGATCATTTTGGCATTGTAGATCTCTTCGAGAGCTTTCCAACTATATATTATAATAGTAAATTGGAGACTCGAGTCAAAATTTATGGCTCTGGGAAGCTGTACCACAAAAAAGTGAATTTCAATAAAAATATCTTCTTGGGCTGGAAAAAGTATGGTTGGACTTTTGGTGTCAAAATAAAAGGGGGAGCTACATTTTCCAAAAAATATTAAGTTGGTTATTGGTGCCAAATAAATGGTTGAATGGAGGTTATAGGAGGCGGCTCCATTAGTGAAAATTGTGGCTCTGAATAATAGATTTTTCTTATAGAGTTGATTTTACTTGTAGTGAATCAAGCTATTGTGGTTGTAGCATTCTAAATTTTGAATCTATTATTTTATTTTTTGTAATTAATCAAAATATGGATTGTTTTTTTTCTTGCATTTTCTCTATTGATATATGTTGTGTTTCGGGTGGAGTATCCCCTCATCAGTATATATGTAAAACTCTATATATACTTTTGCGTGGATAAAATTTACATATTGATGTTATTTTCTAGTTAGATTTTGGCTCATTTTGATGGAATGAATTGAGATAGTTATATGTGTGTGTTTTGATAAAATTTTCATACTTGTACCAATTTATAATTAGTTTTGGATCCATTTTATGGAGTTAATTAGCATAATTATATAATGACATATGATACATTCTTATGCTATGTTTGACTCATTTCTTAATCTTTATTCTTTCCCAATTTACATTCAACACACTTATCCCATACATTTGACTTTATCCTATCCCTCATTATATATTCCTATATGTTTTCCATTGTTGGTGATGTATTGTGTAGTGTGGAAAAATGTATCCCTTTACATTTTCACACTTGTTTCGGCCCACCTTATTTAAATTTATGCTTCTTTATGCCTTAATTGATCCTGTTTTGCATCCACAAGCCCAATTCTTTATTAATTAAATAATTTTTAATTATTTAATTAATTCATTTCTTCTCTTTATTCTTCCGTTAATTAATTAAATAAATTTCATTTATTTAATTGTGTCACTAAATAAGCCTCTTTTCCTCTATAATTAAATAAATTCTTATTTATTTAATTATTATTTTTCTTCTATAATTAAATAATTATTTCAATTATTTAATTATTCATTACCCTTTTCTTCTATAATTAAATAAATTCTATTTATTTAATTATTTCTCACTTTCCCTCCAATATTAAATAATTATTTTTAATTATTTAATATTTTGTCTTTTTCCCCCACTTTTAAATTAAATATTATTTTAATTCAAAAGTTAGCTTTTCCCTCTTCTTCTATAATTAAATAATTATTTCAATTATTTAATTATGCATTATCCTTTTCTTCTATAATTAAATAAATCTTATTTATTTAATTATTTCCCAATTTCTCTCCAATATTAAATAATTATTTTTAATTATTTAATATTTTATCCTTTTCTCCCACTTTTGAATTAAATATCATTTTAATTCAAAAGTTAGTTTTTCCCTCTTCTTCTATAATTAAATAAATGTTATACTTATTTAATTATTTATCCTTCATTTATCTCCCCAATTAAATAATTATTTTAATTATTTAATTATCCTTTCCCTCTCCATTAAATAATTATTTTAATTATTTAACGTTTAACACTCCACCTTTCCTCTATAATTAAATTTATTTAATTATTTGTTCTCACCTTTCTTTTTAAATAAATAAAATCAATAGTTTATTTATTTCTCCTATGTTGGCCACTAAAATTAAATACCTTTTATTTAATTTTAGCTCCTTGATCCATGTCTTTCTTCTCTCAATTAACCTCCACCTTTGATTAAATTATTTTCTAATTTAATCTTGGCCCTTGATTGTGGTCCTTATTCTAGCCACTCCATTAACTCTCCTCTATAAAAGGAGACCTTTCATCCTCATTTGGAGACACACAACAAAGAAAGAAAACCACACACCAAGAAGGCGATCTTACACACTAAGCATTCTAGATCAAGAGAGCATATTCAAGAGAATTATTAAGGCATTCAAGGGAAGATTATCAAAGTCTTATTGTATTAATCAAGGATCCATTATCATGTTGAAGGCATGCATGTTGATAAAGGAATTATGTTGATATAACATTCAAGATCACTTCAAGTATTTCAAGATATCATCTCAAATCAAGTTCATGATCAAGAATCACATCCATGGAGATTTCTACATGCTGATTTTATTCCAAGGTTTCAATATTGGTATGGTAAGTTGTGACATTTTTACGTTTACTTGCCATTCCTTCAATTACATGTTTTAGTTCATTATCAAGTTTGATTACTAAAACAGGGTTTGACCAAGGCAAACCCCTATCCCCTAACAATCAACATTTTCTTCTCTATGATGTGTGATTTGCAAGTTTTAGGTTGAAGATTTATGAAGACCAAGATTTGAAAAAGCATCTTTGGTGACTGGTACACATCTTTCTTACCTTTCAAAAATCTAGTTTTTGATTATATGTATAGTTAGAATTTAGATATGCTCCCCATATTGCTCATGTTTGAATGGAAAATAGAGAATTAGTGATCTCCATTTAGAAGATCCAAATTTTCTATCTTTCATATTGTATCTACCATTAGACCTTATCCATAAACTTCATTTCCACCTTAAGATCTACAATTTCCTATTTGGTGTAGTCGAATTTGCGAGTCTAATTAAACTAGAAAAATTCATAGCCAAAACACAATTTAAATTTGATAATTTCATTTGTCAATTAACTTCAATTTTAAAATTGCACAAAAGAAAAAATGGTGGAAAAATTCAATTTTATTCCATCAATTGAAATATCTCAAGTATACAATTCTTTGTAATAGAATGATTATTATTATTTTTAATCTTCAAATTTTCAATTTCCAATTATGATTTTGCTTACCTTTTGTGAGATTCTTTTCTCCTCTATTTGTAATCTTCTCCTCACCAACTCAGACTAAGTTGCACTACCCTCTCTTCATATCTCTTTTCTTTATATTAATCCGACTTTTTTATCCCTTGCACCATATGCTAACTGAAATAGAAGAAAAGGTGGATACTCTAGGATTCAAGTCTAGGGTTTAGGCACCTTTCCTCATTTCATTTAGATGTGGTTTGTGGTAGCGAGGTTTTGATGAATTTGGACAAGTTATATGACTGAATTGTAATTTGAAAGGTGTGTCAAATTTCTCTTGACAATATTTGGAATGAAATTAGAAATTAAATGTAATGAAATGACTAGGCTGATGATGCAATTGCCTATTTTGATTCAAAAATTTAGATATGAGATATCACCAAAAAAAAAAACTTCATAAATGGACTGAGCAAAGTATTTTACAACTGAAATATGAATTTGGAGTTTATTTTTGAGGACCTAGTCACCTTAGGCAACTGTTTCCTAGTAGAGGGATTTCAGATTTGATTTTATAGTCCTTTGATGCTAAATCAATGCCTTGTATTTCCACTTATCGCACTATCAAATCATTGTTGGATATTATTATAATTGAGTTTATGTTTGTTTTTAAGGTATAGGGTTTGATTGCAACAATGAAAGATTAACCTTCAAGCTTCCCCTAATCTTCTTCAAATCTAAAGCTTGCACATTTAAACAGAGGAGAAAGGTTTGGCCAT
Organism: Sequoiadendron giganteum; assembly: GCA_007115665.2. Classification (NCBI taxonomy): domain Eukaryota; kingdom Viridiplantae; phylum Streptophyta; class Pinopsida; order Cupressales; family Cupressaceae; genus Sequoiadendron; species Sequoiadendron giganteum. The sequence continues at coordinate 181,826,341 of CM021100.1, forward strand.
TTAGGGGCTTGCCTTAGTCAAACCGCGTGTTAGTGTTTCCACTTCCATAATGGAAATTTCAATGATAAGGGAAAAGATAAATGATAGATGGATGATGAATCAACAATGGAATACAAATCACCACCCAAAATGGCTTCCTTGAAGGACTGAAGTCATAGAAGATATCATCAAGGATTAATTGTTGTTTGATTGATTTTCTTAAAGACCTACAAGGGTTAGATCTCACAAACAATATGATGCAAGAGAGATTTCATGTAACTCTTTGCACTTCCAAACTCACTTAGTAAATTGATGAATAAAATAAATAAAGACACCAAAAATCAGCAACAATTTTAATTCATATTGACTCAATGACACCTACAACTTCTATGCAATACATTCAATTGGAAAGGAATTACAAAGTCAACCCTAAGGACTAAAAATACATATAAAATCATAAGTAAATGCATTGTTACAAGAAAAAATAATAACTAGGGTTATGCATTCATTCTCCCTCTAATTCCTTGTAATCTCATTCTTGTACTTATAGACACAAATCTAATAATGCCTTCCCCAAGAATGTTATGCCCCAAAACTCCAACTCCAAAAATCAGGAACCAAAATCAAAGAAATCACTAAAAATAATCAATCAAAAACCCTACCAATATCACTTAGCAACTCCACTACCTCCAAAGACACACCCACTTCTGGAAAATTAGATAATGGTGTCAAATTTCCATCCTCTAACTCCCCAATGCACGTTGGTTTCATTTCCTTCCAGGCATGCCACCACTAGTTGGCACCTTCATTCCTCCACTTCTCAATTTGAATTACCAATTCAAATTTCTAGTCAAACTCTAATTGGGAATCCAAATCATGCTTGTAGAATCATTTAAATAATTTAAAATTCATATTGTTCCCAACTCCCAAGAATCCCATGCCTAACTTGTTTTTTTGGTAATTTTAAATTAAAAATTACAAAATCTAGCACTTTTCCCAAGGTGAAATTTAAGCCAATATGTGTCCAAATTATTTAATATAATTTTTGTACATTATAAAAATATAAATACTTGAAAATTACTATTAAAATAATTACACAAAAAAATCAAGCAAAAATCAAATAATGCTAGTTGGCTGGCAACCATGATGCACCTGCATTAGATACCCATGATAGAAGAAAAGTGACCCTGTCATTTCTCAAGAGGATAACCAAAGTGAATAACCTTAGATTTAGACAACAAAGATGAGTCTTCTATAGGTCTCCCAAACCATTTTACCAAATACTCCAAATAGTGCTTCTTCCTTGTACTGTTACCCTGTTGTCTAGGATTGCTTCTATATTCTCCTTCTCTGAAGTAGGTGCTCATATATTTAATGGTTAACCTACTATACCTTAATTTATTTTAGCATCATGAAACTTTATTATATCAAAAATATTAAAAATAGGTGAAATATTAAGCTCACTTGGAAACTCTACTTCATATGCAGTACCTAAATCATGCCTGCTCACAATTTTGCAAGGCCCAAAATTCTTCTTTTTTAACTTGTTGTAGATACCAATTGGAAATATTTATTTACCTCATCACCAACTTGAAACTCCTTATGTCTCCTCTTCAAATCAGCCTTATATTGAAAATTCATTTTATTGATGTGATTCCTTACCTCTTCATGTGTGCTCTTTATGTGATCAACAAAGTCTTCTGCTTCTACACTTTTCTTTTCAACATTATCAATCCTTTTTAAATATGAAATAACTCTTAGGATGCTACCATAAACTATTTGGAATGAATATTTAGCTATACTTCTATTCATCAAGTTCTTATTTGTAAATTCTACTTGAGGTAGAATCAAATCCCACCCCTTTGGCTTGTCCCCAACTAGGCATCTCAACAAATTTCCCAAGTTATTATCTACCACCCCTTTTTTCCCATATATTTGAGGATGGTATGCTGAAAAAAACATCAAATAAGTCCTTATATTCTTCCATAATTTCCTCCAAAAGTATCCCACAAACTTTGTGTCTCTATCTGAAACTATATTCTTGGGTAGACCATGTAGCCTCACTATTTCTCTGAAAAACAACTCTGCAATATGCACAACATCATTAGTCTTTTTACATGGAATAAAATGAGCCATCTTTGAAAATATATCTACCACCAAAAATATTTAAATCATATCCCCTTTGGGTCCTTGGTAAACCAAGAACTAAGTCCATACTAATATCTTCCCAGGGCCTCTCAAGTAGTGGTAAAGGGTGATATAAATATGTGTTTTGACCAGTCCCTTTTGCCACTTGATAAATCCTTCAACTTTGCACATATTTTTTGATATCTTTTTACAATTGAGGCCAATAATATTATTCTCCAACATGTGTTATTGTTTTTTCAATACCAAAATGTCTTGCAAGTCCTCCATAATGTTTTTCCTTAATCAAATTCATTCTCATTGACCTTCTAGGAATGCATAATTTTTTACCTTTGAATAGCATACCATCTTGGATTAAATAATCCAACCACTTTGTCCTATCATCTAAAATAGGCTCTTTGAACCTCTCCAAAATCTAGATCCTGAATCCAACAACCTCGATCTGCATTTCAATCAACAAACCTTGTATTCTACTAAATGTGTCTGCAACCCTAATAGACTTCCCACTTGTATGATTTAAAACAAATGCGAAACTTTGAAAAAATTATACCCATTTAATATGCCTCTAATTTAACCTCCCTTGACTACTCAAATATTGAAGTGCTTGATGATCAGTAAACAAAACAAACTCCTTAGGCAAAAAATAGCATCTCCACTTTTTCAATAAATGAACATAGCATAAAATTCCTGATCATAAACTGAATATTTTATTTTTGCATCATTTAACTTCTCACCAAAGTAAGCAATAGGTTTACATTCTTTACTTAGGAAAACTCCAATGGCATTACCACTTGCATCTCAATCCACTTGAAATACTTTGCTAAAATTGAGAAGTGTTAAAATAGGCTGCTCTGTCACTTTAGCCTTCAACAAATCAAAACTTCTTGTTGCCCCTATAGTCCATCTGAAATATCCTTTGTCCCCTCTCATGGTCTTAGTTAGTGGTGCACAAATATTACTAAAAACTCTAATAAACTTCCTATTAAAATTTTTCAAACCATGAAATGATCTCACCTCTATATCACTTCTAGGTGTAGGCCATTCTAACATAGCTTTCAATTTTTCCGGCTCTATCTCGATTCCTTCTCTTGAAATAATGAACCCCAAGCATACCAACTCCCTCTTCATAAAGTTGCAGTTCTTCACGTTAATGAGCAACTTCTCTTCTCTCAACTTTTTATAAACAAATATGATATGCATCAAATTTTCTTCTAGTGTCTTACTAAATATCAACATGTCATCAAGATAGAATAAAAAATATGCCAATTTTCTTTTTCAATACCTCATTCATCAATCTCATAATTTTGTACTAGGTATATTGGTCATTCCAAAAGGCATGACCGACCATTCATACAAACCTTCTTTGGTCTTGAATGTTGTCTTCCACTCATCACCTTCTCCAATTCAGATTTGATGATAGCCACTCTTCAAGTCAATATTGGTGAAGTATTCAACCCCACTTAAACAATCCATGATATCATCCATTCTTGGAAATGGAAACCACTATTTTATAGCGATATTATTTATAGACCTTGAATCTATGCACATTCTCCATTCTCCACCTTTCTTTGGTGCCAAAACAACAAGCATTGTGCATGGACTTAGGATCTCTCTAATCAAACCCTTCTACAACAACTCTTACACTTGTCTATTTAGCTCTTCACTCTCTATAGGATATATTCTATGGGGTGCCTTGGTAGGAAAAATTGCTCCCAATATCAAATCAATTTGGCGTCTTATGCTTCTCATAGGTGGTAGCCCCTCAATCTCATGAAATTCATGCAATAAATTTGGAAATTCCATTGGAACATCTTCCACCTTTTCTTGGTTAGCTTTTGGAATCAAAGCAAAACAAAAATTCTCATGCTTCATTTCATCTAAAAAATTCCTAGCATCAACTACACAAATCCTTGCATTTCTGCAAACCTTACCCATTTTCTCTTTCAATGGTCTCAACTTGTTTTACTCCATCCTTCATTAATGAGTATGTGTTAGCATACCTATTGTACATGGATTTCCTATCAAATTTCCATGGTCTCCCTAAGAATACATGACAAGCATCCATAGGAATAATATCACATAAAAAATATCATCAAAATAATCTCCTATCTTAAACTTTACCAAACTTTACTCGTTGAGCAAAAGTTTTTGATCATTTTGAATCCAAGAAATCTGATACAGATGTTGGTGCCTTCTTCTCTCAAGATGTAATTTTCTCACCATCTCTTCAAAAACCAAATTATTAGTACTTCCACTATCAATAATCACACTACATACCTTTCCTTCACATTTGCATATTGTTCTAAACAAAATCTTCCTTTGTGTTGGTTCATTATCTTCATTCAACAAGGCTCACCTAGTCATTAAAGTTTCTCCTCTTTCAGCTTATTCGGAGTGTGATGACTCTGCATCTTCTTCATTCACATTTGTTGCTCTAGCATGGTTTTCAGGTCTCCTATTGGTCCTTTCTTTATTTTGAGGGAATTCATACACTCTATGTCCCTCTTCTCCATATCAAAAACAAGTTCCTTGAAAGCCTCCTCTTCCAAATCCTCTACCCAATCTTCTTGTACCTTTGAAATTTTTCTCTCTATGATGGTAAAAAAAATTTGATTTCTAATTTATGTTGCTACCTTGGTCTCCAAACTTCTGATTCTTTTGATTTCTATCATAATTTCTCTCTCCAGTCCTTCCATGATGACCTCTACCTCTTCATTTTCTCTCAAATTTTCTATTTAATCTTTCTTCTACCTTTAGTGCAAATAGATATGTATCCTCAATGGTGTACATCCTCATGAATTCCAACAATTCTTGCATGCTTGGATTAACCCATTTATGTAAGGAGACATGTTCTTGTTTTCTTCAGCATGTTCAGTTTTTATCAAAACTTTATGAAACTCTTCTATGTATTCCTTCATATTTCTCATTCCTTGTCTCAAACTTTGCATCTTTTTTAGAAGCTCAAACACATAATCTAATGGAATGAATTGTCTCTTCATCTTCTCCACCATTCTATACGATCTAAATTTTTTATCTTTTCTATCCTTCCTCTTTCAAGCTAGATTTCTTTGCACCAAATTTTAGCATTTCCTTTCAAATTAGTTTTAGCAAACTTTACCCTATCAGGATCTTCAATCTCTTCAAATTCGAATAAATCCTCCATTTCATTTGTCCAGTCTATCAATTCTTATGGATTTAAGCTCCCACTAAATATCAAAACCTCCATTTTTGGCCTCTTCTCAATCTTGGTGATGGCTTTCAACAATCTGACTTCTTCATGATCAATTTCATCCCATTCTTCTTATACAAATGGTTCCTCATCCTCAACTTCATCTTCAATTTCATCTCTTCCTCTATGCATAACTCTTCTGCGTAGCTCTTCCTACAATGTTTCAACTTGCCTTATGAGGGCCCTAAAATATTCCATGTCAAGAGGGTTACTATCTCCACCTCTACCCCTACCTCTTGGGGCCACTCTTGGAGGAATATTAACAACACCCATATTCACATGTCCTATTGCAAACTGCCTCTCTTTGGCATTTTGCATGTAGACTCAAGACAACCTGGCTTTGATACCATTGATGCAAGAGAGCTTTCCTACAACTCTCTGCACTTCCAAACTCACTCAAGAATTTGATGAAATAAATAAATAAAGAAACCAAAAATTAGCAGTAATTTCAATTCATATTGGCTCAATGACACCTACAACTTTTGTGCAATACATTCAAGTGGGAAGGAATTAAAAAGGAAGCTCTAAAGACTGAAAATACATATAAAATTAGAAGTAAATGCCTTGTTATAGGAAACAATAACAACTACAGGTATGCATTAATTATTCTTCTAATTCCTTGCAATCTCCTTCCGATACCTACACACACAAATCTGAAAATGCCTTCCCCAGGAATGCTACACTCCAAAACTCCAACTCCAAAAATTAGGAACCAAAATCAAAGCAATCACCAAAAAAAATAAACCAAACACCTTGCCAATACCACTACCTCCTAATCCATGACCACTTCTAGAAAATCAGATAATAGCATTAAATTTCCATCCTCTAACTCCCCAATGCATGTTGGTTTCATTTCCTACTAGGCAGACAACCACTAGTCGACACCTTCATTCCTCCACTTCTCAATTTGAATTGCCAATTCAAATTTCTAGTAAAACTCTACTTGGGCATCCAAATCATGCCTGTTGCATCATATTAAATAATTGCAAATTCAAATTCTTCCCAACTCCCAAGAATCCCAAGGTCAGCTTATTTTTTGTCAATTTTTAATTATAAAATTATAAAATATGGCACATTTCCCAAGGTGAATTTCAAGCCAAAATGTGTCCAAATTATTTAATCTATTTTTTGGATATTACAACATTAAAAAATACTACAAATTTTCCATTAAAATAATTACACAACAAAATTGAGCAAAAAACAAATAACACTAGTTGGTTGGCAATCATAGATGCACCTGCATCACAATATGATAACATGAACAAACTCACATACACTTTACATGATGTTTGGATCTTGAATTTATTCAATAAACCTTCAAATGATTGCTCTTGACTTGCTTGATAGTGCTCTTGACAATAATTCTTGCTCTTGATGCTAGATTTCTCAATAATTGCTTGTAAGTTTTTAAATAGTTAAATGACTAGGTATTTATACACAATTATTCTAACTTCCCAAAAAATAAATCTTGATAGCTGACTTTGGACATTTGGAATTCAAATAATAAAATATCGACATTGAAATATTCAATCTTGGAGGCAAAATAGGGGCGACTAGGTCCCAACCCTATTTTGCAAGACTTAAGGTGTCGAAAACAAAATATTAATTGAGTGCTCCAGATTTCTATTTACAATTTATCAGTAAATATTAAAATGGGCTATGGAATGTATAATTTAAGAAATTAGTTATATATTTAGGTCCATGCACTTAGGGGGGAGCAAAACATAGTGTAATATTGTCATGGGTGACAATTTATGATGCTACAATAACATCTTTGGTAATTCAATTTCAATTGAATTAAATCTTCCTTTCCACCCCACATGACTTCCTCTGTTTGATTTCATTTGCAATTTAATTTTCCACTTCTCAACGCTGACACAATCGCCTCTCTTAACTCTAGAACATTTTTCACTTAGTTTTATCTTTGCTCAGCCACATGACCCCCTGTGCATTGTTTTTTCATCAAATTTTTATCTCTCTAGTCCTGCCTAGCATGACCCCTCTCTGGCATTCATTTTTTTAATTTTTATTTGCACCATTTTCTACCATGGTGTGACCTCCTCTGAGCTACAAATTTACATTAATTTTATTTAATTAGTAGACCCCTCTTCCCTCCTTCACTGTGCAACCTAAGTTCTTTTTTTTTTTTCTCCTGACTTCCATACAAGGTCATGACTCTTCCAATTCTATCCTTTTTTGTCTCTTTTTATTTTCCTTTATATTCCAATAATGGTTGCATGGATTTTATTCAATATTTATTTTATTTTTATTGGAAATACAACCAACCAATTGATTAAATTTTATAAATGCAATATAGAGAAATAACACCCAACATGAGGAAAAATGCATGTTTATTCCATTGCAATAATTATCCCTCTAAAAATCAATTTAGATTAATTTAATTAGATAAATAAAACTTAGAAAATAAATCATGTGTGATATTTTTGTCAAATGAAATGATATATAAGGTCACTCAATTTTGCTTCAATTGACCATGAACCAAAATTAAATTAAACTCTAAAATCTATTACAACTCCAAAAATGCAACATTTGGATTGAAGTTGGGACAAAACAAATGAAACTAAAACCAAAGTTATTTTGGGTGATGTGGATCGCCAGTTCGCTCAGATGCTCTTGCATCACTATTTTGGGTCTATTTTGCAATAATCAAGATATATACCTTTAAATTAAAATTATTGATTCACACCTTTTTCTAGTAACTATTGGGGGCAAACATGGTACATGTTACCATGACTCTTTGCTAGGGTATAGTTTAAGAAATGAACTCTAAAAATTAAATTGAAACTTTGACAAATCCACTATAAAAAGTATAATATCTTAGGTGATGCTTTCATATTGAAAAATAAATTTAAAGTGGATAGAAACATTTTTCCTTGAACCAATTTTCTTACAATTCAAAGGATAATTTTTTATCAATGTATAACTCTTATGGTGATTTAATGTCTATGTTTTTTATTAATAATTGTTTAAACAAAGAAATTTAATTCCTATGGTGATTTAATGTCTAATTTTTTTATTAATAATTGTTTAAACAAACAAATTGAAATAGGATGAGTAGTGACTATTTTTACTAAATCGGCCTAAACAAGCACACATGAAACTGCAAAATTTATCCCATGAAATAGAGTTAATTTTTTTTATCTAATGATAGAAGAATCAACTCAATATCTTGTACCAGTTGGGAGTTATTACATTTTTCATCTTGAGAAATTTCTCCAAAACAACTTCAAACTCAGATTTGAAACCCTTATAAGCCTCAAAAAAGCTCAAAAGTGGTCAACGTTGTAGATATCTTCAAAAGATTTCCAATGATATATTCCAAATCAAAATTTATGGCTTTGAGAAGCTATGCCACCAAAAAGTGAATCTCAATAAAATATCTTCCTGGGTGGAAAAAATAATGATTGAACTTTTGGTGCCGAAAAAAGGAGTTACACTTCTCATAACATTATAAGGTAGTTATTAGTATCAAATAAAGGATTGAATGGGGGTTATAAGAGGCAGCTCCATTAGTATAGATTGTGACTACGAATAATATTTTTTTCTTACAAAGTTGATTTTACTTGTAGTAAATCGAGCCCATATGGATGTAGCATTGTAATTCTTGAATCTATAATTTTATTTTCTGAAAGTAATCGAAAGTGGGTTGTTTTTTTTCCTACATTTTTTGTGTTGATATTTGTTGTTGTGTTCTATGTGGGTGTTGGGTGGAGTATCCCCTCATTATTATATATATGTAAAATCTTATATATAAGTTTTTGTGGATAATATTTACATACTTATGTTATTTTCTAGTTAGCTTTGGACTCATTTCGATGGAATGAATTAACATAGTTATATATACATACTTTGGTAAAATTTGCATACTCATACCAATCTATAATCAATTTTGAACATATTACTATAGAGTTAATTAACATAATTATATAACATAACATGTGATACATTCTTATGCTATGTGTGACTCATTTCTTAATCCTTGTTCTTTCCCATTTTATATTCAATGAACTTATCTCATAAATTTGACTTTATCTTATCCCTCATTACATATTCCTATATATATTCCATTATTGACCATGTATTGTATCTACCATTAAACCTTATCTATACATTTCATTTCCACCTTAAGATCTACAATTTCCTATTTTGGGTCAATCCTACAAAAATCAAGATATATACCTAATTGTCATATTTTTAAATTTAAATTATTGATTCATTCTTTTTTTCTAAACATGGTACATGCTACTATGACTTGTTGTTAGGGTATATTTTGAGAAATAAACTTTAAATGGAAGCTTTGGAAAATCCACTGTAAAAAATATAGTATCTTAGGTGATGTTTTCATATTGAAAATTAAATTTAAAGTGGATAGAAATATTTTTCCATGAACTAATTTTCTTATAATTCAAAGACACATTTTCTATCAATTTATAATTCTGACGGTGATTTAATGTCTAATTTTTTATTAATATTTTTTAAATAAAAAAATTAAAATAGGACGAGTATAGAAAATAAAAAATAACCCTTGATAAATTAGAGAGATTGGGCCCTAATTTTTTATACACAATAGTGTGATATCTATCTATATTAAATAATTAAAATTTTAACTCAAAAATATTTATTTGTGATATCTATCTATCTATCTATCTACATTTATAAATCAAGACAATTATAAGAATAAATCATTTTGTCAATATTTTGATTTGGAGCACTAAATAGAACCCATTGCATGAAAATTTACATATAGGTTAATTGCATGCTTAAGAATGTCGTCTACAAACATCCATCCAAGCCCTTAAAGTCAATCCAACAAAGGAATTGACCAAATAGAACTTGACCCTTAATCAAGTAATTTCCCCTAAGGTATTTGTATATACTATAGTCCTTACAAGTAGATTTAAACATAGAAGGTAAACAAAAACATGATTTAGCACACAATTTCAAGAAATTGAAATTCACATCTTAAGAATAAATCTATGTTGTTTGACAAGAACCCTAAATCATTCAAGATTAATTTATAGAACAATATCTAAATGAATTTCAATCTTGAAATAGTAAGCACATCTAAGATACCATATTTTGAATATTAATGAACAAATTTTATATAACATCAATATACATCAATATCATTCTTCATTATAATTTTTTAAAACTTAAATATCTTATCTATATATTAAAATTTTCAAATAATATATTAATTTATCAATTTCCAAATCTTATTAATTTATTTTATTCACATGCATTTATTTAATTTAAATTACCCCGTTTAGAAGTAATAAATACCCTTACAATATTCTATATAATATTTTAATAAAAACTATTAAAATTCAGTTACCGTTACCCTCATTTGGTTATTCTATACAAATAATTTAATTAAATTATTACTGCAAAACTTGTCCCGAAAAGGAAAAATTCCATTAGTCAAAGTTTGACTTTATCTAGAGGAAGATAAAATTCACGTATTTTTCATTTAATTTATAGAAAGATACCAATTTGGTTCCAAATTTGACTTAGTGCTCCTTAAATTTAGTTAACGATGTGGAATTTGCTTTCTTTTAACTAAAATATTGGGATTATTTATTATTTGCACACATTTTAAAGCCCGTGTTTAGTTGCTTTCCAGATTGACGAGATATTCTATAAAGCTAACTATTTCCTTATTTGATACGATACAAAGTAATTTACAATATGCTTCATCTTTTTTGTTAGGTGTTAAAAAGTCACAATTAGGGTTGAATAAGTCTCTCTACTTTGGTTGAACAAAAGTGTAAATTATTTTTAATTTTGTTTATATTAGTGTTTTATTAGGATTGTTTCAGATTTTCCTTTAAAATTTATTTAGATATGGAAATCTTCTTAAGTCCTTAAAAGAATTTTTCTTACAGTTGTTGACATTCATTTTTCTAATAAAATTAATTAATTTCATATTTCATTTTGAAGGGATTTAATATTTGTGTATATCTTGTTTGTTTTTTCCATCCAAATAGAATTGTATATATTTTTCTTTAATATTTCAAGACAATTTAAAGGATTAAAATAAATTTTATTTATCTATATGTTTTTTAGGACATTGTCTTCTTGTAGTTCTCATGGTTTTCCTCCATTGCAACAAAGATCTTAGGAATGGTCTCAACACTTTGTCAACTTCTTGCTGCTTTATTGGCATGTTACCTTTTGTAACATTAGTGGATAGTTATCTTTCAATGATGACACATTCAAATATCTTAAATCAACACATAATTTGATGTCACTGTTCTTCTTCCTAACTGGCATAAGATTTGAGACCCTAATTGAGTGTCTGATGGGCTTAATGATTCCCCCATCCCTCAACTTTATCAGCTCTTCTTGCATCTTTGGTGCTAGAGTTGGGTTGCCAGGCCTTTGTTTTTGCTTGAAGGGCTTAACATCTGGTTTGAGAGGTATCTCATGCTAAAAAAAGATCCTCTGTATAGGCCTTCAAATCATCATATGGCTAGGCAAATACATTCCTGTATTTTCTCAATAAAGCAATCACCATTGCTTTAATCTGGGGCTTCATTTTCTTTCCCACATATACCTTCTTTGGATCATTTTTTGTCCCTAGATTAACTTCTTCTAGGTCATCCTGATGTGTTGAGTTTTTCTTAGCAACACTTTTATTTGGTCCATCAAAGACCCTCTCCAAAGCAAGTAGACCTTTAGGGATTTTATTGGTCTTCAACTGGATAACCTCATTGCCAAACACTATTTCTTTTCCATCCACAACCTCAAAAAATGCTCCAAAATCAATTTCTTGGCTTTCATAGTGATCAACACACTGCAAAAACTTCAATATGTCATCATCGTAATTGAAAAATTACCAATTTTGAATGTTTTCAGGAACAAATGGCCTTGTCTATACCTCAACTTTTGAGATACTAGCAAAATTTATATCATTAGGCCTCAATGTTATATTTGCTAGTAGATCCACCACAACATTCTTACTTCTTTCTAACCATTCAATACCAAAAGCATCAAATTATTCTATGGAGTCCCAAACAACATTTATGTATTGTTTCGATCTTTTATTGTTTGATACAAACCTAGATCTGACCTGGGACACAACTAGTTTTGAGTTACCAATGACTCTCAATTTCTTGATTCGGGAAATCTCAATCCCAACAATAGAGCTTCATACTCAACTACATTGTTTGTGCATACAAACATTAAAGAGAATGAAAATTAGAAGGTCTTACCACTAGGAGAGATGATAATTACTCTCGCACCTGATCCATCCTTTGAAAAAGCACCATCAAAGTACATTGCCCATAACTCATTGTTGTCAACTTGTTTCAAGACTTCCTTCTCCAAAGGTCTATCCTCTTCTTCTTGTAACTCTTCTACCTTGAAATTGTCTATGACAATATCAACAAATAGATTCTCTTCAGGGACCACGTCTTCAATCCTATGTGGTGTTCTTGGCTCCCTGACAAGATTTATGTCTTTACCAACAATTGGAAAGGTAGAAAAAGACATATCACACTACATACTCCCCCCTATTGTGGCACTCCATTTCTTGGACAAAAGCATTCCATATGTAGGGGGAATGTCTACCACTGTGATGGTCATTGAAAATTCCTTCTTAGGGAATGCAACAAGTTTGAAGGGTACATCCTTAATGACTCCAATTACTCATACCTCCCTAGAATCCATGGCATAACATTTTCCATATGCTCTATTTATTTGCAATCCCATTTCCTTTATGATATCAATTGGCATAATGTTGGTTGAAGATCTAGAATCAATCATACAATTCTTCACCATCTTTCCATCAATAATGAGAGTTACATAAAATGGATCCACTTGGCTAGGACAAGCTGTAATGGTGGTACCAAAGTAAATCTGAGGGATATCATTTAGTACGCCTTCTACATTTTCATCTTTCAATTCATTTCTACTCACTTTAGGCAGAGTAAACACCCTTTTATCATCATAGGCTGTAGTTTCACCATTGATAGGGGCAAATTCCTTTTGCTTGTGTTCATCTATCCTCATCATTTCAAATAAATGGATTGTAACTTTGACCTATGATTGCAATTGAGACATTTCCAAAAAAGTGTGTTTGGGAAAGTAATAGGATATCATACCTTGTTCACCAGTTTTATCCTTTTGTTGCTCACATTTCTCTTCAATCTATTGCTCATCATTTTTCTTTTCTTACATTCAATTTTTTGCTTCTGATTTTTTGCTTTCATAGCTGGAGAAATAATATTATCATCAATTTTTGTTACTTCATTTTCCTTGGCCCATATCTTAGTACCCTAAATTTCTTTAACTTTAGACCCTTTCTTTTCTGCATTTTTCTCTTTGATGAATACACTGCCAACCTTACCTTGATCACCATTTACAATTCTATTCCTTAAATGGTAAGTAATCTTGGCTTGCGCAACTATTACAACTGTCAATCTTTCAACTTCTTCATCTGATGGTCTTCTTAGAAATACACTTGGCTCATTTGTCTCCAAAGTAAAAATATCATGATCCTTTTCACCATCTTCATCAGAAAGAACTTGCTAGTGGTAAGCATATGCTTTTTGTCTCTAGTTATCAACATCCACCTCATGTGAGTCTTCATCAAAAGAACATTCACCATCAGAAAAATCTAATATATTCATAAGCACATGTATGTCTCTATCATTTTCATGGGATGAATCATAATTATCAGGTGCATTTTTCTCCTCTTCCAAGGAATTTTCTACCGCACATTGGAAATGAGAATGTGGTAACTGAGAAGTTGTGCACCATGGGGCTTCATCAGTAAAGTTTGCAGGATTATTTTGCAATAGATTAAGAGGAACCTTACTTTGTGCATTATTCTAGTTATTTTGGATTGGCTTACCATTATGCCAATTGGTATTGTAAGGGTGATCCTGCAATCTCGGTGGCCTTCCATTTCTTTGAAATTTTTGTTTCTCATTTCCTAATCCCTTCTAATTATTTGTGATCTTATAATTTATATCCTTTAAAGTGCTCATCACCTTGCCCCATTTATCCTCAGAAGTAGATCCCTTTTCCTGGTGACTTGTGTTCTCTAAAATCTTCACATCATCTCTCCTTCCTACTTTACCAGAGGCCCTTCTACTACTTCCAATATGTAATGCAGTTTTGAAAGCCTCCCTCAAATTTTGTGGGTCTTTATCTCTCAAGTGATAACTCATATTTGAATCAAAAGAATTACAGTAGGTGACCAAAAAAACCTAATCATTTGGCCTCAAATTAATAGGGATTCTATGCTTTGGTTTTTGAAATCTAGTATTGAAGTCTAAAACTATTTCATTCTATCCTTTTGAAATATTGTCAAATTAATTAAGCATGAACCTAGGATCTTTTTGATCACCATATTGTTCCCTAAACACTCTTTTGAATTCTTCCCATGACCCAATACTAGCCTCTTGTAGCCCTCTATACCAATCCCTTGCGTCCTTAACCAAGGACTGCATAAAAAGCTTCATAACCACATCTTCATGTTCAATTTCATAGTTATTGAGAAAATTCAGAAAGGTCCTGAAATGATCCTCTCCAGATATACCATTGTTTCCAATGCATTTGTTCAACACAATCCTTATGTTATTTGGGATGGGCTTATGAAAACTAGGTATCAGATCAAAACACAACTACCTATATCTTTCTAATTGTAATGGCCTTATATGAAATTGATTTTCTTGATTATAATTATGTCTATCATTTCCAATGCCTCCCATATTTTGATCCCCTTGCTAGTTAACATTTTTGCTACTAGACTATGTGTGTGTAATCTTAATTTTACTTGTATTTTGGGGTTGGGAACATGGGATGGACTGACCTATATGAGATGATTCAATCATTGGTGTGGGTTGAGATGAAGAAGATGGTGGATCTTGAGAGCTAGAGGCTATAGAATTTCCATTAAGACATGAAGACTTTAGGAAAACAATCTTTCTTTGCAATTCAACATTAGCAGCTAATATATGAGCTCTCTCCAATTCCTTTTGCAAATCCCCATTTTCATTTTTCAACTTAAGCTCTAATGTCTCTAATGCATCAAATACAAGAGCCTTTTGGGATGATGCACTTTCATTAATGACCAATTATTTCACAGGATTCTTACCTTTATCAACAGGTTGGGATTGAACATTTGAGGTATTAGGCTGACCAACTGAACTAGTAACATTGGAAGTAGTCCAAGTGGTGGTATTATTTTTTTTTATGGGAGTATTCATAGTATTAATACCAGGGATTTGGGTTATAATAGGCCCGTTTGTGGCAACAAAAACAGGTGCAGGCTCTTCTTGATTCAAGAGTTTCATTCTTTCAACTTTACTTCTCAACATATCCCTTTCATAAACGATATTCCTAATCTTCTCCTCTTTCTCATTTTCCTACCTAATTCTTATGTCTTCTTATTTTTGAGCCTCTTGTTGGAGCTCATTAATATCACCAAATACATCTTTCGGATTAGGCAATGTGATATCAGAATCAAAATTGTCAGACATATCTATAATATTGGGAGTGGTATTAACATAACAAGTTAATAGATCTACTAGCAAAGGAGAATATCCTTCTGTAATTAAAAGAGTAGTGCCAATGGCCCTAGCATTAACTCTAAGAAACATCATTCTGAACACTTCTACTTCTATCCATTCTTTGTCTAGGCCTAGATTGATGTATTCTTACAATAGATTTATTTGCAACATTTTCTTCATCATCATAATCAATACCTAGAAAATTTATTTGGCTTTCATGACTTTCATGGCTACTACTATTAGTATGTGTAGGTTTAGTAGTAGGATGTGGATTAGACTTGTATTTGTGTCTTTCTATTGCAAGGATTGCTTTGTAGTTTTTGGTAACTCTCCCTCCAATTTCTCTTCAAAATGTTTCTTCATGTGTGCTTTGGTTCACCTCATCTTCTCTGCAACTTCTCTTCTTTGTTCTCCTCACTTTATTTGATTGTTTTAGTGCACCGACATGGAGACTCAGAGTCACCACCCAATTAAATGGGAATTTGAAAAATATTTGTAAATATGTTGAGCAAATTTGAGAGAATTTGAAATTTCAAAGAAAGCTCAGACACACCTATGACAATGTATATGAAAACTCACAAATACATGCAAATATAGCTAGAAATTTTAATTGACTGACTTCAAATTGACAAATGATGAGATAATTTAAGGAATTATTTCATGAATGAACACAAAATTTGAAAATTACATTAAATCCGACTTCAAATGATCTCAAACTGGAGATTTTACACAACTTATTCCCCAGTAGAGTCACCAATCTATTGGTGTTTATTAAATACCTAGATGATCGCATAGATAACCTATGGATTTTTCAATTTCCAACGGTTAGCTACTTGGGGTGATTGGCCAACAAACAGGTGAAAGTTACAATAAATTTCCCTCTACACTTTGGGCTTTGCAAGACCCAAGAGGGTGATCCCACACAATGAAATTAACATACTCCATGCCAATTTACCTTATACATTGTGAATAATAAATATATTCTCTTATAATTTTCTTGACAGATAAAAGACTTCAAAGATCTGGCTAATCCTTTATAGAATATAACATTTTAAAGCAAGATAATATAAAACTATATGAAACTTCCATGAATTAAAATTCAACTGAAATGAAACTTGATAATTATTCTTTTAAAATGTGAAAAATCCTAGAACTTGCAACCTTAGATAGATTCTAGATCGATGCTTTAATCCTATGGCATGGCGTCAAATTCAATGCAAATTATCACATAACAACATTTCAATCCTAACATTATAGATCTTCTAATATTGCATTATGATATTGCACTCAATATTTTGAACCGACTATTCTTAATAAATCCCTGCACACAAATACACAAACCTATACTTCTATCAAATTATTTTAACCAATTCTTTGAATTAGAACATTGACAAAAGCATACATCCATTGGAACAACAATGGAGATAAAATGAAGGATACTTGATCAATTTCATTAATAACCTGTGCAAAGAGTACAACAGGAGACAATTGGCTTTAGAATTATGCCATCTTTGTATTCAAATGCTAGTACTATTATAACATAAAATGCAAAAATTGAGACTCAATAACCTAAGACTAGACTCGAACTCTATTCTTTGTGCTTTTTAATTACAAAATTATTTGGGAAATCAATCATCTCGTGCAAATAGCCTTGAATTCCCTTTTATAGAACAAGGGAGCAACAAGGTTCGAGCCAATTACACTTGTCACATTTTCATTTGATAATTTTAAATACATTTCAAAATATGATTGGAATATTCTAGAAGGAAAAATACCATTATATTTTCCTTTTGTAATTTTTGTCATCATTAAAGTGCTTTGAGACTGATGGTTTGTACTTTACTGCTCCTTTTCTTCATTCCTTTTAATATGAACTTAGGAAAGTTGAGCTAGTTAATGAACAAAAAACCTCATTGTAAAAGAAGACAAAACTCCTTTATTGTCACTATTGAAAACCTATGAGACTGTTGATTGTGCAAAATACAAAAATGTGTCCACTTCATCAAGATATTTTATAAATCAGATATTTGATTATATTTTTTGTCCTAGGCCTCATAATCCTCTTTAAATGGCCAATTAAATATCATAAATTCATCCAGATTTGTCTTGTATGGGCCATACTTCTTCATTACCTAATTGGCATCCTTATCAAACTCTTCCAAGAATGTACTAGTAATGGACAAATTATCCATTCTATTATTCAACATATCTATCTTGACGTCTCCACCTTCACAAATTAAATCAACCTCTGCAACAATGACAATATCCATTTGAGCCCTCTACTGTTCATATGCTTTTAATGCTCCATTTCTATCCAAGGTATCTAGAAAAAGTCCAAGATCGTTCTCATCAAACTATTGAATCAATTCCCTAATTATTTGCTCAAGTGGATCCACTTACCCATGCTAATCAACAGTTCCTTTAACTACGTTGTATGTGAGGGAAAATAAATTGGTGAAAGAAATAAAGCTTGAAGTTGGATAATTCATATCTAGATAATGAGTCCACATTTGGATTTTAAGGCTTTCATTATTTTCATCCCTCAAATTTCCTTGCATATCCTAGCCAAACTCCTTATGTCCTCTAGCCAAAAACATATGACATAACAATGAATACCGCCAAAATCTTACCCTAGTTTCACCATTCTTGATGGCTACTAGTGCCTTATGAATTGCATTAGATAAGTATGTGGAAAAATCATATAGTTTATTCACCATCATATGTTGGATGTTAGTAGCCATATACATGAAAGCCATGGGCATTCTCTGAGGAGGGTCAAGCCCTAGAATTTGACAGAGTGTTTGGTAGGTTCTGAAAGAATAATACTCAAAAATTTCAGTTGAGAAAGACTCTTTATTGGAAGGTGTGAGTTTCATTCAGCTCCTTCCCTTTCCCTTCACCATAAAGTTAGGCAAGACTTTCACCCTAAAAATACTTCTATGTGTCTCATACTCCTTCCTTAATGCCTCCATATTGGTTTCCTCAACAACATCAGGGTTAATCTTGAAAACCTCTATAAATCCTTCTTTGGTTAATTTCACCATTTCCACCCTAGTGTGTGACCTTACAACCCTAACATTGGGGTCATAATTCATAGCTCTGGCCTTCAAAAGGTCAACATTTGGGTATAAATTAGGAAATTCTAGTTTCCCCATGTCCAAGACCCAACCATTATAGGTTAGAACACTGACATTTCTCTTCCAAACCAGTACTTGAAAAGCTCCCATCTAGAGACTTGTTTTAGCTCAACATCCCTAATGACATAGTGTTTTTCAATAATGCCCTTGTCTGCTCCTGGACCTTGGAACATTATTTTACCCTTGATTTTATCCATTGTCAAATTTGGTAGCTGGGCCAATAAGTCCTCATGAAGGCCTCTTTTTGGGGTGGAACCAGAAGTTTGGGCCTTTGGGGGCACAATTTTATCATTAGGTTAAGCGAATTAGGGTTCTTCTAGGGAAATCTAGGATTTCTCAAATATATATACAAAGACTAAGGCAATCTCAAAGAAATTGAGTAGCAATTAATGAATGTCAAACCTTAAAATAAATATAGAAAGCACTTTTAAAGTATTGATCAAGAAAATACATACATACTTCACTAGAATTTAGATGCAAAGAGGGAAAATCTTACTTACAAGTGTTTGAATGCTGGGAACCCTAACCTTGAGTGCAAGAAAGTTGAATAACCCACGCAATCAATCTCTAAATGCCTTAGAATTCTTTGGTAATTCTGAATTATGTCTTGGATTCTTCTTTTACGTGAAAATTTTCATTAATTCATACCCAAAGGTGTATTTTCTTCCATTACTCTTCAGTCGTGTGAACTAGAACAATTCAATCTACTCCATTCAACAAATTTTAATTTTAGTCGTTGATTGCTTGGTGACTTGGACCAATGGAAGACTTAGATGGAGTCAAGAAAGTTTAAAAACTTGACTTAATTTTACTTCAACATCAAGCCGATGAAGGTTTTCCATGTGGAGAAGTTCCTTCATTGTCACCACGTGCCCTACCACCCTTGGGAAACTTTGAAAATGTTGATGTGTCACTTCCCCACAATCCCACATGCATATGTTGGGAAACATATCAAGGGCTGTGAGATGGTGGGGAGAACCACATAATGCTTCCATGTGTCCAAACTTGTGCACTCTTTAACCCTCCAAGCTTGTGTCCATACTTAGAAGAATTTCAACATGTGCTTAAACCTTTGAAATTTTAATGGCTAGGATCATAATATCTCCAACACTGCCTCTTCAGAAAATGCCACATGTGCTCAATTGCACACTTTTAAATTCACCTATGTTGCCTTTCATATTTATTGAGATATTTTGGTCACCACTATAGTCTTTTTGAATGATCCAGGTTTTACCACATGACAACCTCTTGTTATCCCACATCGAGCCAAGATTCTTTGAAAGATCCCCCACAGGATGGAAAGGAACGGTCCTGATTTTTCCACATGGCACCACACTAGCTCTTGGATTAAGGGCCCATCATCATCGTCCTTTAAAACACTTGTACGATCCATTGTGAAGACTGGACACATGAACTTATCTTTCTATCATGCATTCCTTTTTCAATGAATATTATATTCATGCAGGATGGCGGGGAGCCAATGAGCAATGAACACTTGTCATGTGTGGGGCTAGGTTGATCCCTCTCAAAGTCTTTTTATGCATGTGATTCAAGTTTGTAACTTAAAATGAGGCCATTCCCTAGGTTGGATTAAGGTTAAAATTTAATTAGACCCAGACTTAAAGTGTAAGAAAAATGTTAATATTTGTAGCCCACAAGACTTGGGACTTAGGGAAATATTTTGAACAAGGTGGGATCAGTAAAGCTAGGATATTGGGGTTGATTGATGGATGATGTTAATGGCTCAAGTGATAACTTGATGAACTAGGAATTGACCATTGCAAGTCAACAAGTGATTAAAATAAAAGGCTAAGACGTAGCATTGTTAGGGTTTGGAGAGGGTTTTAGTCATAGGACAAACCCTAATACATGAAATTTGAGACCCTAGCCATGAAAAAACCAATGAAACTCAATAATTTTGAAATGTTTATCAGGGAACCACAAAAATTTACAAATAGTCCTATCACTTGCATGGGATCTTGAGGAAGATATTTATATGCGATAGCCTGATGGCTTTGTTGTGAAAGGAAAGAACACTTGGTTTGTAGGTCAAAGAGATCTTTATATGGTTTGAAACAGTCACCCAAGATATGGTACCAAAAGTTTGATGCCTTTGCATTGAAGTTAGGTTTTGTTAGAAGTGAGGAGGATCATTGTGTTTAAATTAAGGTTATTAGTGATCATATTCTAATCATTGTCTTGTATGTTGATGACATATTGTTTATGGGTAATAACAAGGTGATGATAAAGGAGCTTAAGACTTAGATTTTTGGCATATATAATATGAATGATTGGGGGCTGAAAATATATTATTGGGATGGAGATTAGTAGAGATTGGGTTCATAAAAAGATTTTTTTGAGTCAGAGTAAGTATGTTGATACTATTTTGCAAAGTTTTAATATGCATGACTGTAAACCGGTAAATATTCTATTTTTGGTTGGTACTAAGTTGAGTTTAGACATGTGTCCTAATTCTAATGATGTTTTTTAAAAGATGTCTAATGTTCTTTATGCTAGTCCCGTTGGTATTTTGATATATAAAATGATTTGTACTAGACCGGATATAGCCCAAGCAGTGGGAGTTTTCAGCAGGTTTATGTCTAACCCTAGTAGAGAGCATTAAAATTTTGTTAAGAGGGTGTTTAGATATTTGTGTGGTACTTTGGATTATTGTTTGGATTATCATGGTATTAATGATGTGGATGATTCATTGAACATATAGGGTTGTGTTGATGCAGATTGGGTAGGTGACTTGGATAGTTGAAGGTCCACTACTAACTATTTTTAATTTGTTTGGAGGTTTAGTGAGTTGGATGAGTAAGAGGTAGCCTATAGTTTCATTATCCACCACTGAAACAAAGTATATGGTAGCTACACATGCTTCTAAGGAGGTGATTTGGTTACAAATACTTGGTAATGACATTGGTTTTGATTGCAAGACAATGAGGATTAGATGTGATAGTTAGAGTATCATATGTTTAGCCAAAAATCCAATGTATCATGCTCCTACTAAACATGTTGATCTTTAGTATCACTTTGTGCAAGAAATGGTTGATAATGGTAAGGTTTTGATTGAGAAGGTTGACACTTTGGATAATGTTGCATATTCTCTCACAAAGCCAATGACTACAAATAAGTTCTCTTGGTGTAGGAAGGCCATGGGCCTTGATCACTATACTTGATTATATATTTTATTTGTATCTCATGGATTTAATTGCAATGTATAATGTCAAGTGGGAGAATGTTAGGATATGTGACATTAAAATTGATATCCTAAATCGATTTATGTGTCTCCACGTTCTTTGGAAAGTGTTCTAGGGTACATGAGGGAAAAAACATTATTTATTTATTTTCCTATGAAATTTTTTAATTGCATTCTAAGAGGTGGAACCATTATGGTGGTGGTTGCAAAGCCTCTTGGAGACATATTCCTCTTGGGTGTCCAACTTTGAGGGTGGGTACCACTTTAGTGTGTATGTGCTTGTATGTTATTTGCATGTTTTGCATGCTCTTGCATGGTTGGGCACCCAGGTTTGCATGTAGCCGTCAAAGCCTTTAAAGAGTTATGGATCACTTGGGTTTGACCAATTCCTATTGGTTGTGGGTTAGGTTCCCATGTGAAGGCCATGTGATAGTTTAATATTTTATTCCATATTTATGGGTTGTCCACTAAGGGGGCATGGGTTTTTCTAGGTGGTTTTTTCTTGTTGTTTTGGGATACCATTAGTGGTATTCTCTCCCACAAACTTCTATATATTGGAACTTTGAGATGGTGGTTTAGGATGAGTTCTTTGTAAGTTGTCAGAGCAATGAAGCGCAAATGGATTATAGAGAGGATTCTTGTATTGATGTGCTTCCTTGAATATTAATACAAACATTGGATCTCTTTGGGTGTGGAGTTTTTTCCCACAAGGGTTTCTCCACGTATATCTTGTGTCACTTGTGTTGATGACTTGTGGCATTGCATTTTTTTATTTCATTGTTGCAATTGTCAATCACTTAATCATTTATGGTAATCTTGTAAACATAATTTCATATTTTCAATCACTTTAATAAGTTCATATTGCTGCAAGTTATACCTTAATTTCCAACAAAATTTCTAGACAACACAACCAAGTTTCTATGTAAATGTAGACAAACATTCATAATAGACTAAAATGATACATTTTGGAGTTTACAAAGATTAGATCTATACAAATAGAATATTTGCACATGTATATGTTAGATTTATAACTATGTGATGAATTTCATAGTTGTGAAAATGACCCACAATTAAAAAAAAACAATAAATGTATACATTCTAGAACATTCATTTGATCATCACTAAATTTCCTACATCTCTACAAATAATTTATAAACACCTATCCCAAAATATTTGCATCAAATTTATAACTATGTATAATTTTTAATAGTTAATTTAGTATGTTTATTACACCCAACTCTAAAGTAGACCATGAATATTTATTTATTTACTACATATTTATGTGAAATAGGATTTTATTACTAATTTTATATTATTAAAAAAGAAAGTTACCTAAGGGTTATAATTCAATTGATGGTCTGATGATAATATATTATGTAAATATTCTATCCATTAAGATTTGAATATGCTAGATGTATGATTAGACTAAATTAGGCTCAATGAACAAAATTCCCCTATTTGTGACAATTTAACCAAAACATTTTTTAATTTAAATACATACTCCCTCGTAATACTACAATCCATTATATAAAACTAAAAATATTTAAAACAATTATTTATTTCCATCCCAAAATGATTTTTTGTGGATATATATTTTTAAACCTGGACCCATATAAGTAAAATATCCCTCGTCCGCAAATAAGTTGCAGACCAACTTTCCACCCCTAAAATAAATTTACCAAGAAAAAAATTGAATACCACCTAAGTGAGATATCCCTTGTCCCCAAATAAGTTGAACACCAGCTTCCCACCCCTAGTATAAATATACCAAGGAAAAGGTTGAATACCACCTTCTCTCTCCTAGCATAGATTTTTTTTAAAACTATGGTCTTGCTTTATATCTTGAAATCACTAAATAGATAGGTAATATGATGTATAATGATTAACTGATTTTTAAGTAGTTTATGATCTTGCTAACTTTTAGTCAATGAATTGAAAAAGTTTTAGTGCATAAAAAATAAGGCTATCCTTTTGGATACGACATTAGTGGACACTTTCATGATTCAACATCATACGCTTGAATTAGGGCAATTCCTTTATGGAAAGGAATAGCAATTATGAAGACATTTGATATAAAAAATAGTAAAGTATGGGTCATAGTTTTGTCAAGAATCTCATTATCATAGGGAACACATTTCAATTCACTCACTTATAAAGAGAATATTGTGTTATGATGATTGGACAAGGCCAAAAATCAATGTAGCTCTCACATGTCATTGAAAAATTCCTGCCCACGGGTGTACTTGAGAAAATAGGGAAAAGCTTAATAGCAGGAATCAAAGCTTTCATTTCAAAAGCTAACTAGACAGGAAGGGAAATAGAAAAAGTTGTTTTGGGCACCACTTGTACCAACGTCTATTTACACTTTTTTGGAAGGGGGCCTACCTTTTCTAACAACACTTGATTTAGGAGTATATTTATATCATTAGGCTAGTCCCCACAACATATTTATGTGGAGGTTTAATATGGGAAGTTTGGTACATGTTTAACCTTTTTTAAAGTGTTAGAATAAATAGATTTTGATATTATTGTAATATATTTATATTAGATTTTTTTTATTAGGCTTTGTCATTATCTAAAAGGTGTATAGGATGGTGGCGAAGCGTTGGGCGGTGTGCAATATAATCAGAAAAATTGATATATTAAATTTATTTAAAGATTAAATTTGGTTTAATCAAATATTTGAAAGATTTAAATTTTAATAGATAGTATAATGAAAAAACGTATCATCATTTTAGTTTTGTATAATTTTAAGACGTGTTATGTAGGAAAAGTTTAACCCTTAGCTTTAAGAGTTTGTGGATTCATTTCCTACTTATTTTTATAATGATTTTAAACATATAAAATATGTTCACCTTATCAAATGGTCCTTGGTCTATTAATATAGTTGAATAAGTCATAAAGAATCTACTAAGAATCAAATATTGTTCAATGTAAGATTTATAATCTTTTTAAATAAAAGAACAAATTCTTTAAAAGCATTGATTATTCAATAACTATAATTAACATTTTAATACAAATAAATTAAAAAAATAATATTCTGAATAAGAATCATATTCACCTTTAATAATAATTAAAAATTATATAATTATCATTAATATAAAAGATATTAGACTCTCTTAAATTCACATATTATATTAGATTAGTTATGGAATCAAATACTTTAACTAAAATGAAAATTGTTTGAATAGGTAGCATTAATGCAAAGACATATTATACTCTCTCTATTCAAATACATTCTTATATTCAACACTATATACTAAGTCACCTTAAATTATTGGTGATACTCGTTGAATATATTAAGTCACCTTAAATTATTAGTGATACTTAATTAGCATATATAAAGTGTGAATCATTTTCAAAACTTTAATTGTGATTTGAATTATTAATTTAATAATTTGAAACATTATTTTAAAATATTAAAATAATTTTTTAAAATATTAAAATAAAAATATTAAAAATAATAAGATATTACAAATTTTCCAAGGTTTAATGGTTTGATATTTAAATTGAAATAATTTTTTTTGAATTATTATATATTATTTATTGTAGTAAAAAATGTTTGAATTAATTATTTTATTTATTATATTTAAGTTTTAAATTATTTATGATTAAGTTTGGTGATGTATAACTTTTTTACAATTTTAATGAACATATATTTTATTATTAATAATTATAAGAGTGTGTTCTATTTTTCGTCAATCTATATAAAAAATTAAATATATTATCTATTTGATATATCTTTTGCATTTTTAAATGAAGAATTTAGTCTTCCATGTAAATAAATAAAAAGTTATATCAACACTAAGATTTAACCTCATAAGCTTAAGAGAAGAATAGTTGATATCAATTATCATCATTACAATTATAAATTTAATTTTAGAGACAATAGGAAGGTTGAAAGGTTGAGTCCATGTTCAAAGATAATTTAGCCTTCAAAAATACATTAAATAATAAGAAAAATATTAAACATAATATAATATCATTTCTTAGACTTAGAAAAAATAAAAATAAAATGTGTTAATTATCATGGCCACAATTGATCTATTAACTTGAAGAGAACCTTGTTGAGTAAAAGCCTCCAATATGGTATCTATGTTTTTTAGCACAATGGAAAGCTCCCAATATCCTTTTTTTTAGTAAGGTAATATTTTACAAATACATTTTGGCGTAATCTATTTGATAAAATAAACAATGACGAAGGCCTCAAAAATCATTAGGAGTTAGTGATTACAACATTATAGCATGCATACAAAATAAATATCTCTAGAATTTCTCACTTGAATGATGTCTCAAATGTCCAAAGTGATTTTATTAAAATTTGTAGGTTAATTTTTTTTATAAAATGTTGCATTTGCTAGATCAATTCAAAAATATCTCCATAAAATGACTATAATTTATCTTATAAATTATAGTACCTACAAATTAAATTTTTAATCAATTCTCTATGCTTGTATGAGGAGCATCCCAGACGAACAAGCTATCCGCATCACCCAAAAATATTTTCAAGTTTGATTTTTAGTTTAGTTTTGGTTTGGTTTTCATTGACATCTCTCGACATCACAAAACTTTAAAGTCAACAAATAATTGCAAGAATCAAAGTTTTGTCGGTTCACAATTTTGACACTCCATAGGCAGTTTTGTAAAATTTATTCCCAAAAATCTATAAGAGCTAGAGTAGAATCCTTTTGTAAGGGTATTCTTGGAGCTACCATATCAAATGTGAAAAAAATCAAGGTCATATCTTTTGTCATTTGGGAGAAATTAATGCCAAAAAATTGTGTTTTAGTGTCGAAAGTGTGTTTGCCAATTTACAAAAAGTTTAAATTTTCAAAAAAATTGAGGGCTGGAGCGAAATTATTTTGCCAAAGATTTGAGGAGGTCATAACACGTATTTGAGAATATTTTTGGGTGAAATGGAGAACTTTAAATTTTTTCCAGCAGACATCGCCTTTTCCAATTGGCATAATCATCTTTCTTTAAATTGATTTTAAAAAGACAACGGTTGTTGATTTATTAGCAAAATAAATACAAAATAAAATATTTAATTCCATTTTAAAAATAAATAAAGAAATTCAAGAAATGGAGAGGAGTTAGCGCCAGGAAGATGAACAGTTACATTGCAGAGAAAAGGCACAAATAAAGTTCAGAATGAACAAGAGAGAAAGGGTTGCACACAAGTATGTGAGGGAGGGCTGTAGAAAAAAAGAAAAGAAGAGCTCTACAATATAAGAGGGACGTGCAAAGAGAGGTGCAATGAGGGAATTGTGACAATAAGAGAGTGGATGGGGTATTTGTGTAGAAGAAAAAAATGTAAAATGCCTAGTAGCAAGACGTAGGGGACATAATTTCAGGAAGAAGAGTGAATACAAATTTGGCAATAAAAGATAACCACAATAGGCTGCGCTAGATTCATTTGAAGGAAACCAAGAATAGGCATGAGATGAATGCCCACACAGTAGGAAGAGGTAGAAAATTCTTGAAGGTAATAGGCTGAGAAGAAGCAACGAAGAAGAGGAGACCATTCATAGAAAATATAATGTGTGTGAGTAGAGTTATATGAAGGAGTCTCACACCATTTTATTGTGGTAGTGAATTTATAATTTGATAGATGTGAATGAAAGAAGTATTTTGTCATTTGTTGTAATCTTTATTTTATTTTTGAATTTAGGTAGAGGCTTTCTTGTGATTGTGGTTTGTGAATTTAGTGTTTTTGCAGAGGGGAGTACCCTCTTACATCTATTGGTGTCAGAGCAGGTAGTCCTGAGAGTGGAGAGGATCCACCAGTACTTGTAGGTGTGTGTGAATAGATCGTCGATGAGGAGGCAGTTCACACGTAGAAAGTGTGTGTGAAGTGGTTGAGAAGAAGCTTGTGAGAGTTGTTACAGGTGTGTGAGTAATCCTGAGTAGCAAGAGAGAGAGCTTGAAACCATAAAGGAAACTTGAGAAGTGATGATAGATTGTGAGAGGTGAGATTGTAGTAAAAAAAAATGGGTTGGGTCGTGAAGAGACTTGTGTGGATATTGTTTTGGGATCAATATTGGGATGATGTAGAGGATGAAATATGTGAAGCAATGGAAAAGTGGAAAATAATGTTGGAAAGAGTGAGTATAAAGTGGTAAAGACGAATGGGAGGAAGAGTGAAGACAACAACTTGAGATGGAAAGTGGAAAATGTAGCCCCTACCGAAGAAGTAGTAGTTGAGACATGCTATAAAGAAGGCATGAAGAGAGAAGTAAAAAAGATTGAGGTGAGAAGCGAATAAGTCACAACAGATCTCAAAGAGTATTTATTGACATGTTTGTTGATGATTGAGGAAGAATGGATGATAAAGCTCATTGGTGCAACAAAGAAAGAAGAGCGATAAGTTGTAGTTGACGAGGAGGTGGAAGATGTTGTAGTTGTGAGCGAAGATGAGGTAAATTAGATTTGTGAAGTTATTTTGTTTTCTGATGTGGTAGTAGAAGATGAGATGGATAGAGCACAAGAGAATGTAGTAGATGTTGTGTGGTTGTGTGTAGAGTTGGTTGAAGATGTTGCAGGGTATTGGTGGAGGTCGATGGTTAGAGGTGGGTTAGAACTCCATGAAATATGAGGGAAGTGCTTTTGCATTTGGTGGAGGAGGTCAGGCTTTGGTGGATATGAGTCCACGAGGAGGGGAAGAAGGAAGAAAATGCAGTGTTGTCAGAGGAAGATGGCGTGTTATGGAGAAGTGTTGGAAGAAGAGGAAGAAATGATTTGGGACACTTGTTACAATGATGGAGTTTGTTGCAGGTTGTATTCAACCTAGAAGAGTAGTTCGACTACTCAACTCTGACATTGTGAGCCTATGCTCACAATCTTTCTACCGAATGTGTCTGATGCAGGAGCATCTCAGGCGAGCAAGCTAGCCACATCACCCAAAAATATTTTCAAGTTTGATTTTCAGTTTTGTTTTGGTTTGGTGTTCATTGACATATGTCGACATCATAGAGATTCAAAGTCAACAAAGAATTGCAAGAATCAAACTTTTGTTGGTTCGTAGTTTCAACACTCCGTAGGTATTTTTGTAAAATTTATTCCCAAAAATATGTAAGAGGTAGAGTAGAATCCTTTTGTAGGGGTATTTTTGGAGCTACCATATCGAATGTGAAAAAAAATCAAGGTCATATCTTTTGTCGTTTGGGAGAAATTTGTGTTTTAGTGTCAAAAGTGTGTTGCCACTTTACAAAAAGTTTAAATTTTCAAATTTTTTGAGGGCTGAAGCGAAATTCTTTGCCAATTGACATAATCATCTTTCTTTGAATTGATTTTAAAAAGACAATGGTTGCTGATTTATTAGCAAAAAAATAAAATGAAATAAAATATTTAATTTCATTTAAAAAATAAATAAAGAAATTCAAGAAATGGAGAGGAGTTAGCGCCAGGAAGATGAAAAGTTACATTGTAGAGAAAAGGCACAAATGAAGTTTAGAATGAAGAGAGAGAGGGTTGCACACAAGTATGTGAGGGGGGGCTGCAGACAAAATAAAAGAAGAGGTCTACATTATAAGAGGGATGTGCAAAGAGAGGTGTAGCGAGGGAACTGTGATAGTAAGAGAGTGGATGTGATATTTGTGCAGAAGAAACAAATGTAAAATGCCTAGTAGCAAGACATAGGAGAAAAAATTTAAGGAAGAAGAGTGAATAAAAATTTGGCTATAAAAGGTAACCACAACAAGTTGCACTGGAGTCATTTGAAGGAAACCAAGAATTGGCATGATATGAATGCCCGCATAGTAGGAAGAGGCAAAAAATTCTTGAAGGTAACAAGATGAGAAGAAGTAGCGAAGAAGAGGAGACCATTCACAAAAAAGATAATGTGTGTGAGTAGAGTTATATGAAGGAGTCTAACACCGTTTGATTGTTGTAGTGAATTTGTAATTTGATAAATGTGAATGAAAGAAGTATTTTTTCATTTGTTGCAATCTTTATTTTATTTTTGAATTCAAGCAGAGGCTTGTCTGTGATTGTGGTTTGTGAATTTGGTGTTTTTGTAGAGGGGATTACTCTCTTACATCATTGTATGATTTGTTATAGTACTACTCTTCATTGTATATTTTTTGTATTTATATATTTGGGGTCGAGAGTGTTGGCATTGGTTGTCATTGATGTGAACACTTGGGAAGATTGTTGCACATGTGTTTGTCATTGAACCCAACACTTGGGAATATTGTTGCACATGCCAGTTAGCGTTGTCATTGATGTTGTGATAAAAATGGAGTTACTAATATTTATGGTTGTATATGCCTTGTTTGGATGAGTTGTTGATGTTCATTTTTGGTGAAAGGTTGAAAATTTTTGCTCTTTGGTTTAGGACATAGAACAAAAAGTTTTCCACACATTTCATTCAAGGAAAGCCTAGAGATCTCAATCCAAGGATATAATGGGGGGAAGAGATCTACTAAACGCTATCCCAGGGGTGTGATTAAAGACTAAAAGGGGGTTCACCACCAAACTAGGGCTTGAAAAGACTAAGAATATGCAACATTTAATGATAAAATCTAATGACATGCAAGACTTAAATAAATGACCTAGAAATGAGTTCAAATTAAAATAGTAAATTGAGAAAGTACTGAGGTGCACTTGGAAACCCGAATGTGCTCAGAATAAGGTCTCAAATGCTAAATTTAATGCTCACTGGGACTCATACGCTAGGCTGGGCGATTTAGTCCCTAATCAGGGTTTCTAGGCAGAAACAAGAATCTGGCAGTGACAAGTATGAATCCTTTGAAACCTAAAAAGAGAGCTATACCAGGATTCATACACCACAAGTGGTGTATCAGTCTCGTTCTACACTTTTGAAAAGTTAATATTTGAATTTGTTCTCCTATCTCTGCTCTTTCTTCAAAATCTGATTTCTAGATTTGAACCTATAAAAAAGACCTATAAAACATAATATTGTTTTGATTTTCTTCTGGGGGGGTTTTCCTCTATCAAATCCCTAGTTTAGTAATTAAACCTTCATAGAAATGATAGATCTTGAAAGTAAATGTGAGTGAAAACCCTTATCTTAAGTGCATCTAAGATTACGAGATCTAAAATGCAACAAAATGCTATCCTAATGTGCTAGAATAAGATGCATGAATGAAATGTAGAGATGATGACTCACTTTGGGAGATCTCTAATCACCCTAATAAGTCAAAATAATGCATGCAAATTCCTTTAGGCAGAAAGTAGATTGATAATGGAGGATGGGATCACTTAGGAAATAGGTCATAAGGCTTGGCTTGATGGCTAGTTGCATCTCCCCAACCTAGAATCCATCATGATTCACCATAGGCAACCATCATCAATATTTGACAATGATATATCTTGAATTAAAGTGAGCTTGAAGACCTGAAAAAATAGTATAATGTTGCCCCAAGACTTCAACTTTTATTGCTACTTGCTCTTGAATGCTCTTGTGAAAGAATGCTTGAATGCTTGTAGGTGCTTGTAAATGCTTAGATCTTGAATTATTTTTCTAGATGAAAATAATGATTTGAAACCTTGTTTTTATAGACACTTCATCTAATTTACCATTTATTAGATCTCAAATACAGACATCAACAAAAAATTTGAATTAAAAACCTTGATTTCTCGCTCAAACCCTAAAAAGGGGCCACATGGGACTCATACGCCACTTATTGCATATGGGTCCCATCTAGGGGGACTCATATGCCCAAGGTGGCATATGAGTCCCACCTTAACTTTATAGGGTGAGTAAATGTTAGGTTGTTAGAAAATTGAACGCCTTTGTTGATTTTGTTGGGATTACAAATGAAATAAGCCTTGAGATTTGAAATAAAGGGTAATAAATGTAGGGGTACTAAAATAGGCCCAAATTAAGTGTGAAATTATACCATCTCTGAGAAGAGCGTATATTTTTCTACACTACATTTAGCCCCCACTTTAGTGCTCATATGACTCTACGTGCATATGTAAGCTAAAGGAATCTAAACAATAGACTTCATTTCATAAAAGGATACACATATGGATTTATTTGTGAACATGGGAGAATGAAGCCCCCACTATAGTTATCTACAAAACCACAATGTTAGGACCCGCATCCTACAAAACCAATTCATTAGTTGCTCAAAAGATCCTCTTATCTAACTTCTTTATGAAATAAAATTCGAAGGTAGATGTATGCCCCTATTGATTCCACTTGCTTTATGGAGGTGAAATTAAGATAACAGCCTAACCACATAAAATTTCATAAGTCATATCATAGGGTATTTCCAAGTACCATACCATATAATGATAGATATTTGATGAAAATAGGAGTGAAATCACAAATCCAACACAACAAATGGCATAAAAAATGGAGTTCGCTAGCCCCCAATGTGCTAATTTAAATCACGAAGCACTTTTAACCCTACTATGTAAATGACCTAATTTAAACATATATAAGAGTAAAAAGTGAAGTAATTTATAATAATTTTGTCTTTTACCTTCTTGTAGTTTGATTTCAGTGGAGAGTGAGTGAGGATGTCGAGCATACAACCATATGCACCCCTGATACTAGACAACCTACGTGAGGAGGTGGCACAAGGTGATCTGAGACATCCTGTGAGTGAATTCTTTTGTGCCTTGGCTTTGTTCTTATGCATTTATTTTATGTTTTTATGCATTTCTAGATAGATTTAGGACCCTAGAAGAAAAAGTTTCAAAGCATCCCTTTTTTCGCAAAGTGTACACTTTTTTCGTAGTGTCCCCCTTTTTTGCAAAGTGTCCCACTTTCTTCACGAAGTGTCCCACTTTTTTGTAAAGTGTCTCGTTTCCTTGCAAAGTGTCCCAAATAGGGAAGAAAGTATCTAAGACCCTTAGAAAAGCACCCTAGAACAATTTTAGCACACGTTTTGACTATTGATGTAAAGATTTAAGATTTTAGAATGCTTATAGGTGATATTTTTTCTTTTTTTGTTAAATTCCTTTGCGATCATGATAGTGTATCAGCAGTAGACTATTATGTCACTTACGAGACCTCATCTTGACACTATCAGAGGTGGATACCTAGATTTTATAGGCCACATGTATATATTGGGTGTACCTCATGCCCCCCATGAGGTACCATGATGTCGTGCTCATATCATTAGCAAAGAGATGGGATGCAGACACCTGCACATTTTGTCTACCTACAAGTGATATGACAATCACTCTGGAGGATGTTCATCGCATCCTTCGAGTTCCCATTCGAGGTGATAGATTTTGTTTCATAGAGGATTCTTCATATGGGAAGATGAGAGTAGACATAGGGAACTTCCTTGGAGGACCAGTTCAAGAGGAGATCATGGGGCCACACATCGATCTATAATGGTTGCTCCACGCACAATCACCATTGTTGAGATAGATTATGATCTTCACTATAGCATTAGTACTAGTTCTAGATGGCCAAGGAGTGCACCTAGACAGAGGCCTAGTTCACATGATACAAGAGATGGAGTGCGACAAGACCATTTATGCATGGGGTCATAGCGTGCTTTCACATTTGTACAACGAGCTTGGATGGTTTGCTTATCACGAGGTCGAGAGCATGGTGCATTATACACTTCTACATGTTTGGTGCCTAGAGCATATCAAATGCACCAAGCCAACATGATTTCCATCTATGCACCTTGGGATATCCACATTCATTCAGTTATCCACTAAGACAAGCGTTCCAGTATGGAGATCTACTATTTTGGAGAGTTTGATTTTACCGATTAGATAAAGAGGAGATCTTGTGGAGACCCTACTAGCTAATACCACAATGGCCAAATGAGACCTGGTAATTGAGGATGATGCATAGGGACAAGTTTCTATTAGGTAGGCACGATTAAGGAGTAAGACCATTCTACTACGATCGTTTCATGAGATAGTTCAAGCAGATACATGTACTACCAGTAACGTGACCTTTTTACAAGCGATCAATGCAGAGTGCTCGGATGTCAAGAGATACGAGATGACTGACAGTGGATAATGTTAGATCTAGTGATTTAGGTGATGATCTCGATATGCCCCTAGTATTTGACACTAATGACATCGATGCTACAAATACACATGAGGAGTGGTGGGCCACATCATGACTAGCTCTAGTATTTCCTATGGATAAGCCTATAGGCTTTGCGGGGTCACTTCCAAATCAAAGGGATGAGGAGGAGGAGGCAGGTGAGGATACAGGGATCAGGGGGTAGAATTATTTGCAGATTAGATAAAGGAGGACTACAATGAGAAGGAAGACTCAAACTATGAGGGGGAGGAGGAGGAGGAGGGCCAACTAATTAGTGAGGGTAGTGACACAATAGAGGAGGGTCTAGTTATCCACAAGTGGAGAGATTCACCTCCCACCCATGTGCCTAGATCACAATCAGTAGCTACAACACGCACTAGCACTTACAATCATGGACAGGCTAGCACATCCTCTATGCCTCCTACACAAGATGAGGTTGTATTTACATAGCCAGTTAGAGATTTAGGTGATGACATATTATTTATACTTATTCTTGTACTTTCATGATTATTCTTTTTATTTATATATATATATACCATGATGTGTACTAATTGTGATCCTAATAAAATGCTACTCCTAATGTGAGATGCTAGATAGAAAACTAATAATGCAATGAGAAGATGTAACAAGATAAAAGGGCACCTCAACGATTAGCCTAAGAAAATGGACAATATGAAAGCAAGATAAAATAAATGGAATGCTTCTTATACCTTCATGTTGTTGCTTCCTGGGTTGGCCCTTGATTTTTGAAGTCTTGTATGCTCCTCGGATGGCAATGGAGTTGAATGGATGCAAGATGAATTGATGATGCTAAATGCTATGATAGATGAGAGCTTGAATGGAAATTTTGCAAGAGTTTTGTTGCAAAAGACTTGATCCTCAAATGAGGGAAATGAGGGGTTATTTATAGGCTAATTGGAATTCTCTAGAGAATTCAACAGTTGGGATTGATCTAACAAAGATCAAGATGAAGGGCTATGGTGAGTTGAGGACTCACAAGCCCTCACATCTTGACATGTGGAATGTGAGATGTCTTAGGGTGGAGTGATGTGCAAATGAGGTGGAAGAGAAGGACAAGAGGTGGAAGGGAAGTACATGAGGTGGATGAAGGACAAGTACCTTTGAGGTACCTTGGGGGATGAGAAGATTTCCTCAAAAAGGAACTTCTTGTCCCCAAATGAGGATGAAAGAGACTTTTGAGGAATTTTAGAATTCCTCAAAAATCTCCATGGGAAAAGGGGAAGTGTGTGGGAAAAATAAATGTAAATTAAAAATTTACATTCAATGGAGGGTTCATTGGATAAAAGGAGGTCTCCAAAAAGCTAGAGATTTGTTACATGTGGGAGATGTGACAAGTCCAAGGTTCTAGAAGCCTTGGGCACATGTAAAATGACATGTCACATTTGCATGGGGGATGAGGAAGACCTTGGGAAGGTAAAAGTGAATTAAAAATTCACATGGGGAAGAGGGGAACCTTGGTTAAATAAATGTGAATTAAAAATTCACATGGGGAAGGGAGTCCAGGCTAAAAATGGTAAGTGGGAAGGTTGATCAGAAATGGTAAGCCAAATGTGGCTAATGATTCTGATTAAGGTTGTGCAAACATAGGATTAGGATAATTAATGAGAGATTAGAGGCAAGTGGGAGATTATGGAGAATGTGACACTTAATCAAGATTAAGTGGTGCAAATCCTAATCAAAAATTAATTAATTTAATCTGGATTAAAAGAGGGTTATGGAGAATGTGACAAGGACAGAGAAAAGAGGAATTAAAAATTGGTTTTAATCCAAATAGGTTAAATGACTAAATTAAATAATTTGTCATGTTTATTTAATTTAGAGAAGAAATGGGGGTAAGGTAAAGTATTTAATTTATTTAATTACATACTTTAGGAACCTTAGGCAGAAAATGAAATAATGATTAAATAAATTATTTAATCACTATTAATGAAATAGATGAATAGAGAGTAGACAATTTTGATCATATGGAAGTGATCAAATTTGGATGTCTACATTTTTCCCCTCTTCGAAGTACCATTAGAATAACCATGCTTTGAAGAAAAGAAAGTGCAGATGACTCTATAGAGGAATTAACCAGAGGATGATGCCCCAGCTT
This sequence comes from Sequoiadendron giganteum, assembly GCA_007115665.2. NCBI lineage: Eukaryota > Viridiplantae > Streptophyta > Pinopsida > Cupressales > Cupressaceae > Sequoiadendron > Sequoiadendron giganteum. The sequence goes on from CM021100.1 coordinate 181,862,682, forward strand.
GGGGAGGAGGACTTGAGCTGTCCAAATTAGCAGGGGAATGGATGGAGATTATGGCTGAGAAAATAGATAAATGGGAAGGGTATGCCCCCTCGAGAGGGTGACGAGGGAAAAGAGAGGGGTCCCGGGTGACCTCTCGATAGAAAGAAAAGGATGGTATGGTTGGAAAGAGGGCAAAAAAAATTAGGCAAGTGATGAAGGAGGAAGAGATGGGGGGAAAAATGAGAGATGAGAGGGGAGATGAAAATGACAATGTAAAGTGATGAAACAAAAAAAAATGATGATAAGCGATGGGAGGTAAAGGTGATCACAAATGGATGCAAGGAAAAATGTGATGTTGCTCGAGTCCAGGTACAAGCCAGGTTGGGCGGATGGTTGATGGAGTGTTGTTGACGAGGAAATGATACATCCCAAAACAACACAAGGATAGGGAAGGATGCATCCTGATGAGGATGAGGATGAGTGTTGTTGACGAGGGAATGATACATCCCAAAACAACACAAGGATAGGGAAGGATACATCCTAATGAGGATGAGGATGAGTGTTGTTGACGAGGGAATGATACATCCGAAAACAACACAAGGATAGGGAAGGATACGTCCCGATGAGAGTATTGTTAATGAGGGAAGGATACATCCTAAAACAACACAAGGATAGGGAAGGATACATCCTAATGAGGATGAGGATGATGATGATGATGAGGAGGAGGATGATTGGATCAAGGCTTGTAGCAAGGCTAAGACCAAGAGTGTGATTAGATTATTTGAATGGATGAGGATGGGGGAGATATGCAAGATGATGGAATTGAAAATGAAATGCAATCCTAATGCAATTTGCCATCCTTAGAGCACTGATTTTTTCTATAGCATAAGACACCTGGCGTCAAGGTATGTAAACCAAGACAGATTAGTGTCCAATGCATAAAACAAACACAACAAACAAGAAGGTTATCCCAACACCCCAAAGTCACGATGACTTTGGTCGGGCCAGGTGTTGGAATAACCACAAGCACAAAAGGATGCCCCAGCATAACACAAGACCTCAGGGATCTTGGTGGGTACTACGTGGGACAACCAAGAAGACAAAAACAAAGAAAAAAATGAGCAAGATATGCCCCTATTTGGACTAGTCAAAGCACACTGTGATATGATGGATCAAGGCGACCATGAAAAGTGATGATAGGGAGCTCAAATGATAAACAAAAGCCAAAAGCATCAAAAGATCACAATCAATTTCAAATGTCCTTTGCCATAGGATCACGATGATGGATGGGGTTGATGAGGTTTGTTAGGAAGGATACATCCTATTGAGACTGATGATGGATAGTAAATTAAAAGATCGACATGACGGAGGATACCAGGAACCGATTGGATCTTGTGATATAGATGACCGTTGTTTATAAGCACCAACTAGGGTAGGGACATACTTGATGACACGACAAGATAACAAGATGACAAGACAACAGGACTAACACACCCTAAAGACCTAGGGGATCGAGGGTTGATCAAAGATCAACCTTGCCTATGTGAAAGCGCAGAGCCCTCGTAGTTTAGGATAAAAGATCATGGATAAAAGCGGAAAGAGGCCAAGGAAGACCTCGATGGATGAAAAAGACCAGATGGACAAATTCCCAAGGGGCGGACCAAATGATTGACCTTACCTATGTGAAAGTGCAGGGGCAACGTAGTTCGAAACAAGGCCAAAGACATATGATGGAAGAGGACAAGATAGACAAAAGACAGAGCCTCAGGGGCAGATCAAATGACCGACCTTGCCTACGTGAAAGCGCAGGGGCAACGTAGTTCGACAAGAGACCGATGACATACAATGGATGAGGGGTGATGAGATGACCAGGATAAATGGATAAAAGGATGGAGCGGATTGGATAGGATGATAGTTGATATGTGTAAGATATGTAGGATGTGAAGCTCAGGGATGGGATAGGTAATTTAGATCATTAGAATATGAATTCAAAAGGTGAGACGATGGATAGATGAGCGATGAAGATGTGAGAAAGATGTGGTAAATAGATAAGAGGGATGAATTACGATGTGAATGGCATTGGGTTGCATGCGGGTAGCCGATAGCTAGATACCAATGACAAGGGATAATAGAGGGAAATGGATGGATGGATAAGAAAATGCTAGGATAGGTGGATAGATGAGATGAAGATTGAGAGGATATTATTAAGATGTGATAAATAGATAGGAATGATGATAGTGAGATAGCATGGCATTGGATTTCATGGGGGTACCCGATAGCTAGATACCAATGACAAGGGATAATGAGATAGAAGGAAATGGATGGATGGATAAAGATGGGGAGATAGAAAGATGCGATGCGGGGATAGGAAGATAAGGATACAAAGTTTGAGGGATGGAATGGATTATTGGATGGATAAATGGATGAGAGGATAAGGATTAAAAGATGGAAAAGGACTAGTGGATGAGAGTATAGGAAGATAAGGATTGGGAGATGGCAAAGATTACTGGATGGATAAATGGATGGAGGGGAAAGGATGGGTAGGATGGGGAGATGGAGAGTATTCCCTGAGGAATGGATGTACGATGTCTCAAGGACTAAGACACAAAGAAGTAGATGCCCCCACTCTAGATGTGTCATGTGTAATGAGGCAAGAAGGAAGGAAGATAGAAGGATGGGGAAATAAAGGAGCGAATGGATATAGATTGTAGTAGGATGGGAGTATAGGAAGATAAGGATTTGGTAGATGGAAGGGATGACTGGATGGATCAATGGATGGGGAGATGGAAAGGATTTTTTGGAGGGATGGATGGACGGTGTCTCCAAGGAATTCATTGCAAATAACGAGATTCCCCCACTCTAGATGTGTCATGCATGACGAGGCAAGAGGGATAGAAAGATGTGTGGAAGGAATATGATAGTGTATGGATGAGGGGAATATATGCCAAGAGATGTCCAACGCATGTATATAGGTTTTCCCCTATCTTTATCAAGATCACAAGGAAGATGGAGGGACTGGATAGGATGTGAAAGATGGTGGGTAAGATCTGGAAGATAGGTAGATGTAGGAGATGGAGGAAAGGAATGCGTAAGCAGGTATTCCCCCAATCATGGAAGGAGACTAGATGGGGGATTTACGCATGACGCCTGTTTGCCAGGTTTTCATCATGGTACTTATCCAAGGCGCTTTTTTTCCAAGTTTTCACCATTGGATGAATGATGTTTTCTCTTTACTATTTTTTTTTGTATTTTTCTGATTTTTTCTCTTTTTTTGTGTTCTTCTGAATTTTTCTCTTTTTTTGCTGATTTTTTGGACTAGGATGTGGACGAAGATGGATAAAGATAGGGATATGGATATGCGGATTTTAGAGGATAGTTGATAAGGATAGGGATGAAAGACTCACGCATCAAGTTCCATATTAGGTAATAAGAGCCCATGTTTGAAGCAACTATTCGGATGTTGGTACAACCTTATTAGAATGGATGGATTATGCAAGAGGATGGATTAAAGGGATTTGATGGGGGAGATAGAGAGGATAGTGGATGGGATGTTGGAAAGTGTATGGATGGAATGATGGAGTGGATGTGTGATGGGGGAAGGTGTTGAGGACCAACATTGGCACATGTGATGGTGGATGCGAAAAGATAGGTGGATGAATGGATGGAGAGTGTGACGATAATGGAGGCATTGGGATAGTGAATTTTGGGATGTAGGGACCCAAAACAAATTTAGGAGATGGAGGAGGTGAATGATTTTGTGGGGAAATAACAACTTCTGATGTCGTTATGGACTTTTCAATTGAAGGTATGACACCTTTTTTCTTTGGGATCCACATGGTTTTTGTTTTTTCTTTGGTGGGCCTTTGTGGCCTTTTGGATTGATTCAGATTTTGGAATTGATTTTTCTTTTCTTCAACATGTCTTTTGAAGGGGACATGAGAAGCTTTAGATTCATGTGGGAATTTGGATTTATACATTTTTCCTTTGGCATCCAAAGTGCTTTTAGTAGCAAGGGGATAGGTGCGAAGAGATGGATGATGTGGAGTGATGGAGGTAGGGTTATAGGGATTATGTGTAGATGGAGAATGTGTAGGTATGTGCCTTTGTTGATCTTGATTAGGAGTTATGAATGTAGGATATTTATTTTGTGTACGAGGGAGAGGGGGTGGATGAATGAAAGGATGAATAGAATAAGATGGAGGAGGTGATTTTGGGATATAAGGACCCAAAATAGACTGTGTATATGGAGGATGTGTGGGGTTTGATGGAGGGATATAAGAACCCATAGTAGATGGAGGATGATAAATGATGGATAGAGGGACATAAGGACCCAAAATGGATTGAGAGGATGAGGGAGGAAGATGGATGGTTGTTTTGAGGGAATATGATGGAGGAGGGGGGATGACAACAAATGACCTGGTAGAACGATGGGAAGTACCTCTTGTGCCTTTAGAAGAGGATCATTTAGGATGTATGAAGGTTGTACCAACATCTTTAGAGTGCGAGTTTTGGGAGACATAGCCAAGACCATGTGTGCTTGGATGTTCTTTGACTTGGATGGGCTCTAAAGTACCTTGTTCATTAAGGCCTAAACCTTTTCCTTGATAGTTCATGTTTTGTAGCATGTGATTTATGGTAGGATGCTTATTCTCTTGGAAGCATGATGCAAGCACATTAGTAGGTGGAAGAGGTAGGGTGGTGCATACACATTGTTTTTCTTTTGTAAGAAGGCCACCACGGATTAGTGTAATGTGACCAAGGTGGTACAAAAGTGGCGTTGGGATTGGTGATGAAGGATCATGCGATGGTGATGAGGGGATAGCCGCATTAGGAGGAATGAGTGATAAGGGATCATGAGAGGAATTGGGGAGTATGATGGGATCAATATTTAAGGTAGTGGATGATAAGGGCTCATGAGATGGAGTGATTGGATCTTGAATGTAAAGGGGATCATGGGATGGAGTGGATGAGCTAGTGTGATCTTGAGATGGGGTGGAGGGGAGGATAGGATCATGAATTGGTTGAGGATAGGCATGATCACCATGTCCCGAGGGATCAAGTAGTCACAAGCCACCACTAGCATTGTATACTTGATTATGTATACTTAAAAAAATTATGATATATATGATCATTTATGTTGATTTTTTATGCTTATATTTAAGTTAGATGACAATGTGATTTATCAAATAATCTTTGCAAGAGTATTTAATAAATGTCTCCATGATCTAACATGTTTTATGTGATCCAATTAAAACTATTCTAGTTTCTTTTAGATGCAACATTATGATTAAGTATGTTATGTTAAATTAAATGCACCTATGATCTAATTAAAGAACATTGAATGCATATAAGGATCTAATCTAACACAACATACAAGATGAACTTGAATAGTATGAAACCTAAAGTAACCATCTAAAATTAATTTAAAGAATTACTTTAGTATTCAAGATACATAAATTATTGTTTGTCAAGAATGGAGCAATGCAAGAGAATATAGAATGTCATCTATGAACTCTAAAACCACTGCTTTATCATTCACACTATTCAAGAATATTAAACATAGTACTAGCACAAATGCACAATATTAATAGGTTCTTTAAGAGGCGTGCCATCCATTTTTGTTAACGTGTATGATCCAAACCCATAACTATCATCAATTATGTAAGGTCCTAACCAATTAGGGCTGAATTTCCCTTTTTTTGTCAAGTCGACATTGATGTTACTTTGATTTATAAATAGCTCCCAGTCACCTTTAGTAAATACACAAGGGATGACGTGATCATTGTAACTACGTTGCAATTTTTTGGAATAAGCTTGGAGATGCTCAAGAGCGTTAATGTGTTGTTCATCAAGAATTTCAAGCTGGTGAAGTCATCATTCTTTATAAGTATTATCATCAATAAGTCCTTGAAGAATGATTCTTAATGAAGTAATCTCTAACTCCAAGGGCATTATTGCCTCAGTACCATAGGCAAGGTTATAAGGAGTATTCTCGATTGATTTTCTTATACTAGTACGATAAGCCCTTAATGTGTATGTCAATTGTGTGTACCAATACTTATGATGTTTGCTTACTATTTTCCTTAATATTTTCTCAAGGGTTCTATTAGTTGATTCATCTTGACCTTTAGATTGCACGTAGTAGGGTGTTGAGAAGTGATGTTGAATGTTAAATGTTTCTAAGAACTTCTTCACGTTATTATTCTTAAATGGTGTCCCATTGTCTGAGGCTAATACAGAAGGAAGTACAAAGCGAGCAATAATGTGTTCCAATATGAAACGACATATTACATCGATAGTTGCTGAACAAAGGGAATGGCTTCTACCCATTTTGTGAAATAATCTATTGCAGTCATTATAAAGGTATGTTTGGTGGAAGAAGGGGGTGAAATATTTCTAATAAGATCTAGTCCCGATACTGAGAACACACTGGTAGAATTTGGTAAATAAATGACTATGTGACAAAAAAATTTAGTCACAACAACTAAAAATGACTAAATTCTACTAATTTTTTGCAACTCAGCTATAAATGAGTAAATAAATGACTAATTTGGTCATTGACTAAAAATTATTTAGCCACAAAAATAAAAATGACTAAATAGTTAGTCATTTATTTAGTCACAATCCATTTGAATAAATCATTTAAGGAATCAAGAATCAGTAGCCCTCCAAAATACTCTAAAACTTTAATAAACATTCTCTAAAACTTTTGTCGAAATCTTATTTTCAAGCTTAGCCCGCCAAAATGGAGTTTTCATTTTAATAAACATACTCTAAAACCTTCTTCAAAACCTTATTTTCAGGCATAGCCTACCAAAATGGAGAAGTGTTTTAGTAAATAATGATAGAGAATGGTAAGGAGATGTGCATGACAAGAGGCATAAGATTCATTGTTCTTATCTCATTTCTGCTCTGCTCAACAAGGGTTACATTGTTCATGCTAATTTTTATAATCCAAGTATTTAATTGACATATATTTGCATAATCTCAAATTCCTTCATATGCTTTTGAAGTATCAATGTATCCTATATAGGGTTTAGAATGATTTATTTTAATTTAAAAAATAAATAAATGATGTATTTGCCTATGATTAGATAATGTGGAGATCTCCTAAAACTTCCCCAAGACACTATCATCTTTGGAACTGTATTCATTACTCCAGCTACTAGGATTTTGCATGTGACATCTTTAATAGCTTCATGACAGTGACTTTTAAATAGATCCTAGTCTTTGCTTTAATCTTTATCATGTTAACCCTTGAGTTCCATAATCCACCTTCAATCTCTTCTAAGAATGTTGCCTTAAGCTAGACTGCATAGTATGCATATAAAAGCAAGTCCTTCATACCTGGCATTATTCCAAACCACCGCTCATTGCCTTGCTTAAAATGTTGCCTCCATAATCCCAATAGCATGTTTTAAAATCATGGTTCCCAGTGATTGACCAATAAGGTCACTACTTTCATCAAGATACAATGATATTTTTATCTTCAAACTCAAGGCATTATGCAAGATAAAATTTTGAATTGTTTATTGTCTACAATTTGATTTTCTTGCACATTTACTACTTTGCTAATTGTCTTTAAGAATAGATATTGCACCCTCAACTACAATCTCAAATAGCTCACTCACTATCACTTGAAGATTCCTTTCATGAGAATCCTTCTGTAAAATATAACTATGCCCTATAGACTTCCTACTTACTTACTATAGGGGACTCATTGTTTCATGGTATTGTGGGTCTTAAGATCCTTCAACCTTATTGTCACTACTTCATAGTCCACAAGGTATTATTCACTATTCTCCCATCTTTGATGAGTCTCAAAACACTGCTCAAACATGCAATCCACTACCTCCATTATACAATGGCTAAGAAGAAACATTGAACCTGTGATTACCACTATTACTTCATTTGGATAGTCATCCCCTAATTGCATTTTCCTTGTCTAACACTGTCAATAGCATTTGAAAAAACCTTAAGGTCAACAAGTGGTAAGGAAACACACTGTTAAAATCTCCACTTTACTATGCAAGGTTTGAGATTTATTATCTTGTCACTGCTCAACCTCTTTTTGACTATCATACCTCAAGTCATTGTCATTGCATTTACAAGTCATTGAGCTACATATTGTGCTTGTTATTGGATACAATCTTTAGATTGCAAGATTTTGTTATTGCAACCTCACTAATCTGCTAGAGTTATGGTTTATGTTTCTATGGGGCCTAGGGTTTGTACCCTAGTCATGCTCTTACCAATGCTTATGTTGGTATTAAAAAACAACCTTAAATCTTGGGTCAAAAAATTAGTTGTCTTGACAAGGTCGTGGTATGATCTTGGATTCTATCCTAGAGTGTGTGGGAAGCTTGTGTTTGATCATTAAGGTATGTAAACCTGATCAAGGAAAATTATCCTATATAGCATGGGTCTTTCTTTAATACTTTCCATAATGGTTACTAGCATATCACATTATTATAGTTTGTGGTAACCCAAGATTGCATTCAAGTATGTAACAAACTTGGTTTGTAGTTTAGTTTTACACTTTTAAGTAACATTCATAAGGTTTATAAAATTTTGATCACTCTCTAGAATAGCCCATTAAACATGGGTTGTGCTTGAATGCACTACATAATTGATATAACACAACCACTCTGCATATCAACTAGCGTTATAGGCTCTTTATTGCAGCAAGAGGTAATCACTCTTGGACCATGCTATCATTACATTGTAACCTGTTAAACTTGAGTCAACCTGAATACACCCAATGATGATTGACACCTGATTGTGATGAAAATGAATTGTACATGAATTGTTCTCATATGAGTGCCTCCATTTCTATCAAAAAATAGCCACATTAAACTTGGGTCACACATGAATGCATCCTATATTTGTTATAGTGCAACTGTGCCACATGACCAATGGAGTTATGGATCATAATTATAGTCACAATAATTTGTTCCTCGGTTGTGCTCTTATGGTGATTCCATTACTGTTACAACATAACCCTTTGGAATTATATTGCTCAAATCCTTAGATTGATTATTTTCTCTTTGGATGGATGACTTCATGGATTTTTTGTGATTTATAAAGCTTTTATTTTGATAGTAAATGAAATTAGATTCTTTCTAAAACTAAAATGATTTATTAATTATGGTTTTATGATTATTTTTAGTTTTATTTAGAAGGGGTTAATATGTGGAATTTTAATGTGCAGGAAGAATATATTGTGATGCAACGTTCAAGTATGGAAAATTCAAGAAAAATTGGATTTCTATCAGTGACATAACCAGGTTGGAGAGTACCTTGAGCCAGTTTAGAACACTTTCAGATGTTTTCGCTCATAAGAAAAACCTGAGTATAGGAATTTTTGAATATTCGACAAAGGAAGTTCCTTTATTCTAAAGATAAAATCATAAATATGTTGGTCTAGTTTGACATCCAAATTAACATCTTTAATATCCAATAGAGAAAGTTCATATATTCTAAAGATAAAATCATAAATCTGCTGGCCCAATTTTAGATTCGATTTGAGGTCATGAAGCTTCGAAAGAGAAAGTTCCTACATTCTAAAGATAAAATCATAAATCGGCTTGGTATAGTTTGAGATCCAATTTGAGGTTGTGAAGCTCCGACAGAGAAATTTCCTACATTATAAAGATAAAATCATAAATCTACTTGCTCCAATTTGAGGTACAATTATAAGGATTTGTCTTTTTAATTATACTTTCTGACATTTGGATTGATACAAATTGTTACTTTAGAATTATGGTATTTCTTTTCTTCTAATGTTTTCAACCCTCATTTTAGGGAAGAGATCTGAAGATGGTTCCTTCAGATGGAGACTACACTTTTTCGCTATAGGTTTCGTCTAGAAACACCAAAAGCTCAAGTACTATCTACTCAGGTACAACAAAGTTAGAGGTGAATTGCACTTAGTATTTTATGTTGATATGGATATGTTCTAACCTATAGTTAATTTTTGTATGATAACAAATAGGCGAAATAATTGTTCATATACCATTGTTTTAAATTCTAAATTGCTATACCTTATTCTAGGAGAAAATCATAGTGGGAGTTTATACATAAGACACCATTGTTTCAAATTCAAAATTGTTGGCTCTTTCATAATTGTTTAATGGAAAAGAGAGTGGAAAAGTATAATTTGATGAAACTCTTGCAAAGTTAAGGTTAATGACTAATGCTTTTGTTCATTTTTATGATGGGAAAGATTCTGAATAGTCATCCCAGAATAAAGGATTTTACTATGATTTGAGAGCATCTTCTATACAATAAGTTGTCTTAGATCAAATAAATGAAGAAAACAATTGTGAAAAAGACAACAATTTTGAATTTGAAACAACGGTGTGTTATGTATAGATTCTCCCTATGATTTGCACCTAAAATAAGGTATAACAATTTAGAATTTGAAACCATGGTTTATGAACAACTATTTAGCCTATTTGTTATACTACAACAATTAACTACAGGTCAGAACATATCCATATCATCATAAAATAATAGGTGCAATTCACCTCAAAATTTGCTATGGTAATTGATCTGTAAGGAAGTTTGCAACCCATGAACATTCTCCGTGCACATCAGTATGTTTATTATTATCTCGATCTCCTTCATGATCAAAAGAATAGTGAAGTTCATTGCATAACTCATGACCATTTTGCAGTGCTATGATCTAGTGCTCTTTTACTTGTTACTCACTGTGTTCTCAACCACCATGTTCAAATGACTTAGAGGATAAATCTTTGTCACCATTTGATAGTAACTTTCATTATTTTTGGACTATTTGTTATGATTCAATCGTTGCTTAACAGTGTTCTTCCTTCCTCAGTCCTATAGGATAGACAACAATTCATAGTTAGAAACTCTAACAATGATCACCAAGTGGATTTTTATCAAATATTGTAGTTGCAATTTCCACTTTGGATCACCAAAGCCTTCATAAAAACTTTTTCACAACCATCACAACACCACATGGTTGTTATTGGGCCTTCACATGTTGCACAGGAAGTTGTCGTTGCACCAAAAGATCGACCTGTTAATGCTCGATATAGCTGTTGGATTTATACAAGATCAAGATCCACAAGAGGTCGTTAAACCATGTCACGAATCCCAAGCACCACACTAGACTACACCTACCATAGGAAGAGGATACCAAGGGTCACACCTTGCAACAATCCACCCCCAATGCAAGCGCAAGGTTCAAAAATGTGACCTCATCTCTGATACCAATTGTTGCATAGGAAGCTACCGTTGCACCAAAAGATCAACTTGTTAATTCCTGATAAGACCGCTAGATGTATACAAGATCAAGATCCATAGGAGGTGGTTAAACCATTTCACAAATCCCAAGCGCCACACTGGACTACACATACCATAGGAAGAGGTGACCAAGGGTCACACCTTGCAACATCATGGTGATGTGAATGACTCATTAAGACCCCCTTTCTACCCTATCCCACTCTTCTCTCTTCCCTATTCCATCTTTGCCCGGGTTTCCCAGATCATTGTACAAATTGTAATCAGACACTTTTTCCCACTCTTCTCTCTTCCTTGTTCCATCACCTATCAAGCTTGTTAGTTACTCATTCCTCCAATTTTATAGAGCTAGATGAGTCTCACAAGGGAGATAACTCTTCAAAACAAAACAAATTTCTTATGGATCCTGTAATCTACAAAAAATAAGCTTTACAATCAAAAAAATCTATTATAATGATCTATGTGTTTACCCTGTTGGAGAAAAAGATTTGGTCTTTATTATAGTGAGATGTAGGATACACCCAAGAATGGATCTAAAAATATCAAAATTTTAAACCTTTAGATCTTTGAGATTGTTGCAATTTTGATTTGATTTTTGTACAGCTAGACGGATCTAAAAAACTGTTGCTTGAAAATGATGTAAATAAAAATTTTATTTGCTCAGAATAATCTAAGGGTGTTATTTTTCAATTGCACAATTTTTTTTGTCCACCTTAAGATAACCGTTAAAATTATCATTTTGTTAATCATAATATTTCATTGTATATTTGTATTTTTTTAGATTGTATTGGATAATTAATGGTTAAGTTAAAAAAAAAAACATCAGCATAATATAGTTTCCATGTACTTCTTTTCATCACTTGTAAATCTAAATTTTTGTTACTTTTTGTGATCATCAAAAATAGAGATGATTTTAGTTTCATGCCCTCCTATGAAATATTTTCATGCATGTTTGAGATCTCTACAAGGTGATAAAAAGTCCCTAGGGTTTGGTAGGGTTTTGAGTATCCTCATTATTTTGATGGCAATATTGTCACTGAGTTCTCTCCTTGCCCAAATATAGTCACCTGAGAAATTTCCATGATGCTCTTGAATGTAAATTACTTTGTTCTCCCTACCTTCTCACTACAGGTCTGATTCTTCAACTCTACCAACTGCTCTTCCATATTAGTATATTTTCATGCTCTTGCATCTATTCTCTTATGAATTTATTCTTGACTCTGAAAGCTATCACTAGGTCTATTATGACTATTAGGTCTTTGAGGGTATATTATTTTCTACTACAAAATCTTAGATTTTCATACTTTTGATGAAAATTCTCCAAGGATGTTTGCTCATTGACTTAACTCTCTCTATATTCTCCATTATATGCATTGAAAATTCATGGTTTCTAGTTAACTATTTTTTGGTGTAACCATTGCCATGTTTCTTGGAACTGTTATCCCTATAGCATAGTTTCCTTATAAATATGAATGTAATTTAAAAGGTGCCCATAAATATTGACAAGTTTTATAAGATTGTTATGGAAAGGTATTAGATGGTTGTGACACGTTTCATAAGACTATTGTGACAAGTTTCATAATATCGCCATATCGCAAGAGCCAAGAAGACATGGTGTGGTGTAGCGATAACATCTTGCATTTCCATGAAGGTCGAGCAATAAATGTGTGGTATGGTAGTAAATTAAATACTTCTCTCACATCCCCACAAGAGCCAAGAAGACATGGTGTGGTGTAGTGGTAACATTTTGCATTACTGCGAAGGCCAAGCAATAACAATGCGGTGTAGCGGTAACATCCTGCATCACTGAAAGGATTATGTCAAAACGGTGAAATACTGTGGTTAAACTATAAAATGAAATATCACATTTGTTTAAGGAATTTTTTTGAAATAGTTTTCTTGCCTTGTGTATATTGCTTCCACATTTTCATGTATGTCTAGTAAGGCACTTGTAACTACAAAAGATGAGAAAAAATCCCTGTTGTTATGCTTTGATGGATGTCCCTTCGTTATTATTGGATATCTTATGTAGTGCACATTATTATAGTGTAAGCCTATTGTTTAGATTGTTTCATTTAGCATCACCAATATTGTCCACAAGAACATTGTCCCTATTTAAAATGATGGAAATGGTTCACATCTCTCAGAACAATTTCTCTTGCAACAATATTGGAGATGAATTTAGATGCAGTGTGAAAATTAGAACATACTTGAAGGTTCTTAACAACTCTAATAGTTTTACCAGGGGCCATGTTTAATAAACCAAATGCATTTGCTAACTTTTCACTATGGTGGCAGATGAATGATTCTTTTTTCTTCTATTCCATAGCATTAAGTAAAAGTCTTAAATCTAGAAATACCCTATTGCCTTCATTTTCCAAGCCAATTTCTCCAATTTTTCATAGATCTCCCATGTTTGTGGATGTGATATGTCTCCTACACAAAGAAAACATGTACCATTTTATGCCCTTCAATCCAACTACATGTAGGTGTTCCAGAGTGCTTCATTAATTCAAATATTTTGAGAGCTTCCTTGCAAAATCCATTTTGTGCACATTCAACAATCATATCATTCCATTCCATGAGATGGAATTTCTTTGAGTCATTATGTTAAACAATTCATTTTGTACTAAATTTTGGTTTCAAATCTTTGGTAATTATGGTTAGTTTCATTACATTCAAATTCTAAATTTTGGGAAATTATATATAGTAAATAGATTGATGGTTGTTTGGATAGTGAAATTAACTCTCTTCGAAATTAACTAAAATATCTAGAAGGATTATTTTAATTAAAGATTATTTTGTGGCTATTTTTGTAACAATGATTAACAATGATTTTACAGTGCAACTAGCTTGCTATTTTCATTCAAGCTACAAGTCATCAAATTCAAGCACATACCAAGAATACGGTACTTTACTTCAAACCCTCAACCTCACTTAGTTTGGTCTACTTTCATGGAGATATTAAGGAAGTTGCTAAAAAATAAATATATATCATTTTTTGTTTGTGAAGGAGAATCATGTGAGATTCAATATGGTAGTGGATCAATATCTGGTTTCTTAAGTAAAGATGATTTCACAATTGGGAAAATTGTTGTGAAACATCAGGTTAGTAATTCTTGGATGTTAAGGCTTCCCGGTTGGATATCAAAGATATTTTCTTATCAACTTAATTTGGAATTTATGTATAAATGGATTCTTCCATGGTGTTGGCCTTTACTCAAACAACACATGAACCAGTGTTGACATGTTTGTTGTCTAATTAAGTTCGATGGCACTCTTGGGCTTGGTTTCCAAGAAATTTTTGATGATAATGTTGTTCCAGTCTGGTTAGCGTTGATAGCCTTCATTCTATAGTGTCAACTTCATTCTATAATCTAAGCATATCAGCTTTCTTAAACTTTGAACAAGGTTCTGAAATCAAGGGTTCAATATGCATATTTTGGGGCTATGTTGAACACTCTATTTAAGGAATTTGTTGACAAGGCTACAATTTTTTAATTGATTTATCTTTCTATTGTGTTAGGAATTTTGTAAACTTGCAATATACAATGCACTTGTATTATTTTTGAATTGAGACTAATAGTAATTTTGTTGGTTGTATTGAAGCACAAATTCATTCATGGCAGAAAAGGCAAGACCCTATTGCTCATATCAGATGGCACATTGCATATAAAGGGGGAAAGATTCTAGCTGGGTTATTGTTGATTGCATTGAAGGAGAGAGCTACATATATGTGACACGATCAACACTCTCCTTCGTTACAACTTGCTCTAGGAATATTTCCCATATTGTAAAAGTTTTAAGAGATGAAAGGGGCATGTGATCATATTGAATAGCTTCAAGCATGCATTTCCATCATTGTAGAAGTTTTTTGGAGAAGTTTCTTTCTTGCAGTCATTTCTATGCAATATTGTAACTCGAATTTTTAGTCTTGTGACTAAAAATAACAATTGTAATACTCTATTTATAAGTTGCAATTATAACACCTTTCTTTTATTAATAAAGCTCACTGATTTTTCCTTCTCAATGGATGTCTTATTGTGTGCAATTGATGATTGATGTGTATTTCTGTGTTTACTCTTAAATCCTCAAATATCAGTCAATTAAAATGACTAAATATACTACTAATTGACATCAATTAATAATTAAATTGACTAAATATACTACCAATTGACAAAAAACAATGAACACTGAATAAAAATGACTAAACAAGTGACTAGTTAACAACAATCAATGACTAAATAGATCAGTGAATAAAAAAATGACTAAATAAGTGATCAGATTACAAAAATCAATGACTAAATCAACAAAATAAATAAGTGACCAGTTAAATATATTAGTGATTAAAAAATGACTAAATAAGTGACCAAATTACAACAATCAATAACTAAATCAACGACTAAATATAATAGTGAAAAAAATGACTAAATATACTACCAAATCGATCAATCAAAACAACCAATAAATGACTAAAAATGGTTTAGTCATCAATCTGGTTGCGTTATATATGACTGGCAATAAACTACTAATGGTCACGTGACCAAGTTTAGTCATTTATAAGTAGTTTTTAGTAGTTTTGATGCAAGAGGGTACTCCCCTCTACTCTACCAATCACTCACAATTAAACTTGTAGACAAAAAATTTGCCTCAATTCATCATTTAACAAATATCAATTTGTAAACAAACTCTAATATCATTAGTTCAATTACAAATTACAAAAATTGACCTTTCATGGCCTTATTATTTCAAACCACCAAATTGACTCCTGTGCTCTGGATCAACAAATCTCCACCAATTTTCCCTTCACTCAGGCATTCTCTAATCTATCCACCACATACCACATTATCTTAATTTCATGCGCAGTTTCTTCTATTTCAGTTCTCTTTTCCTCTATTTAACCATATGTAGATGTTTCTTGCCTCCAACTCTCAGCCTTGGTTGTATGTTTTCTTATTTCTAAGCAGCTCCTTACAGAATTATTCCTTTATCTTCCTGGCTTTCCCACACACCCTCTATTCTTCCTTAAATTGGCGCAGGCTCCCCTTTGAAGTCAATGCTCTCTCCCTACTTATGTACCACTCTCCTTTTTATCTTTCATGCAGCCCCTTCACATTCACCTGTAGAAAATCTAAAACTTTTTTGTTTGATACCTCTTTTTCCTTTTCTTGGCCGATCCTCCTTTGACTATCGACCTTTTTTCAAATCTATTTTGCATTCCTTTATTTATCATTTTCAATCAACATGTAGATATGTTCTATTTTTTTTTCCCCTTGCAATCTTTTGCACACCTTGTCTTTTGACTTCCCCCTCTTTGCTCACCCCTTCACTTTCCTTTTCCACTGCTTAACATTCTGAAAAATGGTATTTTTTCGTTGAAAGAAGGGTGTTGAAGAATATAAGGCATCAACCATGATGAAATTGCTTCTTGAAAACTTTCACACCCATCCTAATTAATTTTTTTTATATAATTAAAAAGTGATGGCACCTTTCTATTATTCTCATTTTCAAAGAAATTGGATAAATCAAGATTATTAGAGAATTATATTCTACTTGTGGGTCTAGAATCCAATGTTTATCAATGTGAATCTCATCAGAGTGATGTTGGCACAATATCATATCCTCTTATGCTTGAACTTAGATTCCAACAAAATTTATCATTGAAAGAAGCAAATATGTGGGCTACATCAAACAATGTTATTCATCCATCGATTAATCAAGTTGAAAACTGACAATGATTAAGTTTCCATTCAACTCCGCCAAAACTGAAAAGTGTCAAGAATCAATCAAACTGAAGCAAAACTCAAAAATATTTTTGGGTTGATGAGAATTACACCTATACCCAGATGCTCCTGCATAAAAAGGTCAGGTAGAAATATTGTGAGAATAGGTTCACAATGGTGGCGTTGAGTAGTCGAACTACTCTTCCAGGTTGCCATCAACCTGCAACAAACTCCTTCACTGTCCAAGTGTTCAAAATTAATCCTTCTTTCAATTTTTCCAACATCGTGTTGAAACACACACTACCTTTGTCCAACAACACATCACCTTCATCCTTTTCCCCCTCATCATGGACTTACGTCCACCAAAGACCGACCTCCTCCGCCAAATACTTTCCACACTTTTCTCCTCTTTCGCGGGTTCAAACCCACCTCTAACCATCCACCTCCACCAATAAATTGCAACATCCTCAACCAAATCTACACACAACCACACAAAATTTTCTACATGCTCTTGTACTCTATTCATCTCATCTTCTTCTACTACATCCAAAAATGAAATAACATCACACAACCAATTTACCTCATCTTCTTTCATGGCTGCAATATCAAATTTTCTGCAACTCATTCCATATTATCATCAGCTGCAATCTTTTGTTCATCTCTCTTTGCTACATCAATGAGCTTCATCATCCATTCTTCCTCAATCACCAACAGTTGAGTGAACAAATATGATTCACCTTCACCTTCAACTGTGACCTCTTCGTTGTTCAACTCTATCTTTTCTTCTTCTATTGTCATGCCTTCCTCATGGCACGTCATTGCTGCAACTTCTTCATCTGTGGGGGCTGCTATTATTTCTTCTTCTTTCCATCTCTTGTTGATATCCTCATTCTTCTTCTCGCTCCTCTTTGTCACTTTCTTTTCACCTTTCCAAACTTTCTTTTCCATTTTCTCAAGCCTTGTCTTGATCTTTCCTACTTCTTCACCAACTACCGTTTTTGATGCTTCACACATTTCATCATCCACATCATCCCAATACAGCTCCCAAAATAGTATCCGCACGAGCCTCTTCATGACCCAACCCATTTTTTCTATTGCAACCTCACCTCTCACAATCTGTCATCACTTCTCAAGTTTCCTTTGTGGCTTTAATCTCTCTCTCTCTCATTGCTCAGGATTCCTTACATACCTCTAACAACTCTCACAAGCTTCTTCTCAATCGCTTCACACACACTTTCTATGTGTGAAATGCCTCCTCATCGGTGATTTGTTCACACATACCTACAGGTCTTGGTGGATCCTCTCCACTCTCAGGACTACCCGCTCTGATATCAATTGATGCAAGAGGGTACTCCCCTCTTCTCTACTAGCCACTCACAATTAAACTTGCAGACAAAATTTTTTCCTCAATTCATCATTTAACAAATATCAATTTACAAGAAAACTCTAATATCATTAATTTAGTTACAAATTATAAAAAATGACCTTTCATGGCCTTATTATTTTGAACCACCAAATTGATTCCTTCTCTGCTCTGGATCAACAACTCTCCACCAATTTTCCTTCACCCAGGCGTTCTCTAATCTATCTGCCACATAGCACGTTATCTTAATTTCATGTGTAGTTTCTTCTAATTCAGTTCTCTTTTCCTCTATTTACCCATATGCAAATGTTCCTTGCCTCCAATTCTCAACCTTGGTTGTACGTTTACCTATTTCTAAGAATATCCTTACATAATCATTCTTTGGTCTTCCTAGCTTTCCAATGCACCCTCTATTCTTCCTTTAATTGGTGTGGGCTCCCCTTTGAAGTCGATTCTCTCTCCTTACTTATCTGCCACTCTTCCCTTTATATTTCACACAAAAACTTTACATTCACCTGCTGAAAATCTAGAACTTTTTGGTTTGATGCCTCTTTTTCCTTTTATTGGACAATCCTCTTTTGACTATCAACCTTCTCTTTTTTTTAATCTATTTTGCATTTGTTTATTTATCATTTTCAATCAACATATGGATATGTTCTATTTTTTTTCCCCTTGCAAGTTTGTGCACACCTTGTCATTTGACTTCCCCCTCTTTGCTCACCCCTTCACTTTCCTTTTCCATCGCTTAACATTTTGAAAAATGGCAGTTTTCGTTGAAAGAAGAGTGTTGAAGAATACGAGGCATCAACCATGATGAAATTGCTTCTTGGAAACTTTCACACTCAGCCTAATTAATTTTTTTATATAATTAAGAAGTGATGGTGCCTTGCTATTATTCTTGTTTTCAAAGAAATCAGATAAATCAATATTATTAGAGATTTGTATTCTACTTGTGGGTCTAGAAGCCAATGTTTATCAATTTGAATCTCATCAGAGTGATGTTGGCACAATATCATATCCTCTTATGCTTGAACTTAGATTCCAATAAAATTTATCACTGAAAGAAGAAAATATGTGGGCTACACCAAAAAATGTTATTCATCCATCGATCAATCAAGTTGAAAAATGACAATGATAAAGTTTCCATTTAACTCTGCCAAAACTGAAAAGTGTCAAAACTCAATCAAACTGAAGCGAAACTCAAAAATATTTTTGGGTTGATGAGGATTACACCTGTACCCAGATGCTCCTGCATCAAGTTTTCTCAGTACTTTATTGTTGTTTATGTACTAGTGATGGCTAAATAGGAGCTTGTGCACGAATCTTAGAAGTGAGAGCATGAATCAAATTACTATGTTCTTGACATTTGTGATATTTATTAACGTATTCAAAGCAATATTTTTCCATATGCCTCTAATAGTATCTTATGCGGATGAGATTTTGAACTAAGGATCTTCCTACAAAATGGCCTCCACAAGCACCTACATGAGCCTCTTCAAGTGCTATGGGGATTTTGGATTGTTTAAGGAATGTAAGTAAAAGACCATCAAAGGACCTTCAATATAGCATGCTAGCAAGGATTATATATCTAGATGTGAGTTTGCGAAGGCGGTATCAAGTATTCTTAGTTTTCGGCCTAGGAAAGGTATCTTATTTTAAGTAATTAAATATCAGTGTATACCATTCACTAGAGCTTTCCATAGGTTTTTATAATACTTCTTCAACTTTAGATTCTATTGATGGTTTCATAATTGTATGTAGAATTAATATGAAATCTTTGAAGGATCTTGAGGAGATATCAAGGAATCCGCACTCGCCATTGCATTCGCATGTCGATTATCTTTACATGAGATGCTATCAATGGTGTACGAATCAAACTTGTCTAACAAATTCATTGTGAGATCCTTATATTTTGATAATTTTTCATGCTTTTCTTGATACATTCCATTTATTTTCTTAGTGACTAATTGTGAATCACTGAATATTTTAATGTCTCGGGCTCCCAGAGTTAAAGCGACACATAATATAGCAATTAATGCTTCATACTCTTTTGTGTTGTTTGTGCATAGGAAGTTTAAGCAATAAGACAAGGGAATAGGCTTTCCTTCAAGTGGGACTATTATAACCCCTGTGTCAGAGCATGTTTTGTACTTAGATCCGTCAAAGTATAACTCCCATGTTTGTTCATCTTTCAAAATAGTCAACACATTCACATCGAGAAATGAATCAGTATTAAGTAATGTTAGGGGAGAAGGGGCATCAAGTAATTGGTCGATCAAGGCTTGTCCTCTAATTTATTTTTGTGAGACAAACTCAAGGTCAAACTCAATTAACAACATAACCCACTTAGCTAAACGCCTTGATAAATCTATTTTAGTGAAAAGATATTTTAAAGGATTGAACTTTGTCATCACATTTATTTCAACATTTAGTAAATAATATCTCAATTTACTATTAGTGAATACAAGATCCAAACATTGTTTTTCTATTGTTGTGTATCATTTTTAATAATCAATCAAAGTTCGGCTAATGTAATAAACAAGATGTTCTTTACCATTTTTCATATTGTTGAGCCAACAATGTTGCAAGAGCATGGATTGATGCTATTGTGTAAAGGATGGATGGTTTTTCTTATATAGCAGGTTGTAGAATAGGTGGAGTGCTAGGATAATCCTTCAAACTCTCAAAATACTACTTACAATTCTTGTTCCAATTAAACTGAACCTCTTTCTTAAGAAGATATGTAAAAGCTAATGTTTGGTCTGCTAGGGATGCTACAAAATGATATATAGCGTGAATTCTTCCTTGTAAAGTGCACAATTGTGAAATGTTTCGAGGAGGTAGAATATCAACCGAGTCCACTATCATGTCGATATTAAGAATAGGACAATCATATTTTAAGGATTCTTTATTTAAATCATGAAATTTCGTACACATCCTAATACGATTATTAGGTTTTGAAACTACAACAATGTTTGAGATCCAAGGAAAATAATCTATAGCTCATATAAAACTAGCTTCGAGGAGATTCTCAATATCGGCCTTGACCAATAAGGCTATCTTAGGATTCATCTTTTATCTAACTAGTTTAGCATTTTCGGCAAGGACTATGTTGTGTGTCACTATCTTAGCATCAATTCCCAACATATCTGAATAAGTCCAAGCAAATTTTTTGGGAAATTCATGAAATAAAGTTACATGGTCTTCTTGTTCATCTACATCAAGGCACTTTCCTATCTTAATCACATTTTCTTCATTGTTAATATCCATCGGTATGTTGATTGTATCGCCCAAATGAAGTGCACTTTGTTTCAAAAATTCAAGGTTACATTCTTCGTTGTCCTTATTTTCCTTTTCTCCATCTTCTTGCTTAGCACTAATCACAACACATTAACCTGTTTCTTTTTAGGAGGATTGAATGGTTTATAATAGAATCCTAACATTTCTTTCAAGGCTTCATCATCTTCAAAATATTCCAATGAGTCTTCACAAGTTGTATCAATCAATTCAGGATGTTTCAAGGTGAGAGTTGTTTTAGGGTTACACATGATGGTGTTTATGTTTAATGAGGGTCTTTTAGCTACTTCTGTTATCTTAGAAGAACAATATCCCAAACCACTTTTTTCTTCTTGTGTGTTAGGCTCTATAGGAACATAGATGCCTTGTTCTTTCCTTCCACATCCTTTTACACTATATCCAAGTTGTTTCATAAGCTCATAACCTCTCTCATAAAGTATTTCCATTTCTTTCAGGTTTGGTGGTTGTTGATAATCTATCTCATCAAAGTTTTTTTTATAGATTGTGTCTTCTTCTAGGGTAGATGATGTAGATTCTTGTGATTTTTCTTTCGAATTCTATGTTGACATTACCATTGGTTGATTTTTTTTTTCAGTTTCTTTTGTTCTAATTTTGTATTCTCCCATGAATGTTGGTGTGAACTCTAAGGATCCCCAATCATCTTCCAATAATTTTGATACGCTTTCCATCTCTTATTTCCCTTCTTCCATAGGTTCTACATTCAAGGTTGGAATTAACGTGTTCAGAGGATTTTCTTTCCCTTTTCAACTTGTAAGAAAATTTTAGGCTCGGGTTCTATTTCAACTTGGTATACTTTATTTTTATAGACATACTTCATGATACGATGAAGAGTTGAAGGCACGACATGCATATTATGAATCCAAGGTCTTCCTAAAAGATGATTGTATGAAAAATCATTAGGCATAACATGAATAGGAGTTTGTAAGGTATCCTTTCCAACTATAATAGGTAAAGTAGTCACACCGAACGGTTGCTTTCCTACATTGTATAATTCTCGAATTGATAAGGAATCAGGTTTAATCCGTGATTTATCCACACCAAGTCTATCCAAAAGCTTCATACTACACGCATTAAGAGTGGGGCCATTATCAACGAGGTCCCTTTTTATTCCCACCCTATTGAATCTAGCTATTATCATGAAGGCATCATTTTTATTTCTCATCTCCAAGGGAGGTAACTCATGTTGATGAAAAGTAATTTCTATGTTAACTGCATTATTTCCTTGAATTAGAGGGAATCACAACTTGTTTCAAAGTTGTTTAAAGCATAGTATAATAGTTAGGTGGATTTTGAATTAGGTACCATAGGGATATCTTTGCAGGAGTATTCTTAAGTTGTTCAACAAGATCAAAATCTTTCCCACTACTCAAAGGAAAATGAGGAGCACTAGGCAAGATGAGGTTAGGAAAAGGTAAGGATGTCGGAGTTGGTTTTGTTGGTTGTGGATTATTTCTAGTGTTATATGTATGAGAAATGGTATTATAACTTGATTGCTGCGAAACATTATTCTTAGGTGTTTCAAGGGTGAAAATGGGTTTGTTTTGAGTTTGAGGTTTATGTGAAGGTGGGTAAAGGATAAGTTGAGGTTGGGTGACATTAACTTCTCTTTGTTTCGGTTTGTTGTAACAAGCCTTAGTGGATGAACCTTGTGAGTTGAAATCCTTAAGTGCTTCATCTAATATGTCAAAGTAATCACTACTAAAAGGCTTGAGGGTTAGGTTAACTTGGAAAAAGAGGTTTAACATATTCAAATAATTATGCTTTCTCCAAGTGGTTCATTGATTTTGTAGGTGTTTTTGGTTTTTTTTTAATGAATGCCAAATGTAATCTAATCTTATCAAATTGTGAACTAATGCTGGAAATGAAAATTAAAATAATCTAATTCTATCCAAAATTGAAATGAATCTAAATTAAGCTAAATGTAAAACAAAAACTCAATAAACTAAAACAGAGATCTAATAACAACAAAGGAAAACACAGAAAGAGGGTTTTTAATGTTGTAAAATGTAGTTTTAGATCTAACACGGCACAAAATCTCCTAGAGGGGGGTATGAGTCCCAATCAGGGTTTTTCAAAGGTTCAAATAGTGAATAACAATCACCACAAAATACCTAGAAATCGGGAAAAACCACCTATACTGGGACTAAATCTCCCAGAGGGGCGTATGAGTCCCATATTAGGGTTTTTACACAAATTTCAAAAAATTCTAAGTGATTTTTATGTTTTCTAGTTTGTATAATGTCTAGACTAAATATAATTATAGATTTTAAGTGAATTTCAATGATGCAAAAGTCCAAAATGCAAGCTATATGCACTTTTACTAATGCAAATTTTAGAAACCCTAGATGTAATTTAACTAATGCAAAATTTAATGCAAATTTAATCTAAGCTAGATCTAGGACTATGATGCACTCCAAATCAGAAATAAAGGTGTTCTAAATGTTAGGTTCACCAAAATGAAAGGTTGAATATTTTTTCTCTATGGTTTAGGACAGAGAACAAGTTTTCCACACATTTCATTCAAGGAAAGCCTAGAGATCTCAATCCAAGGATAGAATGAGGGGAAGAGATCTACTAAAGGTTGTCCTAGGGGTGTGATTAAAGACTAAAAGAGAGTTCACCACCAAGATAGGGCTTGGAAAGACTAAGAATATGCAAGGTTTAATGATAAAACCTAATGACATGCAAGACTTAAATAAATGACCTAGAAATGAGTTCAAATCAAAATAGTAAATTGAGAAAGTACAGAGGTGCACCTGGAAACCTGAATGTGCTTTGGACAAGGTTTGAAATGCTGAAATACTAAATTTAATGCTCACTAGGACTCATACGCCAGGCTAGAAGATTTAGTCCCAGATCAAGGTTTCTGGGCAGAAACATAAATTTGGCAATGACAAGTATGAATCAACTAAAACCTGAAAAAAGAGCTATACCAGGACTCATATGCCACAAGTGGCTTATCAATCCTGTTCTGATTTTTTGAAAAGTTAAGATCTGAATCAGTTCTCCTATCTTTGCACTTTCTTCCAAATCTGATTTTTGGATCTGAACTTGTAAAAAAGACCTACAAAACAAAATATTGTCTTGATTTTCTTATGGGTGTTTTTCCTCGGTCAAACCCCTAGTTTGGTAATTAAACCTTGATAGAAATGATAGATCTTGAAATTAAATATGAGTGCAAGCCCTAATATTAAGTGTATTTAAGATTAGGAGATCTAAAATGCAATAAAACCCTATTCTAATGTGCTAGAATAAGATGCATGAATGAAATATAGAGATGATGACTCAATTTGGAAGATCTATAATCACCCTAGTAAGTCATACTAATACATGTACCTTCCTTTAGGTAGAAATTAGAGTGATAATGGAGGATAGAATCACTTAGGAAATAAGTCATAAGGCTTGGATTGATGGCTAGTTGCATTTCCCCAACCTATAATCCATCATGATTCACCATAGGCAACCATCATCAATCCTTGACAATTCTATATCTTGAATTAAAGTGAGCTTGAAGACCTAAAAAAATGCTATAATACTGCTCTAAGACTTCAACTTTGCTTGCTACTTGTTCTTGAATTCTCTTGTGAAAGAATTCTTGAATGCTTGTGAATGCTTAGATCTTGAATTTATTTTCTAGATGAAAATAATGATTTGAAACCTTGTTTTTATAGGAACTTCATCTAATTTACCATTTATTAGATCTCAAATATTGACATCAACCAAAAATTTGAATTAAAAACCTTGATTTCCCACTCAAACCCTAAAAAGGGGCCACATAGGATTCATACACCACTTGTGGCATGATTTGTATGCCCAAGGTGGTGTATGAGTCCCACCCTAACTTTCTGGGGTGATTAAATGTTAGGTTGTTAGAAAATTGAATGTCTTTGTTGATTTTGTTGGGATTTCAACTGAAATAAGCCTTGAGATTTAAAATAAAGGGTCTTAGGGGCCTATTATTGATGATTTAAAGGGTCATAAATGCAAGGGTACTAAAATAGGTCCAAATTAAGTGTGAAATTGTACCATCTCCGAGAAGAGCGTATAATTTTCAACACTATAGTTGGAAGTCATTCCTTGTTTAAGGTGATGTCATGATGATGCATTAAGATGAGGAATAAAAGCATTAAGATGAGTATTAGAAGTATTGTTGAAGTTGGAGTGATGTTGTTGATGATCTCTAGTATGTTGTATTCTCTCTCCTATTGTTCCTGAGGAAGTATGTGTTTCTACAAGGATGTTCTGGTCTATGCATGTTGATTAAAAGTTTTGCCTCATGAAGTTTATTTAAAGACTATTTGGGAGAATGCTTTGTATTCCTCCACCTTTGGAGATTTGGTCTTGTGGTTTGGGATTAAGTGTTTATGTTCTATGGATGTTTCACTCTTATCTTTTCAAGTCACCAGTTTTTTCTAGGAGGTTTTTGGTAATTACAGTGGGCTGGAAGTTTTATTGGTTGTTTGAACTGGTTCAAAAACTACTCCACATTTATTTGCATTGGTTTTTCTTCTCCTATGGCTTAGTGGGCATTCTCTTAGTGCTTGTGTAGTTCCTTAGTTCATTTTTCATGTAATAAAGTGTTCCAAAAGTTGGTTTATTAATGTTTCATCTCATGCTTGTGTATTATGTGCATCTAGAATGAAGTTTTATATGTTTGGTTGGTTTGTGGTGGTTGTTTATGGCATGAAAGTATGAATGAATTATTTGGAAGTGTTTTTGGATGTTCATAGAACATCTATTTTTGGTTTGCACATCAATCATTGGTCTCTTTAGTGCTACATATTGTTTTGAGTTGGTTTTCTAGGAATTTTATGGATGACTGATTGATGAGGCTTGTTTCATTCTTGTGCTATGTGCTTGGGGTCTGCACTAGCATTTGAGGTTGTGTTAAGATGTATTTGGGTCTTGACCTATCTTTTTGAGAACCACATTGAGTAATTTCAATTGAATATGTATTTTTCGGGCCAACTAGTACTTTTCTATGTTTCATCTACATGTTTCCTTATTGTCGAATTGATTTGATGTGCACCAGCATGTGAGTTATTTGGGATCACATTAGAAGATTTAATAAGTTGTTTTTGTTCCTCTCTATCTCATGGATAAGAATGCATCATGTTTTGTGGCTGGCTTGTTGAGGTCATTGTTTATCTTCTATTCTAGCTCACCTAATAGAGTTTTTGAGACCTTGCAAAGGATATAAATGGAAGACCATTTCAATTGAAAGGAGAGTGAGCATGTGGTGGTGTGTAAGTATGGATTGGTGAAGTGAGCTATGAAAATGAAGAGTCAAATAAGCTTTAACACCTTTGGCAGGAGAGTGTATTGTTCATATATGTTGTAATTCAAAAATTTCATGTATCCTGCTATCAAACAATGAGTCTCTTCACTAGGTCCTGGTATTTTGTATCTTGCCTTGTGATTGTGTGGCTCAATACTACAAGTCCTTTGTATCTTTCCCGAAGGTTGTGCACCTTAGCCTGCAAGTTCATATGCAATGAGCCTTAAACAAATTGTAATTCTATAAGCAATAAGCTTCCTATATTGAGAGATTTATCTATGTAATTTTTTTCTTCTTAGGTTTTCCATGTAAATTTTATGTTGTCTTGTGCATGTGTGTTCATTGTCTTATCTTTTACTAATGTTGATTTGATTAAGTTTTGTTTATCTATTTATAATTTGTTGATCCTACTAAAATTTTGAATTTGCATATTGCTAAATGGTTTAAGATCTAAAAGGGTTAAGTTTTAGAGATACTGATTCAACCCCCTCCTAGTATTCGAGTGTATCAAAAAATGGTATTAGATCCAAGTTCCTTTGAAGAAGCTTAACTACTTGAGGAAAGGTCTAGGAAGGCACATGATGAATCTTACAAGGGTCCCAGGTTTGATGGGAAAAATTAAACCTTTTGGAAAGGAAGAATGAAAGTCCATCTAAAATTTCTATAGTTTGGTGTTTGACAACCTGTCAAGGATGGTTACACTACTACCTCTACTCCTCCAATAGATCCAGCTAAGATTCGGTTGTATGAGAATAATTCTAAGGAAAAGAATGTTATCATGTGTAGGTTAGCTGATTCAAAACTTCTGAAGGTGATGAGTTACAATTTTGCTAAGGATGTATGGGAAAAGTTGAGCAACATTTATGAAGGAGATAATAAAGTGAAGTAAGCCAAGATGTAAATCTTCAAGAGTAGATTTGGAACCTTGAGGATGATAGAGGATGAAGATATTTCTAGTTATATGCTCCTGGTGGATGAAGTAGTTATTGGAATTAGAGGTCTTGGTGGTGAAGTGAAAAAAGATGAGATTGTGCAAAACGTTTTGGGATCTCTACCTAAAGCTTATAGTCATAAGGTATCCACTATTGAGGAGTCTATGTACTTGGATAAGTATTCAATAGATGAAATTTTTGGTGCTCTCACAACTTTTAAAATAAGAGAATTTGACAAAGATGTTGCAAAGAAGGAAGCAACATTCAAAGTTAACAAAAAGATAGAAGATGATCCATTAGATCAGGATGATGACTTTGATGAGGTAGAAGATAACTTTGTGAGAATATTGAAGAAAGGAAACAAAAAATAAAAAGGTAAGTTACATTTCAAGTGTTTCAATTGTGGAAGAATTGGTCATTTTTCATCTAAATGTACCTATGAAGAATAAGAAGATGGCAACAAAAGAGAGAAGTTTAAAAAGAGTTTATATTCTAAGAAGAGAATTTTTTCTTCAAAAGATGAGGAAAATGATTCAAATGATCAAAACCTATTCATGAATATGAAAAATAAAAAGGATGATATTGAATAATGTAAGAAATCTGATACTTTGTAGACTAGCAAAGTTAAAGAAAGTTCAATGGTTGTGTGGACTACCTCTCATGCAAATGAAGAAGAAAATTCTTAGGTGATTGATAGTGGTTTCTCTAATCACATTACTAGTGATAAAAGAAGGTTCATTAGTCTTAAGAAATGTAATGGTGGAGCTATTAAGATTGGAGGTGATGTATCAACACAAATTTGTGGAAAGGGTGATATAATAATTGATGGAAAGAAAATGACTGAGGATGTTCTCTATATCAAAGGATTGAAGCATAATCTTCTTAATGTCAATCAAATGTGAAAAAAAAGGATATAACCATATATTTCATACCAAAGGATGTGAATCTAGAAGGAAGGGTATAAAGACTAGCTGTAGAAGGTACATGGATAAATGTAAATGTTTATCATCTAAAAGAGGCAAATTAAAGAATCTGCTTACTGGCTCAATTCGGTGAGTGTTGGTTGTGACACAAGAGAATGAGACATATAAATTTTGACAATATGGTAAAGATAATTTCTACTCATTATGTGAGAGATATGCCTAAGATAACTAAGCCTACAAACACATTATGCAAGGAGTGTCAAATGGAAAAGAAAATAAAGAAAAAATTCAAGAGCAGGGAGTGTTCCTACACAATGTCATTGGAGTTGATTCACACTGACCTATGTGGACCTACAAGAACAAAAATTCAACAAGGTGAAAGGTATTTTATGTTACTTATTGATGACTACACTAGAATGACTTGGGTCACATTCTTAAGAGAAAAACAAATAAAACTTGATAAGTTTAAAATGTTCAAAGAAAAATTGAGAATGAAATGGATGCCAAGATCAGATGCCAAAGATTAGATAGAGGAAGTGAATTTACTTCAAATGAATTTGAAAAGTTTTGTGAAGATCATGGTATTAGGATACATTTGTTTGCTCCTAGGAACCCTCAACAAAATGGGGTAGTGGAGAGGAAGAATAAGACTATGAAAGAGATGTCTAGGATAATGATGAAAGATGTAGTTTTTCCCTATATGTATTGGAAGGAAGGAGTTCATATTGTTGTCTACTTGATTAATAGGGTATAGTTGAGGGTCGATAGCACTAAGACCCCTTATGAGCTATGGTATGTAAGGCATCCGACTATTAGATACTTTAGAATCTGTCAGTAAATGTTACATAAGGAGAGATGAAGAAGAACTAGGAAGGTTTGATTTATGGTATGATGAAGGGATATTTCTTGGTTACTCACCAAAAGCAAGGCCTATAGATGCTACAACAAGAGATTGGGAAAGATGATTGAAAGAAAAAGAACCATAGGTTTTCATATTTTGGAAGATATTATGACAAAAGAAGATGAGATCATTGACACATTTCTTAACATCACTTTACCTAGTCTCCATTCATATCCCAACACCTATCCTACTTGTGAAAATGCTTTAGTGAAATAGGATTCATTCATGGACAATCATGAAAATCCCATTCATTCTTCTACCAAAATACCTCCTATTTGTGAAGAGGATAATTTGGTGTTAAGATATCCAATGATTGAGAGTCATGACAATCCTAAATTTGTTTCTCTTCTCCTACCTCTCCTAATTGGAAAGACATTATAGGACAGGGGGATGTAATCATAGATAACCATGACAATCACATTTGTTCTTCTCCTAATATCTCTCCTATTTGTGAAGAATATAGTTTGGTGATAGAAGATACACTCACTGAGATTCATGAGAATCTTGTTTCTCCCTCTCCCAATGCTTCTCCTACTTGGGTAGATATTATTGAACAAAAGTATCCAATAGTTGGTAAGCAAGAAAATCATAGTTGTTCTTCTCTTGATGCCTCCCCTATTTGTGATGAAGTTATCTTACAAAATATAACCATGGAATGTGATCAACATTTTATTTGGTCCTCCTAGAAGCTCTCCTACTATGGAAGATATCATGGTGCAAGAGGATGATAGAATCGATACATGTCTTTAAAACAATAGTAATGAGGCTTCATTAGATGAAGATGATGAGGTGACATTAGGCTCTCCTTCATTAAAATATCATGAAAATAAGGATAATTGTTTTGAGGTTATGAACATTAGATATCCCTTGAAGCGATCTCCCAAGCCACTTCTATCCTTTACCCACCTTCACATCAACCGCAAGTTCAAAATAAACCTGTGCTTATCTTAGAACCACCTAAAAAGCAACCATTACTTCCAAGAGCTATCTTGAACTTTACAAGGAAACTTGATAGTAACAACGTTTCACAAAAACCAATTTACAATACCATTGCTCACACATATATACAAGGAACAATAGGTAACCACAAACCATGCCTACTTCATTAACATTACCTCAACCTATCTTTCCTAGTGCTCCTATTTTGCCTTTACATAGTGGAAAGGAGTATGATCTTGTTGAACAACTTAAGAATACTCCTGCTAAGATATCCTTATGGGCCCTTATAAATTGGTCTTATACCCAACTAGGGGCAGGTACTTAACCTACGCCTTCATTGGATTTTGCACTTGTCATTGGAGGTTATAACATACCAAAAATATATAAAAAATGAAATATTCCAAAAATCCAAAAAATCAAAACATGTGAAAACCCAAAAACATCCAAATAACCTTCAAAATCACACAAAGGATTCAAACTCATTCATGTTAGTCACATCAATCGAACTACATTGCGTCTACGTGTATACTGTAAAAGCACAAAGTTGTGTCACACTTTCAACCAACTAAATAGTTTTGAGTGGGACAATTTCAGTCGAACCAGTTTCTCCTAAAACCACGTGACTAATATGTGGTACATAGAGTTTTGAACGAAAACCTTTCGCCCAAAATCATAAAAATTGAATTTTTCACTTTGCCACATCGAAATGTGTCTTATTTTATGTGTGAGGTTTCAATAGAAAGGGTTTCAGTCATAACCCTTTCTACCGACACACTTTCTACCGAAACTATCTATGTGGCATCCTAATTGTCAGCCAACTCACCTTTTTTCAATTTTTTTTCAAACTTTCAACTTCAACTAAGTATTTATTTAGTCAGAATCATTTTCAAAAGAAAAATAAAAATACCTTTTGTAGAGCTCGGAGTGGTGAATCCAAATATGTAATTTTTTATATATTTTGATTAGTTTTAATATATTTTATTTTTAAAATAGTGCAAGTAGGTTGTTAAAGTTAAAAAAGAGGATGATTAGAAATTAAAAAAATAGTAAAACATATTAAAAAATTTGAAAAATATATGGTGCACTAGAGGAGAGAGTCCTCTTGAAAAGAATATAATTTGTTTTTTGAAAATGATTAAAAAAATAGACAATAGTGTTGGAGTGGTGAAGACACTGAGAGGGGGGTGAATCAGTGTCTTAGCTTAATTTTTTCCTTTAACAAATTTGAAACAATATATGCTCTTAATACTTCAATGATTAAAAACATTCATGAACTGAATGCAGTCATAAAAATGAAAAGAGAAATATTAAAGCAATTATACACATAACATCATCATCTCAAGACAATAAGATTATAACATTGTTTTTGTCTTGAGTGGAAAACCCTCATGGGGTAGAAAAACCACTCAAAAAATTTGCCTCACTCGTTTATTAAAATAAATCACTGATTACAGGCCTCACTAGCAAAGGCCATTTTTTTTCTCACTGACTTGACCTTTCTATTGCATGTTCCAATCATAAAGAAAAACAAATTCAATACAGAGGGTTGCTCTGTTTCACTACATAACCATCATTTTCAAAAACCAATACATTAATATCCTGAAAACTCATAAATGAGAGTCCCCAAAATATTAGATGTATTTTTACAACTTATTTTGCATTATGATTTCAAATATTGTCTCAACAGATAGTCTCATGTTTCTTCTTCAAATTACAACACATTACAGTGTCAAGTAACACTGTTTAAATAATACCTTTTAACTGCCTTTTTGAAATGCCTTTCAGTTACAAATTGACCATGTACAACGAGAGGTGAGAGAATGATCAAAAGTGTTTCTTCAAGATACCCGCATATAATGACAGGTAGGCAACACATTTTTTACTGCTTTTTTCAACAAAAAATGTTATGAACAACATTGTCTCTTTACCCATTGTTGAGGATAAACCAAAGCCCCAAAAAACCAGACAAGGGTTTCGAAAAAATAGGCATCATTAACCTCTGAAACAGCAAATCCATTTCCTTAACAAATGCACAAACAAAGATTTCGACATTTTTGGAATCATTGTTCACGGGAGACAGTTAATCAAAGATACCATGAAACTTAGTAAAATTGTTGACATCACTAACATTGAAGATTTAATCAAATTGATAACTACCTGTCAACAAAAGATAACTAGAATATATTACCTAAAAATCCAGCTTGAAAGAAACTACCTCTTCTTCACTTAGTGACAGTTCGAGCAATGTCTTGTCCAAGAGATACCTACATCATCACCCACAAAACCCTAGCTCCTCAAGCGTTTTCGCCTCATGATAATCAACAATAATATTTTATTTTCACATGTTAACCCTATTTTGTATCGAGCCCTAACTTATTTTCCATGTGATAAAATAAATATGCATCGATACCTTTGACATTTTCTTGCCAATAATATTGCCTCTTTTGAAATATCCTTGTCATTGATATCAAAACACTATGATTACCATGCAAACCATTATATGCATGTATTAAACCCATGACCAATATAAATGATTCAAATTTTGTGAAATCCATGGTCTCCAAAATGTTGTGAATAAGAAACACATGAAGTGCAAGAAATATGAAGTGCTCCCTTTGATAAATATGCATTATAAAATTGTTATGGCTAAAAGCCTATCATTAGAAAAAAATCAATAGAACACTCCTTTTATTGTGTCATAAAAACCACATTAGTACTAATATGTTGCCATGAAACCTTGCTCCAAATATTTGACACAATGCCAAATGAAAATGCCATCAAGGTCAACAAACTCCTCCTTTGGCATTGGTGTCAAATAAGCCAATATTGCACCTATTTAAACTATAATATCCTGAAACTTGAAAGCATGATAAAAAATCATTAATGTTGCAATGATAGAAATTGAACATGTATATAAATTTGAGCAATGTATAAGAGCTAAAACCACAGCTGAAAGGTATGAAAGCAATTATTAACAAGGTAGACTCTGAATATCAATATTGCTGCAACAACACAACTGAAGATCTTAATCAAATTGCTTCAAAGTTTGTCAAGAGATTGCTAAAGTAGAGATTGTCAAGATATTGTTGAAGTTTTCTGAACTACAATCATACTTCTCCCCCCTTTGACATCAACACCAAAGTAAAAGAAGTGAATAAATATCAAGAGAACACCAAACAACAACAAATTGAAAAAAAAAATGCCAACCATGGTACCAATGCTAGATGAAGAATGCCTTTGTGCTGACCATAGAATCCAGGGGTAAAAAAAATGTGCATGAATTCTCCCCGTTAAATTATGTTAATAAAATATTACCGAAGTGAGGTGAGAGAGAAGACTCCAAGTCTATCCCTCAGATGTTCAAATCTGTCTTTTTTCAAAGGCTTGGTAAAAATATCAGCTATCTGATCTTTGGCTGAAACATATTCAAGAACAACATCATTAGCAAGCACCTTTTCTCTAAGAAAATGATATTTAATGCAATGTGATTGGTACGTGAATACATAATAGGATTTTTAGTGATGTTAATTGCACTTATGTTGTCACATAAAATAGGAACAGGTTTTGATATCTCAACTTGAATATCCTGCAAAGTTTGTGTCATCAACAACACTTGTGTGAAACAAGTGGCTGCTGCAATATATTCTGCCTCAGTAGTAGACAATGAGACAGACCCTTGCTTCTTAATTTTCCAAGCAACAAGTCTACCACCCAAGAAATATGCTCCACCTGAAGTGACTTTTTTGTCATCAAGATAGCCAGCCCAGTCAACATCAGTGTAATCAAACAGTGTGAAATTATTATGCCTAGGATACCAAAGACCATAATCAATTGTTCCATTGACATATTTGAAAATTTATTTAACAAAATTTAAATGAGTTTGCTTAGGTGCACCTTGAAACCTTGCTACCAAACAAACAACATGCATTATATCAGATCTAGATGTTGTTAAGTAAAGAAAACTACCAATCATGGACATGTATTGAGTTTGATCCACATCAAGTGAATCTTCATCCTTTCCAAGTTTACAACTAGTTTCCATTGGTGTACCTATAGGTCTGTTGCCATCCATTTGAAATTTTATTAACATTTCCTTTGCATATTTAACTTTAGAAATAAAAATGCCCTTTGGAAGCTGAGAAACTTGTAATCCTAAAAAGAATGAAAGTTCCCCTATCATGGACATTTCAAACTCCTTTTTCATAACATCAATAAATAAAAGATATAGTTGCTCATCATTACTGCCAAAAATAATATCATCAACATAGACCACTACAACTATAATATTGTCATTTTTAGTGATAAAATATAGATTGCTATATACTCCACCTTTAGTTAATCCTTGGCTTTGCAAGAATTTGTCTAATTTGGAGTACCAAGCTCTAGGAGCTTGTTTTAGACCATACAAAGCTTTTTTCAACCTGTATACATGATTTTCTTTGCCTGCACAAATAAAACCTTCTGGTTGTTCCATATACACTTATTCTTCAAGATCACCATTTAAGAAGGTAGTTTTAACATCCATATGACATAATTTAAAAAATATATATACAAAGAAGGAAATAAATATTCCGATTGCTTCTAATCTAGCAACAGGAGCAAAAGTTTCATCAAAGTCTATGCCCTCTACTTGGGAATACCCTTTACAAACCAGTATAGCCTTGTTTCTAGCTACATTTCCTTTTTCATCAAGTTTATTCTTGAACACCGATTTAGCCTCAATGATGTTTTTATCTTTTGGCCTTGGGACAAGTTCCCAAGTTTTATTCTTTTCTATTTGATTTAACTCCTCTTGCATAGCTTGTATCCATACATCATCTTGACTAGCTTCTGTATATGTTTTAGGTTCTAATTGTGAAACTAAACATTTATGAACCTGATTGTTTGCTTGAGTAGCTTTCCTTCTAGTTTGTATTCCTGAATCTAAAACACCAATTATATGTTCATGTAGGTGATTATTTTTGAACACCTTCTTAGAAGGAATATAAGCAGAAGTCCTGGAGGCTATCTTAGGAGTTTTAGGGCTTACTGGAGTTTTAGGACTTACCAGAGTCTCTTGAGGTGCTTCATGGTCTGAACCTTCTTCTAATTCTTCTTTTATATCGGCTTCATTCAAAATATCACCTTCTTCTCTTTGTTGGTCATGAGGCTGATGTTCAATATGCTGCATATTCTCAACAACTTTGACATTAGAGCTTTCAATAATTCTTTTCAATCTTTTATTGTAACATTTATATGCCTTGTTGTGTGTAGAATAACCTAGAAATATTACTTCATCACAATGTGATTCAAAACTTCCTAGATTACCTTCATCTCTTTTAATATAACACTTACTGCCAAAGATTTTGAAATAAGAAATATTTGCAGATTTACCATGCCAAAGTTCATAAGGTGTATACCTGGTTCTCACCCTTAATTGCACCCTGTTCAAAATATAAACTGTTGTATGAACAACTTCTTTCCAATATGCATTTGACAAACGTACATCATGAAGTATGGTTCTAGCCATCTCCTTAATTGTCCTGTTCTTTCTTTCTGCTACCCTATTCTGTTGGGGCGTTCTAGGAGCTGTATATTGTCTCTTTATGCCATGTTTCTCACAATACTCCAGAAATGCAGTAGAGGTATATTCACCTCCTTTGTCAAATCTTAGGAATTTCAGTTTTAGATTTGTTTCTCTTTTGACCATTCTCTTAAAAATCTTAAATTTGTCCAAGGCCTCAGATTTATGCTTAAGAAAGGTGACCCAAGTCATTCTTGAATAGTCATTGATAAAAAACATAAAGTATCTTTCTCCATTTAATGATCTAGTCCTTGTCGGACCACACAAATTAGTGTGAACTAATTGAAGAGGTTTTGTAGATGAATGCTCTTTAGTTTTGTAAATGGTTCTTGTTTTTTTAACTTGTTGACATTCTTTACAAACATTGTTTACAGGTTTATATATAACATGAATGTTTCTTACATTCTCGTTCTTGTTGATTTTGACTAAATTGCCAAAATTAATATGCCCTAACCTTATGTGCCAAAGTTTACTTTCTTCTATTTGACTCATGAAGCACACATTATTTTTGCCATCATTTTTAGATTCATGCAAGTTGTAAATATTTCCTTTTGTTCTTAAACCAAAAGCAATTTTCTGCCCTGAAGTTTTAAGAATCTCGCAGCCTTGTGAAGCAAACATCACTTTATATCCACTATCACAAATCTAACTCACACTTAACAAGTTGTGAGTTAATCCTTCCACAAAAAAAACATCTTCTAAGGGAGTATTATTTTCTAAGAGAACAATGCCCTTGTGATTTGTACACAATAGTCATCACCAAATTTTACTGAGCCTCTTGCACAATTTTCAAATGTTGTGAACTTGCTTCTTTCCCCTATCATATGATGGGAACAACCACTGTCAATTACCCATATATCTTTTATTTTTGCATTAAATGAAACTTCAACTATCATAGCCTCAACTTTATTGCTGCCTTTTGGCATCCATACAAGTTTCATTTTTCTATCAGATTGTTTTGGATGAACATCAGTATCTGAATTGCAAAACTTGGCTATGTGTCCAAGTTTTTTACAGCTAAAACATCTCAAGTTTTTTAGAAAGTTAAAGATTTTACCATCCAAAAAAGTTGGTTTTCTTTTAGTCACAAATTTACAATCATTTTCCCTGTGACCATATTGATGACAATGAATACAATAACCTGGGAATCTAAATGGAAGATTGCTCTTGAAAGTTAGGGGATTTTGAGTGTTCTATGAAACTGCACTCATAAGTTGATTACTATATGAACATTGACCCCTTGTGAAGCCAAGGCCCGTCATATCCTTATGCCCCTTTTGTTTGCCTAACATATCGGCAAGTTTATTGCTGCTACTACTCAATTCAAGTTCTTTTCTAAGTTTTACAATTTCAGCTTCGAAAGATTTGCATTGATTCTCTTTATTTTCTAATTGAGTTTGAGTTACCTCCAACATTATTTTATTTTATTCTAGTTGCAACTTTTTATCTGCAACTAAATGATCAGATATGTTGATCTCCTTTTTAAGTTATTTGATCTTTGATAGAGCACATTTTAACTCACCTTCTAAATCAACTTCACCCTCTTCACTATTAGATTCATTTGAAATATTTTGAATCTTAACATCATGAGGAGTGACTCGAGTCATAAACAGAGTCTCTTCTTGCTCTTCTAAAGAGTCCTCATATTGGCTATCAGAAATATCAACATCTTTTGTGAGTAGGCTCTTCTTCTTTCTGAAATTGTTTTTTTCTTTTTGAGTTGTTAAAGTTGAAGGATTTCTTCTTGTAATGTTTTTTCTTGTGATCATCATCACTATCTGTGTCCTTGTTAGGATATTGGGCTGCATAATGCCCAACCTTTCCACAGTCAAAACACTTGAAGGGTATTTTTCCTTTGTATCTCCCTAAACCTCTTTTTAATTTACTACCAAAAACATATTCATCTTTATTGTCTAATTCCAAATCCGAGTTTGTGTTAGATTCCCTTTTTGTTGTCTTAAAGGTTGCATCTTTGCTTGAGGAAGCATCAGTGTCGATTCTCATTTCATAGGCTATAAATATTCCTTGCAACTCTACTACAGAAAGGGTTGTTGGATCTCTTTCTTCAACAACTGAAACTTTTGAATCATATCTAGGAGTTAAAATCCTAGGAATCTTTTTGACAATAATTTGTTCATCTACAGTCTCTACAACACCTCTCATTGAGCTCACAATTTCTTGAATTCTAAGAAATTAATCTGCTACCTTATCATCATCATGTTGACATATGGATTCTAGTGTTGTCATTGATGGCAACCTAAGTCATTGATTCGGTTCACACTTCAGTATTTGTCCATTCTAAGAGACAAAGTGAAGAACAAGGTATTCGACTGAAGTTGAGTTTGTCAATCCATATGCATTACCAATTTATCAGTTTGAGTTGTGGATCTCAAAGAAGGTCATTGGGTATTTGGAATATCTTATTCTTGAGTTTTGTGTCATCGCATCAATTGGTGTATGAGTTAGGAGATCCGGTTAATTGGTTTTATGTTTAACAGTGCTAGAAGGTCGACTAAGTGAATGTGGCATGTCGCGGATGTTCGAGGTGAAATTGTTTGAAGTATTTTTGAGTTGGAGGATTTTTTTTTGGGTCCATACCATGCTATCACTAGCTTTGGATGGTGCACATTGAAAATAATTTGTGGATTGAGCCGACGGTTGGAAAATATATTATGTTGTATTGAAGCAAACATATGGTTGATTAAATCCTTAGTTGCAAATATATATAAGTGATTGATTATATCATTTTGATATACATGTGAAGTATGTTGGTGTGTATTGCAAAATTTAGAAGGATTATAGAGTGATTATCCATAGTTTCACTTGTGCATAAATGGATTTGTGATGTGAATTGAAGCAAAACATACCAAAAGAGCATAATCAGATAGAAGGTCAAGAAATCAACTAATGTGCTTAATCAAAACTATAATCAGGCATTAGTAGATGTTATTCCTTCAGTTCAATTCTTCAGATGGATTTAATCTAAATGTTTTGTAAGGTAGTGAGCCTTTCTATTTTTGAGCAGTGATCTCTAAGCAGTGTGCCTCAATGCAAGTGCATTCCCATTTGTAAAATACCTATATTTGAGTACTCAAATTGTGGATTGACCTCTACTGTGGTTTTTCCCCTACCAGGGTTTCCACGTAAAAATCCTTGTGTTATGGATGATCTATTTATGTTCTTGCATCTTTCCTTCAGTTCAATGTTGTAAGTGGTTTAAAGATTAGATTAATAAAGTTAAATTTTGCAAAACATTGGTTCACCCCCCCTCTCAGTGATCCTTGATTTCAACAATTGGTATCAGAGCCTAGTTCCTCAGAAGAAGTTTAACAGCTCAAGGTGGATCTTGGAATGAAACGGACTCTAGTAGTCTTCAACAACAACTTTTGGTGGCACTTGATGATCTTGATCAGTCCAAAGAAAAAGTCCAAGAATTGAAAGAAAATCTTAAGGGTGCTGAGAAATTCATTCAAACATTGAAGAATTAGATTATTAAGTCCAGGGGGAAGAGAAAGGATCTATGTGACCAAATTAAGAAAAAAGAGAGCAAAAGCATGGATGATGTTCACTTGAATCAAACCTTGAAGGAAATAACTAAAGAATGTGAAAAGTTTGCTAGAGACAATACTACCCTAAAACATGAGATGAAATCTATGGTGATGAAGTTGACTAAGGAGATTGAAGAGAGAAAGAAGAATGAGGAGAATCTTTCTTAGTCCTTAAAAGAAACATCTGATGAATGCAGTATAATTAATGGAGGATTCATTCAGTTGGAGATTGAACTGCAACAATCCAGAAATAATGAAGAAGAGCTTGAAAGATAGATTATTATCCTCAGGGATGAACTTGCTACTGCAAATGAATACAAGGAGAAGTTAAAGATTAGCTTAGTTAAGATTTATGAGCTAACTCAAGGTCAGAAGAATGGAAATGACAAGCGAGGTCTTGGATATGAGAAAGGAGAAAGTTCTAGATCTGGATAAAGGAATTTCAGGCAAGGAAATCAGATGAACAGAGCAAAAAGGCATTTGTTAAGACAAACTAATTCTCAAAAGTTTAATGGATGTTATTTTTCTTGCAATAAATTTGGTCATGTGGCTTCTCAATGTAGAAGTAAAAATAAATCGAGTGATCCATCATTCTCCGATCAGTATTTCAATTGCAATAAGCTTGGTCATAAGTCAATTGAATGCATAAATATGTCAAAAAACTTTGTCAGTAGAAGGAATGTTAAATGTTATACCTGTGGAAGATTTGGGCATATTTATAACCAGTGCAGATCAAGAAGAAATAAATTGAATGACTAGTTTGGACACGGAAATGTTGTGTGTTACAATTGCAACAAATATGGTCACATTGCAAGACTCTGGAGAAACATAAATATGGGTAGAAGAGGTCCAACATACAAAGGCAAAAATACATAGGAAGTTGATAAAGGAAGAGGGAAAGTGATTGTGGATGTAATAAGAGATAAAATGAAGAAGACATGGGTGAAGAAGAGTCCCTCTATTGTAGGAAATGAGCCATCACCAGAACCTGCTTCTAATAATTCCTTTGGGAATTAATTTCAGGCCATGGGCCTAGGGGGAGTTCTTCAAGAAAATCCTTTTTCCCCCTGTCCATAGTTGGTGCTAGAATGTGGAAGATTTTCAACAGTTGTATTAATGATTTACAGATGCATTGGAAAACAATCATAAAGAAATTCAAGCAATTGAAGGTCCGTCGAAGATTTTTTCTCTCGTTGACTGAGAGAACAAGGGCAAAAGCATTTAATACAACAAAAGGTTAGGTGTGTGAGTTACAAAAAGCAAGTTAGAACCCTCATTTACCACTTTATATTGAAGAAAAGAAGAAGAAGAGTGCTCTACAACAGAAATTCAAAAGCATGAAGATAATTCGACGATTAAACCCTAATCCATTAGGTACTTTAGTTATATTGAGAAATTTTTGTTTAATTTGGTGTGCGGTTGAAGAACTTCTTTGATAGAAACAATACATGAGTACAAAAGGTAAAATGGAACAAATCAAAGGAATGATAAACCTAGATGAGTATAGCAGTGAGAAGATTAGAGTTGTAAGAAACGCGTTGTCGCTTGATGAATTGAAATGGCTAAAAGAAGCAAAACACAAAAGCTTGGATATTTGGAGTGAATTCCCCTATTTTGAGAACACAAAAATTGTTAAGTTTATTCTAGACAAATTGAATGATGATATTCTAACTCTGGATAAACCCTATCATATCTCGAAAGAAATGATTGGAATTGTAACTGGGTTATGCAAAGTTGGGGATGTACTGAGAAAGAAGTCAATTTGAAACCCTAACTAGAGTTATTGGAGATCAAAGGGCATTAATAATCTCAACAACTAGAGATTCAGTGACAAGGTATATTGCACATGGAGTATCTTACAAAATATTTTTCAGAAATAGAGAAGGTGCAACTTCGGCAGGTGTCGTTTACATTTCACACAAGATGATAATGGAAGATCAAAATTTTGACCTTTGCGGATTACTGAAAGATCAACTGATGGAGAACATACAATTGAAAAAAATGACAAATTACCCTTTCAGGTTTGGTAGTCTTGTTATATGTCTTGTGATGTATTTTTTGAATTTGTTACCGCTGAGAAACAACGTAATATGGGAAGAGAGTGAACTAGTTTGCAAGCAAATTTACATACACTCTAAAAATTTGGAAAATTGTGATCAAGTATAGTAAAGTTTCTTTAAAGGTTTGCTAGGAAATTTTGGCTCAATTGGTATCCCCCTTTCGGTAAGGGCACTTGAAGTTGGGTCCTCCTCCTAAGATTGAGAGAAAGAAGAAAAGAGAAAAATAAATTGTTGTTTGTACTCCTCCAGTATGCAAGACTCCAAGAGTTGGAGGGAAAGGAAAATAACAGGTGATTGTAGATATACCAGATCAAGAATCTGATAAGGAAAATGAGGACACCTAAAGAAAAGAACTGGAAACAGCAAAACCAGAACAAGGAAAGGCAATGATAGAAGAAAGTGAAGAAGAAGGTGATTTAACCAAAGAAGAGCTATTGCAGCTTATTCATGAGGAAGATGGAATGTATAAAATCACAAACATATGGTCTATCAAACCTTCATATGAGTAGGACATGATTTTAAACATACTAAGTTCTCATCTTGTGCACAACCATATTAAATTAGAGATTTTACAAAATACGTTGCCAAAAGAGATGATTGAATGCATCAAGGAAATCATGGACTCTAAGTATCAGAACAAGGAAGAAGAAGTTATTTTAAACCTGAAGAAGCAGTACAGATTATCACTCACCAAGCTAAAAAGGAACATGAATTAGCTAAGGCAAACACAATAAACAACATCTACAACTACTATCTTTGTTGGGCTCATGCAATCAACAAGTACAAAGAAAATTTGGAACAAATTGAAATAGAGCTGAAAAGTATTGGACAAAACTTTAACATGTTTCAGGATCAAGATGGTGCAATTAAGAAAAGGATTCAAGAATTACAGACAGAGCATACAAATGTTCAAAAGACCAGAAACAAGATTGTTGACACCTTTTGGAAAGTGAAGGACATAACATGATGCAGACTAGAACAGTTGATTGAGATACTGAGGAAAAGAGAGATATTAGAAGAAGCCATCACCATTTCAGAATCCCTCATCAAGATTATCAACCGAACATCTAAAAACAATAGCATGATCATAATCACCAAGATTGCAGTAGAAGCATGGAAGAAGTTTCTTCCAGAGATGAAGAAAAAATACGAAATACTCTTCTAACACAAGTAGCAGGTGTATTTCTTCAAAATTTTGAACCAGTTTTTGAATAAGTAAGTTTTTGGTTACACTCCAAAATGGATTAATGTAGGAATTTTTTTTTTTGGTTTGTCATTGATTTCAAAGGGGGAGAGAAAGCAGTGAAAAATTCCTTCTCAAATTCAGGGGGAGTTGTGTTAGCTATGAATTTTTGAAGTCCTGAAGGTTTGTAGTATGTTGGTTCTGACACTTAGTCATTTTTCACTAAGTTTTACCATCAATTCCAAAGGGGGAGATTGTTGGCATATGGCTTCTAGTGTTTTCATTGATGGCAACCTAAGTCATTGATTCGGTTCACACTTCAATATTTGTCCATTCCAGGAGACAGAGTGAAGAATAGGGTATCCGACTGAAGTTGAGTTTGTCAATCCATATGCATTACCAGTTTATCAGTTTGAGTTGTGGATCTTAGGGAAGGTCGTTGGGTATTTGGAATATCTTATTCTTGATTTTTGTGCCATCACATCAATTTGTGTACGAGTTAGGAGATCTGGTTGATTGGTTTTATGTTTAACAGTGCTAGAAGGCAAACTAAGTGAATGTGGCATGTTGCGGGTGTTTGAGGCGAAATTGTTTGAAGTATTTTTGGGTTTGAGGATTTTTTTTTGGGTCCACACTATGCTGTGACCAACATTGGATGGTTCGCATTGAAAATCATTTATGGATTGAGCCGACGGTTGGAAAATATTTTATGTTTTAACGAAGCCAACATATGGTTGATTAAATCCTTAGTTGTGAATATATATAAGTGATCGATTATATCATTTTGATATAGATGCGAAGTGTGTTGGTGTGTGTTGTGAAATTCAAAAGGATTATAGAGCGATTAAGCACAGTTTCACTTGTGCATAAATGGATTTGTGATGCGAATTGAAGCAAAGCAGAGTAGAAGAGTAGAATCAGACAAAAGGTCAAGAAATT
Source organism: Sequoiadendron giganteum (assembly GCA_007115665.2). Lineage (NCBI taxonomy): Eukaryota > Viridiplantae > Streptophyta > Pinopsida > Cupressales > Cupressaceae > Sequoiadendron > Sequoiadendron giganteum. The sequence goes on from CM021100.1 coordinate 181,906,602, forward strand.
GACTAATGTGCTTAACCGGAACTGTAATCAGGCATTAGTAGATGTTATTCCTTCAGTTCAATTCTTCAGATAGATTTAATCTGAATGTTTTGTAAGGTAGTGAGCCTTTGTTTTTTTGAGCAGTGAGCTCTAGGCAGTGTGCCTGAATGCAAGTGCATTCCCGTTTGTAAACACTTATATTTGAGTACTCAAATTGTGGATTGACCTCCACCATGTTTTTTCCCCTAACAGGGTTTCCACATAAAAATACTTGTGTTATGGTGTTGTGGATGATCTATTTATGTGCTTGCATCTTTCCTTCGGCTCAATGTTGTAATTGGTTTAAAGATCAGATTAATAAAGTTAAATTTTTCAAAACATTGATTCACCCCCCCCCCTCTCAGTGCTCCCTGATTCTAGCACATCATTCATTTTTAATTCTTCAAATTTAGTTTTGAAGGTTTGAAGCATTGCTTCCTTTACTTTATCATCACCTTTATAGATCTTTGACAGTCTATCCCATATTAGTTTTGAATTTTTACAATCCATTACTTTCACAAGAATTTCATTACTAAGAGTAGAGAAAATTGCATTTGTTGCTCTAGCATCATGACCAAAAGCCTTCTTTTCATCTTTTGTAGTAAGATTTATTCCAGTGTATTCAACTTTAAAAAATTCTAGAACATCAAATCCTAAAGAGGCCAGATAACATTCCATTTTGAATTTCCAATAGACAAAGTTTGCGTCATCAAAAATAGGTGGTTTGTCTAGATTTTCCATAACAAACAACACTCCAATACCAAGGACCCTTAAGCTGATTAGGCTTGTTAAATCAATGGTTTGGCTCTGATACCACTTGTTGGAGTGGTGAAGACACTAAGAGGGGGGGCTGAATCAGTGTCAGCTTAATTTTTTCCTTTAACAAATTTGAAACAATATATGCTCTTAATATTTCAATTATAAAAAACATTCATGAACTGAATGCAATCATAAAACTGAAAAGAGAAATATTAAAGCAATTATACACATAACATCATCATGTCAAGACAACAAGATTATAACACTGTTTTTGTCTTGAGTGGAAAACCCTCATGGGGTAGAAAAACCACTCAAAAAAATTTCCTCACCGGAATTAAAAATAAATCTCACTGATTACAGGCCTCACTAGCAAAGGTCATTTTTTGTCTCACTGACTTGACCTTTCTATTGCATGTTCCAATCATAAAGAAAAACAAATTCAATACAAAGGGTTGCTCTGTTTCACTGCATAACCATCATTTTCAAAAACCAATACATTAATATCCTGAAAACTCATAAATGGGAGTCTCCAAAATATTAGATGTATTTTTACAAATTATTTTCCATTATGATTTGAAATACTATCTGAATAGATAGTCTCATGTTTCTTCTTCAAAGAAAAACACATTGCAGTGTCAAGTAACACTGTTTAAATAATGCCTTTTAACTACCTTTTTTAAATGTCTTTCAGTTACAAACTGACCATGTACAACGAGAGGTGAGAGAATGATCAAAACTATTTCTTCAAGATACTCGTATATAATGACATGTAGGAAACACATTTTTTACTGCTTTTGTCAACAAAAACTATTATGAACAACATTGTCTCTTTACCCATTGTAGAGGATAAACCAAAGCCCCAAAAAACCAAACAAGGGTTTCGAAAAAATAGGCATCATTAACCTCTGAAACAACAAATCCATTTCCTTAACAAATGCACAAACAAAGATTTTGACATTTTTGGAATCATTGTTCATGAGAGATAGTTAATCAAAGATACCATGAATCTTAGAAAAACTACCGACATCATTAACATTGAAGGATTTAATCAAACTGATAACTACCTGTCAGCAAAAGATAACTAGAAGATATTACCTAAAAATGTAGCTTGAAAGAAACTACCTCTTCTTCACTTAGTGACAATTCGAGCAATGTCTTGTCCAAGAGATACCAAAATCATCACCCGCAAAACCCTAGCTCCTCAAGTGTTTTTTCCTCATGATAATCAACAATAATTTATTTTTTTCACATTTTAACCCTATTTTTTACTGAGCCCTAACTTATTCGCCATGTGATAAAATAAATATGCATCGATACCTTTGACATTTTCTTGCCAATAATATTGCCTCTTTTGAAATATCCTTGCTACCAATATCAAAACACTATGATTACCATGCAAACCATTATATGCATGTATTAAACCCGTGACCAATATAATTGATTCAAATTTTGTGAAATCCATGGTCTCCAAAATGCTAGGAATAATAAACACATGAAGTGCAAGAAATATGAAGTGCTCCCTTTGATAAATATGCATTACAAAGTATTGCTATGGCTAAAATCCTAACATTAAAAAAAATCAATAGAACACTCCTTTTATTTTGCCATAAAAACTACATTAGTACTAATATGTTGCCATGAAACCTTGCTCCAAATATTTGACACAATGGCAAATGAAAATGCCATCAAGGTCAAAAAATAGTTGACGTCAAATGAAAATTGTCAAATTCTAGCAAGTTTGACTTTAAAATGTTATTACAAGAAAAATATACATCAAAATTTCTTTTTTTTTCATGCACTAGATATTGACTTTAGCTATTTGGAGAAAAAAATGTTAGAGTAATAAGTTATTACACTTAATTAATTATATCATATTGGTTAATTAATTAAGTCACTTATTCCTTTAGTTGCTTAAGCTAAACTTAGGCACATTAATAATTGATTAATTATTAAGTGTGCACACTAGGGTTTCATTTAGGGTTTCTTGATCTCCTTCATAAGGATTGATCTCATTGTAATAATTGATTCTCAATCATGCATTTTTTACTTTGAGGTTTACAAAACATCTTCTTTGGTTTTGCATGTCTTTTGCATGTGACAAGTGATTGCATGCAAGTGATCTTAGTTTCTAACATGGTATGAGAGCTCCAGGCCTGCAGCTGCCTATTCGTGATATGAAGATATGGCCTTTCAGTGAGTTTCTAGTGCAAGAGTTTCCACAAGCATCTTTTTTGCAAGATCTTGGGGTAGCCATTTTTTTGGGACACTTTGGGCTCAAACAGATGTTGCCATCATGTTCGCAACGCCCCAAAACCTTAGAAACGCCTGTCAAATCGTCGATTTATGAGAAGTTGGTTTTTGAGGCAAAACATTTTTGCCAGGGAGGTCATACGGCCTCCCCAACACGCTTCACGAGGCACAAATTCTCGAAAATCATGCAAAAAATTACATTCACACTTTTTTATTTACGCTGCCAGTGCAAATTGGATCCACCGCCGAGCAATTGTGCGGTCTGTCGTCGCCGTCGGTGGCTCCTCCTTCTGGTTGCCAGCTCCGCAGCCAGCCCCTACGAGCTCCTTCTGAGTCTGCCCCAGTCACATGGCCGACCGGGGGCCCTCCGCCAGCCCTTGAACACTTCTGCACTTTCAGCCGCCAGTCATATGGGGGACTAGGCGCTATGCACCCAGCCCCCAGCCCATTCAGCTCCAGCCAAGGTCCTATGGAGGACCAAGGGCTCCGCCCCAACCCCCTGCTCTACACCCTCGATCACATAGGTTACCGGGGGCCTAAACATTTTTGCAAGGGGGCCATTTTTTTGTGGTGACGACCAAATGGCCATCAATTTTATGCTCGGGAAGTGCTAACGTCAGCGGCCGTCCAACCTCTTTGCCCCCTCCTAACCCTGATTTTCCCTAAAGGAGCAATGTTTTTCTTTTTGTCATAACTTGGGCATACGGTATCAAAATTGGGCAAACGAGATATCGTCGGAAAGCTGGTTCTGAGCACTTTCCTATGGTACAATTTATTTTATAGTATTTTTATATTTTACTAAATTTATTGTTGTTTGAATTCAGATGTTTATTTTATGCTTTCGAGCTCATAAATGTTTGCCACGATCTCTGATTTTTGCTATCTTTGCGGCATTGGAAAGGTATTGAGGAGCTATATGTTGCTGTCCCTGCACTTTTTTCTGTATTTGTTCTAGGTTTATTTTTAATCCAGATTTGGCCTGATGGGTGTTTTGGAGATTACTTGGATGTTTTGGCAGTTGAGAGAGTGCACCTTGCATCTTGGCACTTCATTTCAGTAGCACACCATTCAATAATCAACTACTACTTCATAGATTCTAGGGTTGTTCCCATTTGGAGTTTTCGAGTGTTCCAAGGCATCGGGTCTGTCGTTGCTTTTTTCATGATTCCTTGAGTCAATCAGTGACTCTCATTCGGTTTCAGTAGTAGACAGAAGTATCTTTCCTTGCTTGCCAGATTTTGGTTCCAGTGTTACTCTACAGAGTTCTTTTAGTGCTTCTTTGTAGTATGTCATCTCATTGTAGGGGGGTTTTGTCCCATTGGGTTTTCCTTCTCTACCTCATTCTTGCATTTGTAAATGGGTACCTGATCAGGCCTAGTTGTCAGGACCCATATTTGCTTTCATGCATCTTCTTCTAGTGTTTTAGCTTCTTCCTAAGTTCATCTTAAGGGGGGGTGTTAGGGTAATAAGTTATTACACTTAATTAATTATATCATACTGGTTAATTAATTAAGTCACTTATTCCTTTAGTTGCTTAAGCTAAACTTAGGCACATTAATAATTGATTAATTATTAAGTGTGCACACTAGGGCTTCATTTAGGGTTTCTTGATCTACTTCATAAGGATTGATCTCGTTGTAATAATTGATTCTCAATATTGTAGTTTTTACTTTGAGGTTTACAAAACATCTTCTTTGGTTCTACATGTCTTTTGCATGTGACAGGTGATTGCATGCAGGTGATCTTGGTTTCTAACAAAAAATTAGGGGAAAATGAAGTTATTTTCTATTTGTTTCTTGACGTAAATTGAACGTCACTTTTTCTTGAAATTTTCAGCTTTCCAAAATATGATCTTAAATTGATAAAAAATAATCAAAACAATTTTTAGAAAATATGAAAAATTATAGGAATAAACTTCATTAATATTTCTACATTTCATTAGTTTACATTATTTTGAAATTCAAAACATAAATACAACTTTTATGTGGTTGAAGTTCAATTTTTTTTGTTGTTAGTTGATTCCTTTATAAAGTGTGGCACAAGTTTTTGCTTTTACCCTATAATGTAGGCAAGGCCATCAATCGATGAGACCCCAACCTGCACTAGGTCAGTCCTTTAAGGTTTGTCAAATAAATTTGATCATGATTCAAGTCAACAATAAAATAAAATAAATTCCATTCATGTCAAACTATGAGGTCTTTGTGCATTGTTATGTAGGCAAGGCCATTAGTCGATGAGTGCTTGAGGCCCTAGGTTAGTCCTTTAGGGTTTGTCGAGTCAGTCACAATAAATTGGACATTGACATTAGACACAAATAGTCATCAAAACCTCAACACAAATCATGAATCAAGAAAAAAGCTATCCAACAGGTCTTCAAACCGAATCATTCAATTTCCTAATCATTCAAACATCGCATCAACATCAAAACAATCAACTAGCTCATTTTTCTTATACAAGATGTGTCCTTCCTGAAACTAGACATTATCATTCATCAACTTTTTTTCATTTTCCTTATACAAGTGTTTACATGATAAAAACTATACTTGACGTCTTATACAACATGTTTCTTCTCCTGAAACCAAGCATTATCAAACAATCAACTTGTCAATTAATTAGTCAATCAAGGAAACTTTGGAAAACAATTTGAATGACTATTGACTTTGTTGTTCTAATTTTTCTTATTGTTTCAATTTATATTTTGGGTTGTATTACTAGCTACCTTGAGGATGTCCCACGAAGGATTTAGAGGACTGATGATGTCTCATGGCCTATTTTTTCTTTGATTGTTATTTGTGGATTGTCTTGGAAAAAGACTAGGGAAACTTTACCCTTAGTATGCATCTAGACATTCCTTGTCTAACGACTTTCTATTTTTGCAAGTGGATAACTTTTCACACCTTGGTATATGTCATACCATGGTGTGTATTGACCATTTTTCATATTTTAATGCCCAATTATGATTAATGCAAATCCTTACATAGAAAAATATTAATTTTGTGTTGTCTTTGCTAACGCCATGCTAACATTCATGTCTTCCATGCTAAAATTTCTTCTATCTGCATCTTGATGGTGTCCTATGACACACAAAAATATCATGCTTACATACTCATGTTAGTAGCATATAGGAATCATACATACATATTATTTCATCCATATTGCATTAGAAAATATTAAAACATGTATAGCATATATGCATTTCATATAGACATCCAGCATCATAATCATCTCATATCATTCTGGCATCTATACATCATTAACATTACATACATATTATCACATATATTCAACATAATCATTGCATATGCATGTCCATAAGCTCTCATACATAATACATATCCATGACATCTCATAATCATAATCCATTATCATACATCACATTGCATATATAGGCACTGCATATCTTAACCATCTCATATCAGATCATGTTATATCCATAATTTATTAAGCACACATCATAAGGCATATACAAGACATTCATAATCATCACATCATATTCACAACATCATAAAATTAAATGCATCCATCTTACATCTACGAGTCATATATAAGAATAAGACATACAATACTCATCCATAGTACATCAACATATAGCATCATCACATAATCATATAGAATGAATAGACAAAATAAAAGAATAATCAGCCATCACATGACATCATAAATATAAAAAATAGGAATGCATATCATATAATCACCCAAAAAATCATGTATCACACACACACACACACACACACACACACATATATATATCTCAAAAAGGTGTGTCATAGTACAAAATAAAATTGTCTCCCAAAAATAGAGCTTGCAAGCTTGATGGTTAAAAATATAGTGTCCTTCAATATAATATCAAAATATGCTCTAGCTAGATCTACCCTAATCTCTTGAGGGCGATGGTCATGGTGAAGGTTGTGGGTGCTCCTATTTTTCCTCTCATTGTGGAGACCCTAATGACCTATGATTAGATGGTAGTCACTCATACGGTGATAGTCTCGACCCTGACACACCCCCACTACTCTGTGACTTGCTATGACATGAATGATACCTACTCTGACTATCTGTTTATGTATAGGAGGGTGCTCTCTTGGTTGATGGCACTCACTACTCATGCAGGTCCCTGTAGTACCTAGCCTCTTGCCCAACCTCAAATAACTAATGAGAAAATGCAATTAAGGGACTAGAGACAATGGCAATGAAATCTAAACATCTTTGATCCTCCCACTACCTACCAATATCCGATGCATCCCTCTTGGTTCAAAGGGTTCCCACCTCTACCTCCAGGGCTTCTATCCTGGTTGTCACCACATCCAACTGTGCATGCAGATATTCTATCCATTGATAAATTGTACCGTCTCCCCCTCTGATCGATATCTCCTCCAACCCCTCTCCAATATCCTTACCCATCACGATTCTCTCTTGGAGGACTAACTCTACCACTCCCATTTCCTCCTCCTCTTGCTACTGCTCCTCCATCTCTACCTCCTCCATGACTACATCATGTTGACCAACATCTAGGAGTGGTCCCTCATCTTGTCATTCCTCCTCATGCTCCCCCTCCTCCCTGATTGTTGAGAGAGGTATCACCACTCATTGTCCCCTCACCCTCCTTTATCAGGATCAACCTCCTCTGCCTCCTCATCGATCACTATCACCACCACCATCCCCCCTCCCTCCATATCCTCATCCTTCATCTCCCCTCTATCCTCAACCTCTGAATCAGCCTCGTGGAACCCTACCTCGACGCTCTATTAGTGTTGATTGATCTAGATCAGTAAAGGGATCAGACCTATGAGTAGAACACCATGCATCATAATCAATCATAGTACCAAAATTTGCATCACCATCCCTCCATCCCCACTGCATGAGTGGTAAGACATATATACCCTTCTCTACCATTGCCACTAGTATCATTTGTCCCCATGGCTATACATCACGTGATAACTGCACAAACTCTATTGTCCCCATTGGAACACCTTGGGTCTCCCAAATTGCCTTCGTACCGTCTCTAGCAAATACATCTCAATGATGTGTTGTGACTGGACAGTCTTTCCAATCAAAAACCTCGACTATCTACACCATGGTAAGTGCTCATCCTCATTTGGCCACTACTGGTAATCTTTGTAGGGCCTCTATATGAAGCTAGCAAGCTAGTCGATGCCATACTACCAATATCCTCATCCCTGACATGGGTTTGAATCACCACTCTACCATATAAATATATATACGACATCCCATCACCCAACTATTTGTCCATAGGTGGGTGAAACATAGTGATGTGCTCTCACACTCATACCATCAATAGTGTCACCTTGTAGCTCATCGACTGAGCATCGCGATAGGTACTTTTGTGCAACTAAAAATATAACATGGCTAGTAAACAAGCCCCCCATGCATAAACTATGCCCCTAGACATCATCCCCACTAGCACCTCGCCCCATCTGATTGGAAATCTGTGACCTCTACAGTCTAGAATGATGATCTTAGTGATCAATGTGCACAAAATGCAATCCCATCTCTCATATCTCTCTGCCAGGTAATCCCACCTGATCGCGTACTCCTCAATGCCTAGCTTCATGATGTCCTCATAATCATACATAGCCTCAATGGCTCGATACCCCCACTTCAGATCATATCTCACTCACTCTCCATGGATGGGAAACCTCAAAATTTGATAGACATCCTCCAATGTCACCGTCACCTCCCTAGTTGGGAAGTGGAATGAGCATGTCTCAAAATTTCATCACTCGGCAAGTACATTCAGTAGTCCCATGTTATCCCTAATGTTGGGCATGTATGCCACATAATATAGACCTTGGCGCATAAGCTGATGCTTATCAACGTCAAATAACATATCTCGCAACCTGAATGTCGATGGTCATGACTCTTGGGTATAAATCGGGGCAAGTATAGCCTATGGTCACAAGAAAAATTCATTGTGTCAATCCAAAACCCTAGTCAAACTTATTGGACCTCAAATGCACAAGAAACTTTATTCTAAACTAGGGAAAATATTTAATCAGGCAATTGTGTCACACCTTTTTCATATGTGTTGCACAAATAAATTTGTGTCGTATGCCTCAACATATGTGTCACTAAGGTCACTTGCGATCAAACCCTCAAAACTTGTGTGTCATTTTTCACATGTGTCATTTCACTAAGCACATGTGTTTCATGGATATGTTTATATCATCGTTCTTGACCGTGTATGTGGTGAAAAAAGAAAATGTGGCACACTTAACATTTGTGCCACACCACACTTGTCAAAACCCTAGCTACAATTTTGGTACACTATGCAAATGTGGCGAATCACCTCCACATGCAGTGCTCGTGATAGTAGTTGCGATGAACAACGTTCACCACATTTTCTTGTTCAACCTTAGATCCCTAAATCTACGCAAAATTAAAAAAATTATGAATTGGATATGATGTACTTACCAGGTCCCCAGAACCCTCTAGCCATTTGAATGTCTAAACTTTGAATCCACAATGAATATCGTGTGGAACCAGTGACATTTTGGCAGTAAGTCTCTCTAGAGCTCTCTAATTACCAAGGTTGAAAATGCACAAATGAACCAATTTTAGGGTTAGGGTTAGGTTTTTTATTGGTTGCACTCTATGGGAGGTTCTATACCCTAATTTTTGTTGCAAATGCATTCCTAGCTATCGAATTGACTTATTAAAATAATTTTCAAATTTTTGGAAAATTTGTAAAAAAATTCAAGGGGGCATGGGTCCATCCCAATTACATTGGGGCATATTTTGAGCTGAATTTCTTTGACACAATGCAATAAATTACATTGTATCAAAGAGGGGCAAAATGTAGACACTAAAAATTGTCCTTCACTCGTGAACACCCTTTTTCATCAATTCCCTTTCTTCCCCTAATAATCAAATAATTTTCATTATTTCATTATTTCATTTCTTTCTTTTATTTCTTTCTTTTATTTCTTCCTTTTGATTAATTAGATAAATTTTATTTATTTAATTACGTCACTAATGTCCCTTTCCTCTATAATTAAATAGTATTTTATTTATTTAATTATTTTTCATTTTTCTACTATAATTAAATAATTATTTTAATTATTTAATTATTCATTATCCTCTTCTTTTATAAATTTAATTATTTACTAATTTGTCCTTTTCTTCCACTTTTGAATTAAATTATTATTTAATTTGAAGTCAACTTTCCCTTTCTTCTATAATTAAATAATTGTTTTAATTATTTAATTACACTTTCCCTCCTAAATTAAATAATTTTTAATTATTTATTTTTCTCCAACAACCTCTTTTTTTGTGCCAACCTCTTTATCTTTTTCATTCTTATCTCTTCATGTCTCAATTAATTTCCACCCTTGATTGAATTATTTTATAATTTGATCTCAACCGCTCATCCTTAACCAAGCCCTATCTTTGCCCTAATTTAGCCCTAACCCTATTTCATACTACATCTTTCAATCTTGGTCATTGATTGTCATGTCATATTGGCTTTTAATCCCAACCCTTCATTCCAATTTGGTTTTCTATACAAGAGACCTATCATTGTCATTTCAACCTACCTAGACTATTTCTATCAAAGGAGACAAGTACAATCTTCAATATTTTTCTATCATTATCATTAGGCTATTATTGCATACTCAAAATCTGAGGGAAATCAATCACTTCAAGAAAAATGGAGAAGGACAATGGAGGTGAATCAACCATGGCATAGGTAATATGGCTTTATGTTTTATGTTTCTATGTTGGATTGTGTTGCATTGTTGGTTTAGGGCTTTAAGGTTTTAATTTTGATGATTTATAACCTTAACCTTGATTTTTCCCTATTCTATAGGATGATTATGTGACACATGGATGTCAATGTGACGCTCTAGCATCCCCAAAATTCCTGAGATTCAGATTAGATAATCTCATCTTTTGTCTATGACATGTGTCATTATGGCAAGAATGTGAGTGTAATGGATCTTCCTTCCCATGCAACCTCACAAAACTCCTCTTTTTCACTCTCATTCTCATTGATTCTCACATTCTTTCATTTCATTCTCTCATCTACATTATTTTCATTCAATATCTCTTGCTCTTCACATTGAAGCTCTGTCGGATTTACATCACAATAATCAAGGATCTCTTATAAGCTAGCACATCACATCTATCAATCCAAGAGGGGATCCACGGGCTATTGGTAACACTCTCTTGTCTATTTATCTTATCTATTTACTATCATCTATTACATTCGTGATAGGGGCTCTCCTCTATAACAGAGTTTGTTTCTATCAAAAGTCTTTATATTTCATGTCTTTTTTTTTCTATCTCTATCTACTTGGTTGTCCGTGTAGGTAGAAATACCAAAATGGGGGTTTGACTGAGGCAAACCTCAACATAGCCCAACAATTTCCCCTCTTCATATTATGTGTATATGTACATATTTGAAGAACTGAGTGTTGCAGATTTAAGGATTTTACTCTATGTTTTCATAAGAATTATAGTGTGGGGTCCAATCATCCCCATGACACTCTATCATCTATAGCCAAGGCTTAATCCTCCTAGAGGTAGAATCTATAAGTTTTAAGGTTTATATTTCTATAATCTATAGGTTATAATCTTATCATCATTTTTTTTATCAAGCAATCATCATTTCATCCTTGGTATTTGAGCTTTCATTTAATTAAGTTGTGTAACTATTATTTGTTCTTTATCCTTGTCACCCAAGCTTTGTACTTTGAGGTAACTGAGGGTTGTTTGCTCCTTGTAGACTTTATTTGTCTTGAATTATTGGCTCTCCAAATTTGGTTTCCAATGGGGGGACCAAATAAACAAGTAAGATATTTGGGTATCCCTTTTTCCATCAATCCTTGCTTTAAAATATGTGGTTGTGGATTAAAGAAAATTTTGACAAAAAAGTTAGACAATTGGAACAAATTCTCTTCCATGCCTAGGAGGATGTAGGTTTGTCAAAAAATATTGTCTTCCTATAACTTATATACTATTCCTCTATATGGTTATTCAATAGCTATCAATTTAATGATATTCAAAAGAGAATTAGGGAATTTTTATGGTTGAATGGGAAAGGTAGAAAGAAGAATGCAATAGTGAGGTGGGAATGGTGTTGCTTGAATGAGTATGAGGGGGGACTTGGCCTGAAAGATCTAAGGAAACATGGTATTTCTCTAGTTGTAAAATGGTTATTTAAATCCTTAAAGGGTAATGTACCATGGAACCTGTATTAGTTAGGAAAAATATTCAACTTGCTTCCCTAAAATATGATAAAGCTTGGGATCATCTTCCCCTATGCGAACTAATATTTAGAAACTTCCTTGTGACTTTAGTTGGATCCAATGTTTTCAAAATCCTTTGGAAGGCTTGAGAGAAATTAGACATTCAATAAAAAATTCTGAGGAGATAGATGGAAACACTCCTAAATTAACTGCTTATAACTCAATATGGTGGAATTTACACCATAAGGAGAAACCTCTTGCATTATTGCAAGGGTTCTCAACAAAAGATTGAAATAGAAGAGGCATTAATTTTTTTAAAGATATAATAAACAATCATCAAATAAATAACTCGCTCTAAGTGCAAAGTTTAATCTACCCTAGTCTCATTGGAGAACACATTTTGTCTTAAGAGAAACCCTTATGAAAGAAAAAATTTCATTGGAGATTGATCCTATCAGAGAGGAACTTGATATATATATATATATATATATATATATATATATATATATATATATATATATATATATATATATATATATATAAATGGTATGATGGCTCTAATTTAAATAAGGTAAAATCTAGGACTATGTATAAAGCTCTAACTAGTAATAAATAAATTCTCAAACATATTAATAGTTGCTAGAAATATAATTAGATGATAAAAAGTGGATTGATTTTTTAAATGAACTTGGAATGATATCTTAGAACCCTAAAAAACATTCTTTATATGGATGCTAGTGTTGCATAAATTCCTAGGCATATTTGTGCCTCATAACTAAAAAATTTGTCAAATTTGTAAAAAACTTGAATCTATTATGCATATATTTTTTGAATGTTTTATGCAAAGGAAATTTGGTATATGTTATGTTCAAATTTGAATGGTTGGGAGGATGTATTAAAATTATATTGGCTTAGAATTTTATTGGGTTACATGGAAGAATTAGATAAATATACAAATATTTTTTGGTTACTAGTTTCTATTGAAATATTATGGTTAATCTAGAAAGCTAGAAACGAAGAGTGGTTTCTAGGTAAGAAGAGAATACTTACTGAGTTTGTAAGAAGACTCATATTTTTTATTATTTCAATGCAGGTGATAGTCACAATGGAGATCTCAAAAATCAAGTTTTTTAGGTTGGTTAAAAATGAAAAAGTGGCTCAGATAAACAAGGAATCAAATTTGCAAGATATTGGCCCTTTAATAAAGAAGGCGTCATCAGGTTTATGAAAAATTATTTAGAATTCCAAAGGAAAAATTAAAAAAAATACAAATAAAGGTTGGAGAAGGATCTAGAGCAACTAAAAATTCCAAGGCTTTGGACAAACCAAGGAGAAGAAATGACAGACGTAGACTAGTACAGTGAAAATAGGGACCCTTGAAAGCAATATTTAACTTCCAAATTTTGTAAAAGTTTAATAAACTGATATGTACTAGTATCCTTTGTGGTTGATATGTAAAAGAATACTAATGATGTTATACTAGATACTGTCAAGAGATAAGATTGCATTGTAAGTTCTACATATTTTCTTCACTATAATCAATACAAAATTAATACTTAGTTTTTAGAACTCAACATTATTTATTTAATATCAATAGGGTTACTAGATCCCTCATGTACCTTTCACCATTCTAAAACTATTGTATCTCATATTCTATCTAAAATGTGGTGAATTTTCTTGCACCATATTCAACACATTACTTGAATTTAATAGTATGACAAATATAAATCCAATAAATCAATTGCAAATTTTGTCAATAATTTATCATTGTAAATTATAGTATTTCAATATCAAGCTTACAAATATTTTATTACCTCTTCATTTAAATACATAATAAACTCAACTAATCAAAACTATCTTTTTTAATTAGTAAATAATCACACTATTCTAAGAAAAGAAAAATTTATCATCGGTCGATGGGGAGATCGAGCTCTACCTTAGCGCTAGGGGTTTCTTTATTGCTACCTTTTCCTCGCCCAAGGAGTGAAATAGTTTTTTGGACAGGGGGTGGATGTGGGGTATTCATTCTCTATCCATTAGGCCTTGGTCTCATTCTTTCAACCCCCTTACAGAGCCATTGAACACTAGACCTGTTTGGGTCTGTCTGCCAAATCTTCCTCTCCAGTTTTGGGAGGGATCATGTTTTGAAGCCATTGGTAACACCATTGGATGCTTCTTAATGGTGGACTCTACAACTAGGGATTTTGGGCATACTACGATAGCTCGGTTGTTAGTTGATCTGGACATCTCCAAACCTCTCCATGGTGATGTTGTTTTGTTGATGGAGGAAAAACCTTGGAAGCAGCTCTTGGAATATGAAGGTCTCCCCTTTCAGTGTAGGAGATGCTTTTTGGTGGGTCATTTGGCCTATGCCTGTCCTCATGCCCGCCACAAGGGTGTTGCGACTTGGTGGAAGGATGCTCTCTTGGACCACCTCACGGTGGGTTCTCCTTCGGATGTTTCTTCTGTGGATGTTGAACCTATTGTGCCTGCTCAAGAACATGTTTTTGCTCCTCTTCTGGATCTCCCTACCCTAGAACCACATTTGGATTGATTTGCTGACGTTGTTAAGCCTATGCCTACCCGAACTTCGTCAAATGCTTCTTCTAGTCCTTTGACAATTCCTGTCTCCTCCCCTGTGCAGCCGTCTTTGTTGCCCTTGATGGTTGTTGAGGATCCTCTTCTCTCACCTTGCTCGATGGACTTGGATACTAAGTCTTCCTGGTCTTTGGTGCTGAGGAAGAAGGGACTCCCTCGATCTATCGCTTCTTCGTGACCTAGGGTTAAGGGTGTCAGTTTAGTCCACTCTGATTCTAGAATTTTGTTCTAATTTGTGGTTTAATGGCTGTCTATCAGTTGTTTCTGTGTTTGGTTTGTCCTATCCTAGTTCACTCCTATTTTGAACTAGCTCTTTTTTGGCCCTTTCAGCTCTTTGTAAAAAGGGTACAACACCCTGTAAATGCTGCTTATCTTTTCAAAAACACACGATGTGATGCACTATAATGGACACAATACTCATGGATTTGACAACATAAAATGATAGTTTGACAACCTAACTCTAATAAATTAACTCTAGATTAGGATTTTGATGGCATTTTCCTAGCGTTGGGCTTCTGCTAGGGCAGCGATGCCCTAGCTTTGCTTCTGGTTCTCCTGCGTGGGTGTTGGTCCATCCCTCTCTCAGCCTGCTACTTGGGTCTGCTTCGTGCGGTTGTTGTGGTGTGTGTGGGTGCTGGCCCGTCCCTCTCTCAGTCTACTGCTTGGGTCTGCTTCATGCGATTGTTATGGTGTGTGCGGGTGGTGGTTGTGGTTGTGGTGTGCACGAGGGTTGTTGTGTGTGCGGGTGGTGGTTGTGGTGTGGAGTTCGCGGGTGTTGTAGTGTGTGTGGGTGGGGCTTGTGGTGTGGGGTGTTCCGGTGGTGTTTGGTGTGGGGTTTGTGGGGTGCTATGGGGGGTTTTTGTCGGTGGTGTGGGGTGTGGTGTTTGGGGTGTGTGAGGTGTGGAGGCTGGTGTGGTGAGTTTTAGGTGCGGCAGTATGGCTGGGGTCTCAAAGAGCTTGGCGTTTTCGGGTATGAATCTGTCCCCGGGTCTCTCTGCTGGTGTGCATGCTCCATCATTGGATTCCTCATTTGTGGGCAATAGCTCTAAACTTAAAAAGGTGAACGGGTGTCTGCCGCAAAGTCATGATTGTCCAGTTCTGGTTATCTCCCTGAAATCTGTGGAGGAGGACTTTTCTTATTGGAGCCAACATGTGCTAATTTGTAAATTTTTGGGTATTCGTGTTCCCCTCTCGGCTTTGGAGTCCTAGATCCATAGATCTTGGCAAGTTGAAGGCGACTTTGAGATTTTGGTGGCTGGGAATGGGTTTTTTATGGTTGATTTTTCTTGCATGTTGGATCTCAATCGTATTTTCGAGGGAGGGTTGTACTTTTACAATCATGTGGGGTTGTTCATGAAACCCTGGCATGGAGGTTTCAATGTAGTAGAGGATTTTCCTTCCCAGGTTCCTGTGTGGGTCCGCTTGCCATGGCTACCGTTGGAGTTCTAGAGAGAAGATATTTTGTATCAGATTGCTGCATTATTGGGGAAGCCAGCTGCCATTGCTCAGAATACTTTGGATAAAAAGGTATTTTAATTTGCTCGCATTTGTGTTGAAATTGACTTAAATAATCCATTTCCAGATTCTTTGAAAAATTGTATTGGCTCTGCCTCGTGGATTCAGCAGTTAGATTATGAGTCCCTTCCTTTTCGATGTCATTTTTGTCATGAGTATGGCCACCTTCAATGCCAGTGCCCAAGGGTTTCCAGATAGGCGGGAGTTTTTTCTCCTCCTTCAAGGCCTTTTGTTGAGAAGGGAGATAAGGGCAAGGCACCTATGACTGAGGGGGGGCCTAATGATGGCTTTATTCTTGTCAAGTCGAAAGCTAAGGGGAGGGGTCAAAAGCGACCCTATAAAGATAGACAGAGTGACCAGGGTTTCAACCGTTTTAAGGTCTTGGATAGTTAGGCCTTAGAGGAGGGGATCCCGGGTGAGATCTTGTTTGGGGCCATGGGTATGGATACTGGACTGGAGCAGGCAATTGTTGTTAAGGATAACTCTCCGCCATTGGAATAGGGGAGTGTTGGGCTCCCTGATGCTTCTGTGGGTCTACAGGATGATATTGTTTTAGCGGATTTGGCTAAAGAGGTGTTGTCTGTAGGTAAAGGTAGGGGCTCAGCTACTGGTCTTGGGGTGCAGCAATGCCCTCTCAAAAAGGGGAATTTTGAAAATCCCTCTAAAGTTGGTCGCAAGAAGGATGCAACCAAGCTCAAATTTATGGGGGATTTTTTGGTGGAATCGGGGTCAGTTAAGACCATTGAGGCCCACTTTGTCCAACCCTCCTCATGATTATTCTATCATGGAATGCCAGGGGATTGAATAGCGCCCCCCCATCAAAAGGCTATTCAGGATCTTATTGGGATACATTCTCCAGATATTTTCTATGTTCAGGAGACTAAGCTTTAGGTGGACCTCATGCTTCAGCTCTCTCCTCGTATTTGGGGGTCTGGTCAGTGCCAGTGTATTGGGTCTAGGGGAGCTTTTGGAGGTCTGGATCTTTTGTTGGGATCCTCATAAGCTTGGTCCTCGCCGATGGATCTCTAGCCATTCCTCTATTTCAATGGTGGCTTCTATCCTAGAATCTGGGGAGACTATTTTGGTGAGTAATGTTTATGCTTCGATTGATATTCATGGTAAAATCCAACTTTGGGCTCATATCAGGTATGTTAGGTCTTGTGCTCCTTATTTGCCTTGGATCTTAGCTCGAGATTTCAATTGTGTGTTGTGTTTAGAGGAAAAAAGAGGGGGGCTTCCGAGACTGGGTCCTGCTTTTGATCTGTTTCGAGCTAATGTGGATTCTCTTTCTCTTGTTGATATCAAACCCTCCAATGGAATTATTACTTGGAATAACAAGCGGAGTGGGCCAGCTGCGATTTCTAAGCAGCTAGACAGATTTTTGGTCTCTTGTTTTTGGGTTGGGGGCAGGTTGGTCACCTACTTTGAGATCCTGGATTGGCGCGGCTCAGATCACTAGCTAATTAAGTTTTCAACTTTTGCCCTCCCTAATTCTAAGAACCCTCCTTTCAAATTTTAGATTATGTGGTTGCGTGATCCTTCCTTATATAGTCTTGTCACTCAGTGGTGGAGGGATGGAGCTCTTGCATATGGTACTGCTATGTATTCTTTCGTCAAGAAGCTGCAATATGTCAAGTTTCATCTTAAGCAATGGAATAGAGTGTGTTTTGGAAATTTACGGGCTAAAAAAAGGAAGCGCAGGAGAGTTTTTCTATTATCACTCGCCAGATTAGGGATCTAGGATTTTCAGAGGCTCTGGGGCATGCTGAGTCCCAGGCATTGAACGTGGTGGAGGAGTGGGAGCTTCGTGAAGAAATATTCTGGAAACAAAAGGCTAGGGTTGACTGGCTTCAAGCGGGTGACAGAAATACTGCTTTCTTTCATCACTCCGTGCAGGCTCGTCGGAATAAGTGTCATATCCCTTCTCTTGTCAATCATGAGGGCTCTTCTATATCTTCATAGCAGGCTCTGTCCAAAGAGGCCCGTCAGTTCTTCTCTGCTTTGTTTACTGAGGATTCACCTCTTGCTGAGGCTGATGAGGATTTGGTCCTTTCATGTATTCCTTCTTTGATCTCTAATGACTTGAACGCATCTCTGATTCACCCGATTACTTTGTCTGAAGTGGAGGAGGTTGTGTTTGGGATGAATAAGGGGAAAGCTCCTGGCCCTGATGGTTTTCCTATTGAACTCTTCTAAGAGTTTTGGGATATTGTGAAGATGGATTTGTTGGAGATGGTTCACAAGTCTCTTCATAACAAGCAGATGCTTCGTGCCTTGAATGCTACTTTTTTGGTTCTCATCCCTAAGAAGGAAGGGGTTCATTGGCTTGATTTTTTTAGACCTATTGTGCTCTGCAATGTGGTGTATAAGATTGTTACAAAGTTGATTGTGGAGAGGCTTAAATCTTGTTTGTCTATTGTTATTTCTGAGGAGCAAGGAGGCTTTGTGGAGGGTCATCAAATTTTGGATGGAGTGGTGGTTGCTTCTAAGGTCATTCATTCCATGGAAATCTCCAAGGATAGGTCTATGTTCATTAAGCTGGATATGGCCAAAGCTTATGATAGAGTTAAATGGAGATTTCTTCAGAAGATCCTGTTGGCCTTTGGGTTTTCTCTTGATTGGGTGAGTTGGACTATGAGTTGTGTGACTTCTTCCTCCTTTTCGGTTATTGTGAATGGTGAACCTTCATAGCTATTTGGTCCTTCGAGGGGCCTTCGTCAGGGGGATCCGCTCTCTGGGTAAGTGCAAGAAGTTGGGTCCACGAAGAGGGGAAGTTTCGGTCAAAATAAAAAATCTTGCAGAAAACGCGTACGCGTTATTAAAAAACGCGTATGTGTTATGCATTGGGTACCCGAGCCTAAAAAAATGCGTATGCGTTATAAAAGGCGTACGCGTTATAAAACGCATACGCATTTTTGAGTGCATACAAATAATTTATTTTTAAAAAAATGCTTTTTAGAAACACGTACGCGTTTTGCTTTTTAGAAACGCGTACGCGTTTGTCTTTTCAAAACGCGTATGCGTTTTAAAACACGTACGCGTTTCTAAAAAGCATTTTTAAAAAATAAAAATCAAACAAATAAAGAGCGCATATGCGTTTTGTAACACGTACGCGTTTTTAAAAACACATACGCGTTATTAAAAACTTGAATCTCCAACCCACTTACAGCCTTGGTTTTAGGCTCGGGAAAGGCTTGGCAATCCGAGCCTTAGCCTTTGACCTGCAACTAAAAAACTAAGGCAGATTGAAGAAGAATGTCCATCTTTGACAATATGGTTGATAGACTTTTTTTCCGAATCAATCTATAAAATTAAAACCCATTACAAAACATGATTTCTAGTTTCCAAATATATAATTTTTATTAATATTGGATTATATTTGATATTTTTAAATTAATTTCAAAGCAAACTAGTCCTTAAACATGAAATATCAGACTTTTTATGTTTTTTAATAACTTTTTTTTGGTGAAGTTTCTTGTAAAAAACATTATATGACATCAATCTTTAGACAATTCTTTACAGAATGAAAAAAAAAAGTTTCAAAATATGTTTAGTTTAGGTCAAATTATGTTGTCCGTACACATTGATTTTTAAAAACAACAATTAAGGCCAATAAAAATTTAATAAAAAAAAAATATTCAACAAAAAATTACAAAAAAAATTCCTCATCAATCTTCATGTTGTTAGCTCTCTTTCCTCAAAAGGAATTAGCAAAATACTTTTATTTGGGTCAAAAAGTGGTGTCCGTACACGTGCATGGTATGGTAAAAAAACAGGGACTTTTAAAAAGTGGTTTTTATAGATCCCTATCAAAATTTAATTTCTACAATTTGGGTATTTGAATAATTTACATATTTAGAAACTAGATTCAAAATTCAAAATTTCATATTACTGATTTTTTGAAAAATTCATTGTGTAAGTGCCTCAAATTTTCAGTCCAAGTGTGACAAATTATGAAAAACAACAAAAACACTTCCACTTTTTGAGCTTTTTGTAGACCCAACTTCTTGCATCAGCCCCTCTCCTTATCTGTTTATTATTTTGGCGGAGGGGCTGGGGCGCTTCCTTAAATTCCAGGCTTCTCAACATTTGATTCATGGTTGGCAGTGGGGGATGGGTCTTCCAACGCTTTCTCATCTCCAGTTTGTGGATGATACTTCCCTTATGCGGTTGGCTCGTATTTGAGAAGCTCAATTCTTCAGGAAAGCTTTGGATATCTACCTTGCTGCTTCGGGTCAGAAAGTCAATGAGCAGAAGTCCTCTATTTTCTTCTTTAATACTCCCCAAGCTATCCAGCGGAGGATTACTGGTATTTTGCACTTTCAAATTGGTTCTCTACCCTTTGTCTACTTGGGGATTCCTCTTGTTGTTGGCAGGTAGCCCCGGTCCTCCTGGTAGTTGGTGCTTGATAAGCTGAGGAAGAAGGTAACTCATTGGACTCATCAGTGGTTGTCTACAACTACTAGAGTTACTCTCCTTAAGTCTGTTATCCAGGCCCTCCCCATCTACAGGTGTTTTGTCCATTTGGTCCCTATGTATTTCCTGAGGGAATTTGATGCTCTCTCTCATCAATTCCTTTGGAGTGGTAACTTGATGTCTTCTAAGTGGAGTCTTGTAAACTGGGATTTTGTGTGTCGCCCAAAGCAGGAGGGGGGTCTTGGCTTTCGCTCTGCTATTTTGAACGGGAAATTTCTTGCTGCTAAGCTTTATTGGCGTTGGTGAACTAATTAGCACCAGTTATGGGCTCAGATTCTCAACTATAAGTATCTTAGAGGTGTTGCTTCCTTTGAGGTCCCTCGCTATCCTCTAGAGGGGAGTGGTTCTATGATTTGGCATACTCTGAAAGTGGGGGCTCAGTTGATTAAGTGTGCTCTTTTCTGGATCTATCACTCAGGATCACAGGCTCTTTTTTGGTTTGATGTGTGGGATGGCCACCCACCTCTTCTCTTTGCTTATCCTCATCTTCAGCCCCTTTGTGATGTTTTTACCACTGTTGGCTAGGACACCGTTGAGCATTACAAGATCGCTGAGCATTGTGGTTTTGTTGTTACCTTTCATTGGAAGCTCCTTGTTGAATGGCCTCCGGGGGGGTCTGAGGGGAGTAGGCGGGAGCTTACTCATATTTTGGTCTCCCGTGCTTGTAATTCTTTTCGAGGCCCAAATATTTTGGCTTGGGATGATGTGGGTATTTCTGGGAAGTACTCTATGTCTACTGGATATAAGCAGTTGAGTAGGCAATTGTTTGGAGATATAGAGGTCCCTTGGTGGAAGAAAGTCTGGCACAAGTTGTCTTGGCCTAAGTGCAATTTCTTCATGTGGTTAGTGACTCAGAACAAGTGTCTCACTTGGGATAATCTTTGCAAGTGTGGTTTCCAAGGCCCCTCAAGATGTGTGTTGTGTCGTGATTCTGAAGAAAGTGTCTCTCATCTTTTCCTCTAGTGCCCTTACACTAGGGAGATTTGGCATTTTTGGTGGAGGGTGTGGAATACACCCTGCTGGCATGTTTGCTCGTTAGCTGAGTTTGTGGACCACTGGGGTCGGGCCCCTATTTCTACTTCCTTCCTTCAAGTTTCCTGGGGGATTGGCCCATCTTTCATTATATGGAATCTTTGTTTGGAGAGGAATCGTCGGATTTTTTAGGAAGTGTTGTTGGTGGCCTCTCGCCTGTGGCAGAAAATTTTGCATTCCTTGGGAGAAACTGTTGTTGCTAAGTGTGATATGTCTGTTTCGATGGCCCCTTGAGATGATTGTTTTAAACGTCTGCATCTTCCTCCTCTGCAACAGCAGCTCATGCGCAACAAATGTAGACATTCTACTCCGAAGGTGAATAGGGAGGGAAGATGGTCCCCTCCTCCTCAGGGAATCCTCAAACTTAACACGGATGGCTCTTCTCGTGGAAACCCTGGTCATGCTAGTATTGGTGGTGTTGGTTGGGATAGCTTTGGAGATGTTCAGTTTATTTTCTCGGTGTATAAGGGTGTTTATTCTAATAATTTAATGGAGGCTCAAGCGATTTTATTGGCGGTGGAGCATGGCAGCCAATTGGGGTGGTGCAGGATCATTTTTGAGTCTGACTCGCAGGTTGTGGTGAACCTATTGAGTAGGCAGAATTTAGATGATGTTAGCTGGCATTTGGCTTTGATTGTGGAAGAGATTCTCAACCTTTGTACTTCTTTGGAGGTTGCTACTTTCACTCATATTCCTAGGGAGTGGAATGGTGTTGTGGATGGTTTGGCTAAATGGGCCTCTAATCACGTTCATGACTGGACCGTGCTGGATCGAGGTCAATTACCCCTTGATTTGTCTCAACAATTGGACCACTTGGTGGAGCTTGGTAGGGCTATGTAACGGCCTTGCTTTGTATTTGTCCTTGATTTAATAAAGTTTTTACCCCTCTTTTATTTTAATAAATTAACTCTATCATTTGTCAATAATTTATCATAATAAAAATAAAACTATTCTTTTATGTCAATTTTAAAAATATTTACTAACCTTTCATAAATATTGAACAAATTGTTAGCAAATATATTTTAAAAGCACTTGAAAATTACTAGATATAAATCTTAAAATGGTCGTGTGCTAATAATTGTTTTTGATACTATGTGATATTTTGAATGTGGATGGTTTCATAGAGTTTATTTTTTTCTTAAATTTTTAAATAATATTATTTACTATGACAAGTAAACCTCATAAGCATATGAGTAGACATTGAAGAGCTGCAATCTTTAATCAGTCTAAATTATGCTTTACAAGTATATACATATTATCATTATCGAGGTGCTTACATCTTCATTAACATTAATTTTAAAAATAATATATATGATTTCATTGTTTCTTTTCAAAATAAAGATAATTCTCTAAAAATAAATACTAAATGTTAAAAAAATTTGAATTTCAACTTTTTATAATTAATATTTTTTCTTTACTTAACATTGTTCTTCTTAAATTTTTAAAATATAATATTTTTTAAAAAAAAATTTATCTTATACACTCTTTTCAAAAATATAAAATGGAAAGTGACCTTTAGTTCTAATAATAATGAAATGAATTTTTTTTAGCATAAAATGTATTAAATCTATTTTTTTTAGTTTTAAATATATTATGTAATTATTTGGTTGATGGTTAAAAAAAAATATTATTATATTGTAAAATATAATTTCGTAAATATGATTTACAATTCATTTTGTCTTTTTCAATATTTCACATATATTATACATGAACTTTCAACTCATAATCTAAATGAAAATATAATTTAATTGTTTTTCTAAATATTATACCTTGACTAAATATTGTACTAGGCATAATTAAATTAAAAATAATCATAACATTTAGTGAAACAATTAATTTATCTTTTTATTTAAATTATGAACTACAAACACATACAATATATAAAATATTTGAAAAGCCATCTCAAAAACAAAATGAATTGTAATCTGATTTGAAAAAGCTTTTGGTTCTTCTTTAAATCATCCTAAGAACAAAATGAATTGTAAATCTGATCTGAAAAAGTTTTTGGTTCTACTTCTGATTCAATTTTTATCAATCTCCATTCACGTAACTGTCTAAATGATTACACTTTTAAAATAAATTGTAAATCTGATTTGAAAAAGCTTTTGATTCAATTTTGATCAATCTCCATCTACATAACTATCTAAATGATTATTCTTCTAAAATAAATTGTAAATCTGATTTGAAAAATCTTCTATTCTACTTTTGATTCAATTTTGATCAATCTCCATCTACGTAACTGTCTAAATGATTACACTTTTAAAATAAATTGTAAATCTGATTTGAAAAAGCTTTTGGTTCTACTTTTGATTCAATTTTGATCAATCTCCATTTGCATAACTGTTTAAATGATTTTATGTTTAAAATAAATTGTCAATCTGATTTGAAAAAACTTTTGTTTTATGTTTGATTCAATTTTGATCAATTTCCATCTACATGACTATACGTTTAAAATAAATTGTAAATCTGATATGAAAAAGCTTTTGTTCTACTCTTGATTCAATTTTGATCAATCTCCATCTACATAACTGTCTAAATGATTATACTTTTAAAATAAATTGTAAATCTGATTTAAAAAAGCTTTTGGTTCTACTTTTTATTCAATTTCTATCAATTTCCATCTACTAACTGTTTAAATGACTACATGTGTAAAATAAATTGTAAATCTGATTTTAAAAATCAATCTCTATCTACCTAGCTAACTAAAAATATACTGCAAATTAGTTTTTAATACTTTTATTCTAGTTAGATTTAGTTTGAATCAATCGCCATCTAACTGACCCAAAAAAATGCAAATATGATTTTATTTTATTGTGTACTGAATTGAATTGAAATCAGTCTCCATCTAACTAGCTGTCTAGATGATTATAAGACAGAGACAAATGGGAGAAACAACCAATCTTACGTCTGCCCATTTTGTATATAAAATATTGAATGGAATCTATGGCTTAGAAAAGGAGCACTTTACTGTCTGATTGATATTGCTGTTGGATTTTGGCCAGCAATTTGATTCCACAGCTCTCCATCATCATGTGCTCACATTACTTTTCCCTTCATACAGCTGTACGGATTATTTAATGGCCAACACAAACAAAGAAATATTTAACCAATTTTATTATTGTTAGAAGCATTTTCATTTATTTGTAAACTGCAATAATATCAAATCTGTTACGGTCATGGTAAGTTTATAAAATAGCAGTTACCAATCAGTGAGTATGGGTGGTTATTTTTTTTATCAATAATCCAATTTTGAGGGGCATCAGTGTGTCTTCAATAACTGCCAAGTCATTGTCTATACCAAAGGGGAGAGGTGAAATAATTTCTAGGGATTGATGTTTTGATTTAGTCTATTGAGAAGAGGACATAGATGTTGATATTTGCTTAATTTAAGTGTTTTTATTAAAAAATAGAAATTTGTTAATGATTTGTTCAAAGAAAATGTATCTCAGCATCCATTATTTTTCTTTAAAACTTTGTATCCTCACTATAATAGTGATTAATATATGTGGTATAATAATTATTCTTTTTATGGTTGTATAGAAACAGTCAACCATTCTTTTGGCTCTACTATCTATTGGTTCTAAGTAGTTTAAACTTGTAAATAGGATTTTATTATTATTTTTTGATTTAAACTCTTCATTCGGCATGTGATTTTTTTGGGTGATTGGTTATGAATACTAATTAAATTCATATAAATTTAACATACTTCTAGAATGGGGATTATGTTCAATGTTTTGATTATACGGGAAAAACAGGTTTTGAAGGGACTTGAAACCCTTTACAACATGAGATACAAAATGTTGGTAAGAAGATAGGCAAAAATATACCAGCAGCATACCAACGCTAAGAAACCAAGGCAGACAAAGTGCTGAACAAAAGATAAAACAGTAAACCAACAACAACACTCAACAACAACAAAACCAAGCAAGGCCAACGGAAGTAAAATAATAGATCAAACACTAATTAGGGATTATGCTCAATGTTTGAAAAGATAAAAAATTAACTTTAATTTAAGGGGTTTCTATTTATTCACATTTCTTCTTGTACATTAAGTCTATGGTTAAAATTATAATGTTCTTCTACAAATTCATATGCAAGATAACAAAGTTGTCTTGGAAGTTTCTCATTTGTAGACTCATATTGAGCATTGGTATAATAATCCTTTTGATGGTATGCCAATGTCACATTCCCCATCTAGCAAGGGTTCTTCCTATCATTGAGGTCACATATATGATTGCAATCATATTGATCATACTAGACACAATTTATATGGGTCCCATGAATCTCCTCACCATTGAGGGCGTGGATGATCTTAGAAAATATTCTCTTCATTTTTTATCCTCGTGACAATGCTACTTCTAGTTGGCCTAATTGTGGCAAGGTTTATTGACTAAGTTTGTATTTTTCTCTAATGAGAGTTACCACTTGACATGAAGAAGGAAATGAAGGTGTTATTATAGAGTGGGAGCCTATTCCTAACATTTGGGTAAAACCTCTCAAATGGTTGGGATTTTTTTTACAGTGACCCACCTCATCCTCATACGAGTTCTATATCTCTTGTAGCTTGGTGATTTTATCATTTTTGTTTAAGTTTTTTCCTTTTCTATAATTTTTGAACTATGACTCCATTCCGCCCATTCCTTTTTAGAAAAATAATAATATAATATATTTTTTAAAGTAATATAATATATATGTTCATTCATTAAAAAAATTATGCTCTTTAAGTAATCATATAAATTTAATATGAAAGGAAAATGAATGATAACATTAAGATAATTGAGGACACAAGAAATTTTACTTTAAAGAACCATAATTATACCTAGAAAATAAAACACCAAAAGTGAGGTAAATGGCCTTCTTATTTAGTACCTATAATGAAACATATAATCTTATGTCCCTTGGGTATACAATTGACTTGAAATAATAATGTTCAATACCAAAGGTATCTCACAATAACTCTCTTTTAATTGTATTTCACCTATTACAATCTTCTTGTTCACTTGGAACACTTCAATGACCTTTAATTTCATTTCAATGCCCTAAAATTTTATTAAAAATCCATTTAAAATGTATAATTATCCTTTTCAAAAGCATCATAAAATGTGAAAGGATGCTAAGAAATTGAAAAGTGTAGAATTCAAAACACCAAAAGTTTGTTTTTGGATACATAATGAAACTACCATTTGGTACACATAAGCATTTACATAGTTTTTTTTTATTGCAAGAAGAACTTTATTAATAAAAACAAATAATCAACATACAAGAATTACAATAGAATAACAACACAAATGTTGTTGTAACTAGGAAGAAAATAGTCTGAGAAAAGAAACATCAAAGCTATTAGAAAACAACAAATTACAACAGATGATGTTAAACAAAATAACAAGTCACAAAAGCCTATAATGGCAGATTGTTACCTAAAAAATAACCATTGCATGGTCCAAAATACACCTAGCAGCAATGTTGTTAAAATTTAGCTAAGTAATTGGATCTTGTAGCAATAAATAACAAGCCTCATCCACATTACAAAGACCCTAGCATTCCATTTCCAACAACACACACCCTAAAGAAATACATAAGCAATGTTTATTTGAGTTGGAAATGTATAGCACAATCTCTCTCTTCCTCCAATCATGCTTGTCCACTATAAATTTAAAAAACTTGCACATACCTTGAAGAAACACATAAGCAATGTGTATTTGAGTTGGAATTGTACAACACAATCCTCTCTCTTCCAATCATGCCTATCCAATAGAAATTTAAACAACTTCTTTTCCCCCATCTTCTCTGGAGATTAATTCTCTGGTCATTTCTTCCCAGAACTCCAAATCAGCTTGTGTTGGTCACAAAAAGCCAACTTCGACTGATACACTTGTTTCATTATTCTTTAAATAGTAGAATTAAAACTCATATATCTCAATGGAGAAATCAAAAATCCTTTTTGGTGGTAGTCCAGGTAATTCTTCTGGAAACACATCCGCAAACTTTCACAAGATAGGATATCTTTCCATATCTATCTCTCTTGTTTCCCTCATTTCACCTTCTTCCATCTCTTGGTAATCTTCTAATCCATAGTTGACCATACCATCTTGTGAATCTCTTTCCTTATATTCTTCAAGCTTTCCCATCTTTATTACAAAAATCTTACATCCTTTCTTCTTAGCCCTAATTAGTTGCATAGTAGAAATTTGACATAATTTGACTTCCCTAGGTATCCCTTGCAACATTACTTGGTTACCTATATCATCCAAACACTCTACAGTTTTGGCATGGCAATCTATCTTGGCCTTATGCTTCCAAAGCCAATTCATTCCTAGGATAAAATCATAGGATCCTAAGGGTGTTACATATAGTTTTACCTCCGTAGAAAAACAAGGTAGCTCAATCCTAGCTTCGAACAAACATTGTTCCACCATTGCTCTTGTTTGGTTTGTATATTCTATAACCCATGACTTTGTCATGTAACCGACTTTCCTAGATATTTTCTCTGTTATTCTAGGTGAAAAAAAAATCAGTAGCTCCAGTATCTATAAGTATGGAAATGGGTAAGCCAAAAAAAAATACCTAGAGTCTCCACTGGAGTAACTTGATACTTCGCTTGACCTTCGTCCAACGCAGCATGAATCTTCTACTAGAACACCACTGGCTAGGAAGGAATTGGATTTCCATAAGGTCATGACCCAGAAGATTTATTGGGACAATTCGATGCATAATGGTCTCCTCCACATGTTAAACATCCCATTGTTGTTCCTTTCTTCCTTGCAGGTTCACTAGGTTCACTAGCATTACTTCCAGCATTATTCACATTACCACCATTGAAATTATTCCTTCTGTGTTCCTTCCTTCATTCTCTCCCATTATTTTGGGATCCCTTATGCCCTTGCTTCTGAAAATATTGCACCCCTTCAAACTTCCTTGGAGTTGGTTTAACTTGAGCTCTTGTGAACTTCTTACAATTCCTATTCTCTTGGTAGATGGAGATGGATTTGAGCTTCTGCTCCTGCTTAACAACCTTCTCATACACTAGATCCATATTGGTTGGACCATGAACATCTACCTCACCCCCAATCTGACTATTAATCCCCATGATGAATTTCCTTATGCGGTATCATGAACATCCTTTCGATACATTGGTACATAACGTAATAGACAGGTAAACTTTTCCTAGTACTCATTAACTGATATCTCTCCTTATCTCATGTTTTGAAAATCAATTTTTTTGGTCAAAAAAGAGTTGAGGTAACCATCCTTTCTAGAATATTTCCACAAACTCATTTGATGTAAGTTTCAAAGAATTGAGACAGAGTTCCATTTTCTCATTCATCCACTAGTTAGAGGCTTCTCCTGCTAACTGATAGGCTCCCCATATTGCTTTCATGATATTATAATAGTTTTAGATCTCAAAATATTTCTCCATCTGGATCAACCATGCCTCAAATTCTTCTCCACTGGTGCTACCTTCAAATGTGTGTGGGGTTATTTTCCTCCTGTCCCTAGAAATTTCAATAGCCATAAAATTCCTACTAGTTCCTTCAAATAGAGAGGGTGATTTCTCTTTCTCATGTTTATTGATTTGATCATGATCGTGAGAATTTTCTCCCTCATCCTCATTATTTGGAACTTCTTGCTCTACTCTATCTTTTACCCCTACTTCCTACTTAAGATTCCCCAACCTTGCATTGGTTTCTTGAATGATAGCTAAATTTTGATCCAATTTAGCTTCATCACCCACTGGACCTTGCCCAACTTCATGACTCCCTCTAGGATTGGTCCTAGTTTTAACCATGTTTGCAAGAAAAGATTTATACCTTAAGGTTCATCTTTATTAGATTCAATCATGTTCTTACTATCTTGTGGAAAATATTTAAATGAGCATTCATTTGCACACAAAAGAAATGTCACACGCAATTTGAGCACAAGCTATTGATAGCCACATGATTTTATTATTTTCGAGGATCACAAAATCCTTTCAATTACATAGAGTGACTATTCAAATAGTTGAGTAAGAGTATCCCTCAGATTCACTCTCTGACATATAACTTAATGGGGTATACCCTACAAATTTTTGTTCATATCTATCCCAAAATAGATAGTAACCTTCAGATTTATCATTTGATACATAGTTGTGAGGCACATAACCCTTTGATTCATTACTTGAGGAAATTGCAATCACTTCCATCAACATAATAACTCTAGGGTCTCTAAATGTGAATGTTGGACTGACACTCCCTTCCAAGGGCATATCCCTAGAAAGTGACAATGAATCAAACTTTGTTGGTGAAACTAGAGGTAGATAGTTGAAATTGGCTTCCTCCTTCATCCTTCTCTTTACTTCACTAATTTGAGAAAGAGAATTACTAAAGGTCTCAATATCGCTTAACCAGACATCATTATCATAGTTGGTACCCTCTATCATACGAACAATGGCCTATTTTTCCTTCTTGGCTTTTAGGTAGTGATCGTTACTAATTACTGGCTTTCTTGCAGTTAACCTGAGACGTACCATTCTGGCACAAGAATTCCAAACGTTAGTCTTATTCGATGTTGGATGGAAAGTATGATGATCCCATAGGTTCCAGAGCTAAACCTAGTAGCTCTGATACCATGTGTAACATGCCAATTTCTCATGCAACTTAACTTCCTAAGTTTTCACTTTCAAGTAAATAAACTATATATGTTTTAAACCATTGCAATAAAAATTATTTTATAAAGAGAGAAAGAATGAACATAGATGACATAAAAAATTCCATTCATTGATTTCATTTTCAATACAATAATCATCATGTTACAATATTTCCAAGATTGTAAACAATTACATACATAGCTCATCTAAGCTTTAAAGCAACATATACAAATGGTCCAAGAATCTTCTACAGAAGTTGATCACTAGCTAAGGAGGAGAAGCATCACTCATATGCAGTCCCTCACACATCTATCATTGGATAGATGGCCCTACCGTTCGACAAAGATATTGGTGAAGAAACCTCGTAACTTTAACCTTAGTGAGCTTAGTGTTGTGCCCTACATAACTAGAACTTGTAGATCTTACAATCCTAATCTAGCATGCATAAAAAGGAACATGGTGAACTGATAGTGGAGCCAAAGGAAAACACACTACTTTGGCCAAAGTATTCTCACTCAGTACTTCAAGTGACAGTCATCCTATCCACATACACTACCCTAGCTCGTTCTAACTTTAGACCATCATATCTATGTATAGGTAAACCTTCAATAGGTAACCATTAACCTCTTATTTGACCTATTCCCTTTACCAAAATCTCAATGGCATCTCTAGAAAATAACATAATAAAAAGCATAAGTTACCCCCCTTTCAAGGATAACCTAACCCTAGGTATAGCTCATAAGATTCAAAGTTCACAAACAACTTTTACATAAATTAACTTATCAAGCTATATCCAATTTGTCATTCCTAGAATGTACTATTATAGATGTCAACCAATCACTCCTTAATATGGAGTAAATAAAAACACTTATGTGGAAATCAAATCACAAGACCTTTCCTCTTTTATAAGCAATTATACTATTACTCTATTTCAAGCAAACTAGTGCATTTCCAAAACAAACATTCAAGGGTAAACCCACAAAAGTGGTTTACAATTCAAATGAGGAAGGAAAAGTTGCAAAAAAAGACCCCATGTAAAAAAAAAAATTTTGGGGTTTGAACGAACTATTTGGTTCGAGCGAACCAAAAGAGGGTTCGCTAGAACCTGAGCTTGAGCGAACCCATTAAATGCAAGGTCTCGCCTTTAAAAAAAAACCTTTTTGAAAGGGAGTTTGATCGAACCCCTAGTTCCTGAACCCTTGGGGATTCACTTGAACCCCCCCTGGTTCACCCAAACCCCCCTTTTCCCACCTTCTCACCCTTTGGCACCAAAAAACTCCAAAAATTTTCCCTTTGAAGCTTGGGTTGAGGATGAAAATGGAGGAGACTTCATAGACCCAATTGGATGATGGTAGTCCTCAAAACGAGCTATCCAATTAATATAATTTTAATATTTTTTGGTTTTATTATGTATTTGTTTTTTTAGTTTTATTAAACATAGGTTTTGCACTCAAAATCAAGCTATTTGTTTTGCACGTGTGGAAAAATAGCAGATTATCAAAAGAAAATTTAAAATATGGGTGCACCAAATATTGAAGTCCTTGATCCAACAAAAAAACTTGAATTTTGATACATTCAAAAAAAATTTATGTTGTATACAGTCCGCCTATGTTTGAGTTGTAATTGATTTGACTTCAAAACTTGATTAAGGAAAAATATTCAATAAAAAACTATAAAACCAATTGGAAGCACTAGATATCGTAGTTACAAATCTAAATTAAAAAAAAAAAAAAAGAATTTTATCCTTCATGGAAAAAACGTTATGTTGCATACGGTGAACATCACTCAAAAATGTTGTTTACTGAAAAAACTAGGTTTTGAAGGAGATGGAAAAAGAAGTGCAATCTAATTCCAAGTTTTTTGAAAAAAATATACTTAGAATCTACAGACAAAATGCCACAAATCACTAGTTTGCATCATCTTCAAATTCCTCACGGTTTAGCCTCTATAGGTGCCTGAAAGTGAAGATTTAGTTAGAAAAAATTATTTCAATGTCCAATTTGGCCAAAAATTGCAAACCAGGTATTGTGGGATCACCCTCAAGGAAAACGATCTTTCAAATTTAAAGAAAAAACCTAAGAAGAATAGAATTACATGCCTATCAATCGCTTAATCCAATCGACTCTTGGAATTCCTAACTTGGCCTCCTCTTAATATCAACTTAGCAACCAACTTCTCTCAACTAATCTCACTATATTCTCCTCACAAAAGCTATCAACAATTTAAAGACCACTTAATGAAAACTACAACAAAAATGGAGCAACATAGTGTTGCAAATGAAAAGTGTATGAAATGAGGTGAATTCACCCTATATTTATACCCAAAATCCAATTTCACAAGGCTATAAACAAGGTTCAATATATGCCACTTCTCAGCCAAAAAAAATGAATTAGCTTGCCAGTAGAAAGGTGGCAGAATCCTATCAATTTAGTCATCAAAACTATACAATAAATGGATCAAATTCTTGCCACAACAGGTTTGAAAAATTCATAAAGCACATGCTTTATACAACAATTCAGTTTCCAAGCAAGATAGACTTCTAAAGTAATCAGAGAATTCATAATATGACACCAAGTTTGCAACACATTCCCTATTCTCAAGCCCACAGTTTAGCAATGGAAATGGTCAATCATATAATAGGTGCACATACTTCAGTCGACTTAGTCCAGAATTGAAAGGCGACACATAACTTGGTTCAGCCTCTTATCATTTATATTTGTTGTTTGACTTGGTACATTGCCTCAATGATATGTGTTGCACTTTAATTTTGTTTCATTATTCTTTAAATAGTAGACTTAAATCTCATGTATTTCCTTTGCATTTTATCTTGAATGATAAATGTGCCTTAATATTCACTTAAGCGCTTATTACATATTGCGTTGTATTTTACATTTCATCAACCATAACATATGTTATATGAATTTTCCTTAAATACTTGCATTATATATATAAATATATATACATATATATGTACATATATATATTGATAAATAGCATTCAATGCTATATATATGTATATATATTCTATTATATATGTATACTTCTTGACAAATAAATATGTATACATTTGATATTCAAATGCATAAGATCAAGTTAACATTTCATACACCATATAATTTGTGTATATATATACATATATACATATATATGTATATATATATATATATATGTATATATATATATATATATATATATATATATATATATATATATGTATATATATATGTATATATATATATATGTCTATATATATGTATATGTATACATATATATATGTCTATATATATGTATATGTATACATATATATATGTCTATATATATGTATATGTATACATATATATATGTCTATATATATGTATATGTATACATATATATATGTATATGTATGTATATATATATCATATATGTATCTATATATGTATATATATATATATATATATATATATCTATATATTATATACATATATATATCTGTATACTATATAAATGTATATGTATACATACATATATACATATATATACATTTGATTACACAACCACATACATAAACAATTACTATTTTATTGATAGGCACATATACGTATGATGTATACATATATATACATACATGTCACATTGTCCTCCTGATATCACCATGCCCATAAGCAACCCATCCATAAGTGTGCATAGGTATGTCTACCTATGTACTCTCATGTATGTGTTCCTTCATGCATATGGATCATCATCGATATGCATATATATACATTCAACGTAGGTACATCTCATCAATCAAGTATAGTAATATAAGTAATTACTCACATACACCAAGAACTAAACATAATCCAAGAATTCTCCTAATAGTAATCAAGATCCTTCCTAATGCAAACACGTCATATTAAAGGATAACTTACCAATTCCAAAACACTATGACTTGACTCAACCATTCTATTAGCGTGTGTGTGTGTGTATAAGCTCAATTAGGTTTTATTATCGGTTATTTCACCACGTTCTTCTCCTAAGTGATAATTCCCCTCACTTTCAGAGGATTGATTTTGAAATTGCATCCAACTTAACACATTTTCATGGTAGTCAGTCGTTCATCAATACAAACATTTGTATTATACCTTTCATAGTTAGAATATCAAATCAATAACCATACATTCTAGATTTTCATTCCATTAATATCAAATGAAACAAACATTCATTCATACTTTTCTCACAACAAGGTATAATCACATATATATATCCAATCAGAATTCCAAATACATTCACATATGCAATAGTTTACCCTAACATAGTAATAGTAAATAGGTAAATGCACAATGGAGTGTGACATTATATTTCGATATATTCTTAAAGGTATCCAAGTTAACATCTCACTAGAATTTTTATAAACAAGTGGAAAGATTTTCTTAGGAATTTGCATTCCCAAAGTGTTATGGTGTTGAAGACACCTCTAACCTAACCTATGGAAACATATTTTTCCACATTGGAAATGGAATTCAAATAAATTTAACAAAGTGATGTTTGGAAATAATTGAAAACTACTAAGTTGCACCATATTTTCCTCCCAAGAATGTCAAGGATGTTTAACAAGAAATTCTCTAGCACCAAGTGATCATGGACATATCCACCATAAAGAAATTTTGGGTCAATGATTGTTGTGATGGTTCTTTTCATGGTAGGAGTAACAATACAAAAAAATGGTCACATATATTATGAAACCTCCTCCTTGCACTCATGAATTCCCAATTGATAACCATTCACTACTTCATTCTTCATGTGGTTGAAGCCTATTCCTTGGCTCATGTTTAAATAGGAAAAATATCTCCTATAAAACTCAATAAAGACCAAGATATCCTATAGAGGATATAACCATGTGGGTCAAAAAACACATAGAGCTACTTACACATGAGTTGGACCTTAGCTCATATATCTTCGACACTCTAATTTACCACATTTTGTATGAGATCTCACTTAAGTTATCTCAATATTCTTTGTAATTTTAAATGATGATCTTTTCCCTATGATCAATCACATGGTTATAATATGTATATGTATGTGTGTATGTAACACCTCCTCCTTGCACTCATGAATTCCCAAACGGATA
This sequence comes from Sequoiadendron giganteum, assembly GCA_007115665.2. Taxonomy (NCBI): domain Eukaryota; kingdom Viridiplantae; phylum Streptophyta; class Pinopsida; order Cupressales; family Cupressaceae; genus Sequoiadendron; species Sequoiadendron giganteum. The sequence continues at coordinate 181,942,168 of CM021100.1, forward strand.
ACCATTCACTACACCATTCTTCACGTGGTTGAATCCTATTCCTTGACTCATGTTTAAATAGGAAAAATATCTATACTATCAAACTCAATAAATACCAAGATATTCTATAGAGGATATAACCATGTGGGTAAAACAACACATAGAGCCACTTACACATGAGATGTAGCTTAGCTCATATATCTTTGAGACTCTAATTTACCACATTCTTTATGAGATCCCTCTTAAGCGATGTCAATATTATTTATAACTTGAAATGATGATCTCTTCCCCATGATCAATCACATGGTTAGATGTATGTGTATGTGTGTGTGTGTGTGTTTGTGTGTGTGTACATATGTATGTATGTATGCATTTTAATATAATAATCTAGATTATTTATTTATTAGTTTTATCCATGCACCTATCCCCACACATTCATTAAAACCATCTTGATTTTACTAGTTTGGTGTCCCAAGTTGTTCCCATGAATGCAAGATCCATCCCTTAGCTATGAATCTAACCCCTAAAAATTAAAATTAAAGTCCAAAATTTGGCTAACTCTTGCACATTCATTCCTCACTTACAATTAACTAAAACATATTTGCATGATTTAATTGTATTTGTTTGATGTATATGTATCTTTTTATCATTCCACAAATATTTTTATCATTCTAAGAACACACCAATTAGAGCACCTAAATAAAATCAACATATGCATAATGATCCCAGGACACTTGAATGTACAGAGAGTTTTGTTTATGATCATTAGCACTATGAGAAATTTGAGATTTTCAAGGGTTGATGAGGAGAATGTATATCCTATCAATTTGGTAGCCCTCTAAAGGCACTCATAAATGTCACTAGACCAAGCAATAGTTAGATAATAATGAATTCAATGAAATGTGAAGCATGAGTGCATAGAAAACTAGATAGTTTCTAAGGGAAAAGATCAAACCCATGTCCATAGGTTTGACCCCTCATAGAGCATGTAGACTATTTCAAATTAAATGTGGATTATAGATAGATACATACCTTTTCTGGTCCTAAGATATTTATATTTTGGCACCTGCCCTTTATTTAGACACCGCCTTCTTATCTAGAGCTAATTGTAAAATTATCCTTCTTTACATTTAATTTTCTAAATTAACATTTATTGTTCCAACTTCCTAATATCTAAAATTCAAGGTAGATTATAGATACAGTCATACATTTTCTAGTCCTGAGATATTTAGATTTTAGCACCTACATGATTTGGACGTTGCCTTCTTATCTATAGCTATTTATCATTATCATTCTTTGCATTTACTTTTCTAAATTAACATTAACTATTCCAACTTCCTAATATCTAGAGTTCAAGGTAGATTATAGATAGATACATACATTTTCTAGTCTTGAGATATTTAGATTTTAGTACCTACATTTGATTTAGACATTGCCTTCTTATCTATAGATTAGTTTGTATGCTCATTACTTATTTTAATTAAAAGTCTAGATAGCATATTCTACTTAAAGAAAACTTTATTTTCCTTTCCATTGTTAAAACAACTTGTAAGACCAAGGAATGCTAAAAGAAAGGATAACAAACACAAATAAATGTAATAAAGTTGTAAAATTTTGAGAACAAAGATGTCAAGTGACTCTTGTTCTAGTGGTGAATTTGAATGATTCACAAAGAACCCATTAATGATAGTCTTGATATATATAAAGTATGTGATGCTCTAAAAAACAAGATTAGAATCATATTTGAAACGACTTTGAAAAAGTAAATATCCTTCAATTCTTATCTTTAAATCTGAAAGAAATCAATTATTCATACACCTTATTATTTGAACTTCTAATTCCAATAAATTACTAAAACAATTCATAAATATTAATCCAATCCTTAGAAAACACTTAGAAACCCACCAAACCTTTCCCTTTTTCACTAGTCGGTTACAAGGCCTTACTTTTTAAAACAAATTTTAACCATATATGGCCGATTGAGAATATTTTCTAAGTAGTGGACATCAAATTATGAAGTGGATGGAATTTGTCCCCACTAACCCAAAGGTAGTTATGGGTAGCTATCCAAAGACATGACGTCACATTCATAAAATATGGAACGTCCAATTTTTTAATTGACACTAAACAACTAAATGGCAAGGGAGGGAAAACTTATCTCCCATGGGTAACCAACTAACGAAAAAAATCAACTAATAAATCCCACCCTAGTCCAAAAGATGAGGGTATACGTCTAAATATAATATAATAATAAGTAATAAAATCGAATAGGATTTTGTTAAAGTTACTTGTAGGTCATGTTTGAAATGAAAAAAATTAAGAACATAATGATGTATGAGATGTTCTTAATAAAAATAATTTTCTTTTTTCTTATTTATGGAAGTATAGGTGTTTGATATTTTTCAATGATCATAATATCTTTATATGACGAACATATCTCTTGTAAGATCTTATGAAAGTGAAAGACTTTCATTTACAAGTTAACAATATATTTATATTTAAGTTAAAATTGGTCAAATACATTATTAAGTGAAAATTTTATTATCAATAGTGTGTACCTTTTTAGTATATGATCTATGTTTATAGTTAAAGAAGATTTTAGTTGAATTTATGTTACATTAAGAACATGTATTATACTATGTAAGATATGAGTATCAAATTGGTGTTGATAATAGCATTCTAATTGAGAGTAAATGCTATTATTTTCTTTTTTATTAGATTTTATTATAATCTTTTGATTATTATCACTTTAAATGTTTAGTTCTTGTTTAATATGTATATGTCTTTACAAAATTATAAATTAATTATTTTACTAGTAAAATACGGTTCAGGTAGTAAATGTGAAAAAGGTATATATATTAGTACTTCTCTCTATTTTTCAGTCATTTTGAGTTATTTGTCTTATATGCAATGACTAATGTACAAGTGACATATAGTTTATATGTAAAAGTCAACAAATGGCATGATCTTGAACCCGTATGTCCCAAGATTATGGCCTTGATCTTTAGTTCTCCCATCTCTAAGATTTGGTTGAATCCATTGTTGTGGATTTGAACTTAGTTTAGATTCACAACTACAAATTACATCCCCCAATATTATAAGTTTATTTTTAATCTTAGGCCCAAGTCAAATGCATTTCAACTAGCTGGTATTTACCAACTTGAATGCAAAATAATTAAAACTGCACTTTAAACCATAATTCATTTGAATCATTTAGAACTCATCAAATAATTATCATATAACATCAACAAATTAGCCTTGCATCATCAATACATCAACAAAAATATATTAGCCTTAAGGCATCTACATGGGTTTTTAAATGTTTTGGAACTTGTTGAAATCAATGAGTCAATTATAAGGATTTTATTAAGGTATTTTGAAGGGATAAGTTTGCCTCCCTTTCTGATCATAAAAATATTGCTAGTGTCTATTGATACCACGATGTTTAGATAGTGGAGGCAAGCAAGATTATGAAAACCATAACCATCTAGGTCAAATTTTTGGATTAGGAGTTGAATGAATAGATGTAAAGATAATTTAAGTAGCTATAAAAATGACCCAAAGTAATGTGAAGTTAAAATTTAACAATTTGACAATTGTCATTTGAGGTGTGGCTAAGCATGGAATGCAATGTTGAATCATCAAGAACCATATTTGATAGATTATTCACTATAAAACCCTAGAGGTAAGTACATTTATTTATTAAATCATTTTAATAGTTATTTATAAATATATGTGCATATGATTCCAATTTTAGTTCTTAATTTCAGGGTGATTTTCTTATGGTTGTTGATTAATTATTTTACCTAGATTATTTGTGTAGGAAGCAATAATTTTCCATACACAAATTGGTGTATTTAAACAATCTTACACTCTTTCTGATTTTAGCTAAATAGATATTTATTTGCTAATTTTATTTTTAGATTTGATTATATTTGGGTTTTTTTTAATTTTATATCATAATTTTCATGTCACAATAGATTCCTAAATATTTTCTTTAGTAATTATTTTCTTCCTCCTCTCCTAATGATAAGATAGGCAATGATTATATTTTCACATGCATATACCTTGATGGGTTTCTTTTTCTTACATGTACATGATATTGGATCATTTTCTATATACATTGTTTCTAATGCTAATATGATTATATCATATGTTCTTATATGTTTATTCTTCATTGTATGAATTCATATCACTTAAAGTGGTGTCTACTTGTGCTTCATTTCTTCATTCTTCTAGCGGTTGTTCTTCTAGGATATTTAGGGCTCGTCATCTATGGGTTTCCATGATTCTATTTATTTAGATGATCCCCTTCTTTAATTCTTATGTACAAGATTTTTGAATACAAAATACCACCACTTGTGTTTAGTTTTGCATAGCCTACATTATATGTTTTTCCTTCAATGGCTTCATCTTTTCATCATCTTATAAAACATGTTATACTTGACCCACCAATATATAACCCTTGCCATTTTTATGTGACATCAAATTCACAATATCATCATCAAGTTGGATATACTTATCAAACAATGGCTAGGAGACATTAAATTATACCAAATTGGTCAACTTGAAGTGAGAAAGTATTGCCTCCTCCACACAAGTTGACATCAAAACAAAATAAATAATATGATTTAAATTTTCCATCAAGTGAGAAAGTATACACATCATGTATATAGAGAAGTTTGAAGAAATATTTAGAAAATATCACCATAACATCAAATGTCAATATTAAAGATGTTGCCACAACTCTAAAACCCATTTATCATAATGGCTCTAAGATTTCATTTGGTGCCCATGAGTTTCCTAGCCTGACAATTATTCAAAAGTATTTAACATTATATATTATGGTCAAATTTTGGGAACACAATATAAAAATATCTTTAGTAGACAATAGATCTAGTTTAAACATATGTAACAACATATTTTTGGATCAAGTACTCTCAATTCAAAAAAAATACACAAATTAGAGGTCACCATTAAAAGATTTTATAATTTGGAATAGGAATCACTTGGAGCTATTAATTTTCCCCATACACTTGGACCACTCACTATTAATCATGTGATTCATTAGAAGTGAGCTTATACTAATATTTTTGGCCCTCCATCCTTGATTAAACTCTATGAGATTATTCCCCTCTATAATTCATCATTCTTTGAGTTTCATTCATTAAAATAAGAGGTATGCACATGGTACATGGTACATGGTACATGGTACATGTAGAAGATAATTCTTATATATATTTTTAGTTGGATAAAGAGCATAATATTCTTAAATTATCTACTAGATTGTTTACATATCCATTAACAAAGAACAAATGCCCTCTATTATTAATGATGGATGGTTTTTCTAGTTACAACTAGATAAAATTTAAGGAATCAAATTAGTACAAGATAATATTCACCACCCCATGGAGCACATATGTCTATGTATGAATGCTTATTGATATAAAAAAACACTAAAGCTACATTTCAATGAATTATAGATATGGTTTTTGTGAATATAATTGACATCATAATGGAGGTTTATTAGGATGAGTTGACAACCTTTTCAAAGAAATTCGAAGATCACTCTAGTCATCTAGAAAATATTTTTCAGAGGTGCCTCAAATAATGTATCTCTTTTAGCCCAAAGAAGTGAATTTTTTGGGTTAATAAATGTAAATTGTTGGCACATATAGTGTCCAAATATGGGATAAGAATTGATATAGAGATGGTAGAATCTATTGATAAAATCCATCAACCCAAAACTATGAAACATATTTAGTACTCTTTCAAGAAAAAAAAATTGTTAGAAGGTTTATCCCAAACTTTGTTGAGAGAATGAAAGTAATATAAATAAATTTTGAATAAAATAAAAATAATTGTATGGGAAGGTGACTCAACTGAATTTTTTAAAGGTGTAAAGGAATAAATCAGATAGAATCAATTGAAAAAAATTAGTTATTTTATTTTTCCTCTTTTCATACTATAGTTGTACTTCTTTTACAAAAGAACCAAGATAGGTATTAACCATCTCATTATTTATAAAATAACTTTAATGAGCTGAACTAGAGTATGATGCCATGGAAAATTAGGCTTATATCTTATTCAAGGTTGTAAAAAACATCATACCTTATTTGGTTGACACTAAAACTATTGTATATATAACCCAAGCTAATATGAAAGATATTTTCACTCAACAAAAGGTGACTAGAAGAACATGCAAATGGAGCAATAAGATGTAGGAGTTTTATAATAAGATCCAAGTCACCAATTTGGTCCAATAATAGGGTTTACCCAAGCTAATGGTAGAATAAAACTTGGAGGTAGCTAATGTAAACCAAATTAGCACTAAAGAGGAGAAGAAATGGAGTGCACGGTATAACATTGCCCCTAGTACAATGACACAATTTACTATTTGTATTTCATGAACTTCCCAAAAATAATGATTGAAAATTAGAGGAAAAATCTCAAGTCACATGCTTAGAAATACACTCTAATTGATGGGAATCTCATGTGGAGAAACAAGGATAGTGTCTTTTTAAGATTTCTAAATAAAGAAGAAGCTAGCATGGTATTAGTTGAGATGTTTGTTGATGCATGTGATGGATATTTTAAAGCAAAAAGTACTACTAAAAGAAAATTGAGATTTAGCTACTAGTAGCCATTCATAGTTGTTGATGTGCACAATATGATGAGAAAGTGTGATGCTTAAAAAAATATAGGGAAATTAAAGGGATCTAGGGCTCTACCTTTGAGGCCCTTAGTAGTGGAAGTCCCCTTACAACAATGGGTCATATATTTCATTGGTGATATCATTGAGAAGTCGAATGGAGGCTTCAAGTAGATCCTCTTAGCCTTAGGTCAATTTAAAAATAGGTTGAATTAATCCCAACTAAGCAGGCTACAAGTAAATTTGTGAATGATTTCATTGTAGACCATATAATAAGGTTTGGTGTGTCATAGATGATTATATCTAAAAATGCAATGTGTTTCTAGTCAACTAAATTTAATAACTTTCTTTTTAAGAATGGAATTATAGTCTCACATTCATCCCCTTACCATCCACAAGGGAATAGATAGGTTAATTCAACTAATAAGAGTCTTTGGGAAAACTAAAAAGATCCTAGGTGACACAACTATCCAAAGCCATCATCTCTTCTTGTATGGGCTGCAACCAAGACCCACTTTCCTCTGAAGAGAGAGTCTCCTTGAAAGATCTAGGCTCATCGTCAGTACTCAACAAATAAAATACACAATGGTAATTTGATGGGCTATATTTTTAAACTTGATTATTTTGTCTTGTGGACCACCTCAAGATAGGAGTAGCAGGCTCTACTTGTTCTTCTTATTTTGTGTGCTCATCCTATACATCTACTGAACTATATGAACCCTCTGCTTCTTCTCCATCCTTAGATCCATATAATTGTTCTTGCACATGTGCATCTTCTTGCTTCTCAATCTGTGTGTTGAAGTGCACTTCCTTTGTCTTATCTTTCTCCTTTGGTTGTTCTTCTCCTGAGTAAGCTCTAAATTCCCTAAAAATCACATCTTTAGACATATTATTTTATGGGTTAGAGGATTCCAAAGCTTATAACCTTTTTTATTCTTGCCATAAATTAAAAAATATATAATTTTGTGATCTTGGATCCAATTTAGATTGCTTCTCTTGAGGCATGTGAACAAAAACCTCACAACCAAAGACCCTTAAGTGTGAAACGAAAGGATTTCTACCTATCCACACTTTATAAGGAGCTCTATCAACAAGATTTGGATGAGGAGATCTATTAATCAAACAACAAGAAGTATCAACCACTTCCGCCCAAAAACATTTATCAAGCTTAGCACTACTCAACATACTACTAGTTCTTTCCATTATGGTTTGGTTCATTCTTTCTACTACCCATTTCATTAGGGATTATAAGGAGTTGTCTTTTGTCAAACATTAATTACATGCTTACAAAATTCATCAGATTATTTGGAACAATATTCTCCCCCATTGTTAGACCTTAATAATTTTATCTTATAATCTATTTTCTTTTCAACTAAGGCCTTAAATTCTTTAAAGTTGGTGAAAAAATCAGATTTAGAATGCATAAAATAAATCCAAGTGTATCTTGAGACATCATCAATTAAAGAGACATAATACCAAGATTTACCCAAATATTCAACATCCTCTAACCCACATACATCTAAATGAATGATCTCTAATAATCTCTTTATCTAATTAGTTCCACTAGAAAATGATCTATTTTATTTACCAAACACAAGATGTTCACAAAAATCATTTTTACAAACAAAATAATAAAAAATGCCATCAACCAATTTTTTTTTGTGATAGTCTTAAGTCCTTTTTCACATATGTGACCCAATCTATAGTGGCACAACATACATATATTTTTAATGTTAGTTACATTAAAAAAGTTACATAAAATAGAGACATTTAGCCTAAGCAAAGTCCCTATTTGAGATCCTTTAGCTATCACCAAACTCCCTCTTACCAACCTACAACCAAAATTATTGAATGTCACATGCATGCTAGAATCATTCAACTTAGGCATTGAAAGTATATTTATTGCAGGTCTTGGAATATGAAAAATATTATTAAGATTTTTAATCTTCCCATCATTGAAATACAACTTTACCTTTCCCTTACCAAGAATCCTCTTTATGTTGTTGTCACCAAGGAAAAAACTCTCCTTCATCAGATTCTTTGTAATTATTAAACCACTCCTTGTCAGGAGTCATATGGTAGGAGCAACCTGAATCAATAACCCAAGAATCATCACTGAGAGTGTTAGTTGAAATAAACAAAGCGTTAGAATCATCATTGAAGAAATTTTCCTTGGAGGAATCAAAATTATTTTTCTTATTCCTACGTTCCTTCTTCACATTCCTCTTTTATAACACTTCCAACTCTTTACTCTACTCTTTTTGTGGGTTTTATAACATAATTTAGACTTATCCCTCTTACTATCCCCTTTAGGCCTATTCTCTTTGGACCTACCCCACACATGCAAGGCATCTACAAAGAAAAAAGTCATGGAATTTCTCCTCATCTCATCTAAAAGAGGTATGGAGGTCATGGATTCCATCTTTAATTTTGCATTGCAACAACTTATGGCAATAATTAAATTTTCCCAAGATTCGGGCAAAGAACAAAGAGACGGGATACATTTATCTTCATATTCTATTTTAGTATCTACATATGCAAGCTAACTTATAATCAGATTAAAATAATTTAAATGATCCTCAATAGATTCACCATATTTTATTTTTAAATAATATAAACATCTTTTGAGATATAACTTGTTAGACAAACTTTTAGTTTGATATATATCACCTATCCTTTTTTACAACTTATGTGTGATGTCTTCATTGGAGACATTCAAAAGGATGGAATCTGTAAGACACAGCCAAATGATTCTTCATGCATGCTTGTCTAACTTTTTTCCAATCTTCATCAATCATTCTAGCTGGTTTAATTTCTTGTGAAACTAGAAACCAATGATCTCTCTCTTCTAGGAGATCCTCAATCTTTAATTTCCACATCTTGTAGCCCGTTCCATTGAAATTTTCAATATATTTTCAAGAGGTAGAATCCATGGTATATAATATTCTTCACAAATATGTAATATACCACATAAAATCTCCCACTACAACCAAAAATCCTCCAACACTTAAGAGAAAGGCATCCCCTTCTAAACAAAACCGTTAGCTCTGATACCAAATGTTGAAAACAAGGTGGAAATAAGATGCAATATTAAATTATGTATGTGAATTCAAATATGAAAATAATATTACCAAATATGGTTGTATGCATGTGATTACACATTCACCATAATACAAAAAATTAGAAAAAAAAAAAAAATGACACTAAATTTGCATGGAGAAACCCTTTTGGAAAAAAATCTCTACACGATAAAAGAGGGAAAGTATATTGTTTATATTCACAAGAGAGATACACCATAATACACTTCCTTTTTTATCTCCTACAACCTAGATGCTTCTATACACTTTTAAATAACACAAGATACAACTACCATCTCAAGGATTTAACTATACAACTTGTGGGAGGCAAAACTATAGTAGTAAACCAAAATAAGAGGTTCCAAAACCACTTGCAAAAACCCACACCTCATCCTTGGAAACCTAAGATTCATGATAATAAATTAATTAATATGCAAAATGCTTCAACATGGGTGCCTAATCCATAGCCTCTTCATCTTTTGACATTCATGATGATCTGGTGATTGTTCAACTTTTAGATGGAGAATCAATGAACACTTGTTTCCCTCCAAACTTGGTGCCCAACTCAAGGCCCTTCATATTCCCAATGTGAACACCTAGGAGGGATAATTTTTTCCTCTAGTGATGTGTAACCTCCACCAACATTAAGATACCTCTTGAAAATGCAATTACAATATGCTAATATTAAATGCATTTCTCTCATGTCCCCTAAGACACTTTCCAAGAAACATGAAGACATAAAATGACATAGGTTCACAAGGTAAATGTCACCTAACCTAATAGATAATGGACCTATTTACACTAACATGTATTACATATTTTCCTTCTTCTTTTGAATTTATATTTTTATATTCCATGAATATAATGGGCCTCTTTAGTAGATTTAGAAGACTTTCTTTACATCTCTTTAGAAACTACGAGGTCGCCACATTATCCATTTTCCATTTAGTGATTGTGCTCACAATAACAATAACAAAGTGGTCTCGTGAATCTAGAAAATATTATAAAAAAATCATATATTGATCCTCCTCCTCCATCTTCACTCCAAGGGAGTGCAACTATTTTATGACCACATTGAAAGGATGTAAATGTTCAAGAATAGAACCAACATCCTCCATCTTTATGTTTGTATAGGAGTGAATTTTCACCCCCTTGCAAATTCCCCTTTTACATCCCTCGCCTTAGAAGAATCAAATCTGATCAAGTAATTCCACATCTTCATTTCAAACTCCACCCACTTGGCGCTTGTTTTTAGTGTTGGTGGGGGAATTTCTATCGGGGATGCACATGCGACACACTACTGTCCTGACAAGATTCCTGCCTTTGGAATCTACAAAGGCATTACATTCTCCATTGGCAACGAAATGTAATGCCCCTGCACCTTCCTACCAACCTTTGAATGATTCTTTCCCTCCCATTTCATCTTCACATGGCTATGCTTCACTTTCAATCCAGCTTCTTAGCAATTCTTTATCTTCTACAAACAATTTCGTTCTCACTTCACATTCTTGCAACTTCAAGCTACTTGTTGCACTATTGGCTTCAGATTCCAAAAATTACAGCATTCTTCATATCTACCACAGAAGCTGCAGCTTGGTGTCTTGCGAAACTGCTTTTGATGTTGCTGTGATCGCATCAACTCTTCCATAGTTGTAGACTTGCATTCCTCTCTCATTGGCCTTGAGTGCCTTTGGTCAAGGGTGGTATCACTTGATTACTATTACTTTGTTGTTGGATTTGAGTAGCATAGTGTTTCTTGTAGCATTCAATAGTTTCCTTTCTAGCATTTTTGTCCTTATCATATTTCTATCTATCTAGCTATCTAGCTATCCGTGGAGGTGGAAACACCAAAACAGGGGTTTGATTATGGAAAACCCCGAAATAGCCCATACATTTTTCCCCTCTTGGTTGTGTGTAGGTACATGTTCATGTGGAGCTTACTAGTGAACTGGACCCTTCATGAGTTAAATCTTTATCACCCTTATTATTATCATCTTCTACGTTATTTTAGTTATTTCATTATTTATCATTTTAGTTATCATCTTTAAACATCAACCGCTAAGCTATCAGTAGGTTCCTCATACTTTTCATTTTCCTTTTGCCTTTTTTATTCGTATGGATGCTAGTGCACCTGTGAGATTCGAACACGTTGTGTTGTCATCCCTATTCTACGTTGTTGTCCTCTGGTAGAGAGCTATTTGAGGTACAGTCTAGGTTCCAATAATCTTCTTGTTTAGCCCCATTAAAACTCCTAGGTTAGTAGAGTGACAAAATCACTGAGAGTGATCTTCATTTTCTATCCTTAAAATCCAATGCTTGTTCAACTTGAGGTAGATTAGGGTAGCCTTATGCTCTTGGCTCTCCATGACCTGGAGCCTTGGTGTGGTTGGTCCCCCTCTTCTACATTTTGGTGAACCTGACGTGAACCATTTTGGTTTCGTTTGGAAGTGCTGAAAGACCCTTTCCTCATATCCTAGGAGTGTTGTGGGTGTGAGTATTGTGAGGCACTTAGCCTTGTAACCCAACCTATGACCCCTAGTGGTGTAGTTGGAAGGTTCCCTAAGCATCATGAAACAAAACCTTGAGTGGGTCATCATCTAACTGTGAAACCCTTCGAGGCTCCCATGAAATCTCTATTTAGTGTACGTTGAAATGGCCTTCTTAAATATACCCATACTGTTTGTGCAACCTACAAGTGGATCTCCTACCATAACTTTCACCTTGTAGGACTTGCCAATGAGTTCCAATAAATATCCATCTCCTTTATACATCCCCGCACATATCAATCAAAACATTGTAATGGGTGTCCTCATTGACCCTACGTGTCGGGTGAATGTCATTACGAAGGAGATCATGTTGATTAACTTCTTGCACAAGGATGGATATGAAAAATCTAGGAGCACTATTTGTACACATGATGGTATTTTCATTCCTCCCATTGGTTGCATCACCCTATCGGTCCTAGTTGGGCCTAGAACTGTAAATGCACTCTTTAATGTTATCCCAGGGTATGAGCTCTTCAGGGTGAAACTAGGTATCCCCTAGTTGGTGGCTATGAATGGAGTTCCCAAGATAGTTCATAAGTGTTTGAAGTTTTCCCATGAGGTTTCGATGCATGTAGTCCATGACACCAGTTATAGATCATCGATTGCATGTGGAGGCTACTCACTGGATCACTTCTAGTATGCCCCTACTCATCTGCTTCCTCCTAGGATTGACCTCTTGTATCGAGCCTATGTGAAGTACAAGAGAGGGGGAATAATGCCTAAGGTGAGATTCCCTCCTTCTCCCTATTCCATTTCACATAAAGCTTCCATGAGGGCGCAACATGAGGCTGCCTTTGTTGCTCAAAAATAAGAGGAGAAGTCCGTTGAGGGCTCTTCTTCTTTCTATTTTGTTTTCCTACCTGTCGCTTCCTCTTGCCCTGTCGTGGTGCCATTGAATTCTTCTCCTAGGTGCTTGCTGGAGAGTCCAATGGTGCCCACATGGAAAAATCCCAAGTGTTCAACATTTGAACTTCCTATCTTACCCATAGTGCCCCGAATAATTTGGTATGGTAAGGGGAAGGGTCCTCGTGGAGCATCCTTTATGTCTCGATCTCCACAGCCTCCTACTACTCCTACCTCTAAGGTAGTGAAGGTGAAGAGGCCCACCGCTGAGGTGTTAGAGTCGGATCCCCCATTGTAGTTCCATCATCCTCTCAATATCTCCCTCTTGTTCCCATCTAGGAGTCCCTCCCTCCACCAAAAATGGTTGTGATGGATACTTCAATGGTCAAACAAGAGTCTTCCATCCCATCTCAAGTTGTAGCCTCGAGCTCCTGGATTCATAGAAACTACCTTACGACATAAGAATCGAAGGAAAGCTTTGGCAACTGAGCAGTCTTCCTTGCAGAAGAAGGAAGAGGAGTCGATAGCTCATGTCTTGACACCTTCTATTGTTTCCTCATTTCCCCTCCTCTCTTCTTCAGTTCCTTCAGCCCTAGTCTTGCTTCCAGCTCCCACCACGAGTGTGAACAATCCTCGCTCGAAGAGGGTATAGGCGTTTATTTCTCCTTCAGTTGAGCCACCCCTTTTGATGTCCGTCCTGGACATCATGTAATTTTCAAAACTTGTGGACATGCTGAAAACCTTGGTGGTGTCCAACGCAGTTTTCTCCTCTTCCTCCATGCCCTCTGCTTCATCTGTGGGGATCTTGAATCCCCGGATGAAGCGAAAGATGGAAGATGAACTTGCTAGTAATGGGGGTTGGAAGAAGGTTTCAACTTCTTTGAAGGGTGGTTTTGTGTTGGCTTGTGTCGTCCTAGTAACATAGGAAGCCTCAACGTCCCCAGAGTTTGTCGTTGCTCCCGAGTCTTTCAGTGAGCCTAGCAGTGGATCTCAAGCACCGCCTCCCTCACCCATTGAGTTGACGCATGGCACCACTGTAAAGTGCATGTTCAACTCTATGGATGAGGTCTCAGCCCTATTGGTGATTTTTGCGAGATCGTCGATGTTCACCCCACAAGAACCGAGTGGAGAAGACCTCAAGGGGATTTCTTCCTTGGCTCTTGTTGCGGGAGCATTAGAGGGTTCCCCCATTGATATTCCACCCTTGTAGGCCTATTTTCCCTCCCTGTACAATTATCTAGATTGGGATAACAATGACCTCTTAGTTGATGAGGGCTAGGGGGGCACCTCTTCTTTATTTATAGATTAGATTGTGTGTGTGTGTATGTATTGTGTTCCCCTATGCTTGTGTTAAGTGTTCATGGATGACCCTTGCTACCCTTGTAGGTGCTTGGATACATGAGTGTTTATGTGTCATAAAAATTATTCTATTTGTCACATCATTCTTCCTTTGTTGTGTATTGGCTTTTGATAATTAGGGATGATGCAAAGCGTTGGGGGCATTTAGGCTTCCCTTCCATGTTGACCCAATTTTATTTTTTTTATTTTGTCTTCATGTGCCTTTCTTCACATGGTCTAATATAGTAGGGGGTTGATAACAGTTCATTTACATACTATTATATCTATTTATTTATATTTATGAGCAAATCTAACCCTGAAATATCAGGTTGCTCCTGTCCCTTGTTTGTGATGTTATTGTCTCTTTTTTCTTTGCGCTTATCTTTCTTGCATTTTTTGTGATGTTGTGGTACTCATGTGTTGTCCCTCGCATGTGCAATAAAATTACCATGGTTACATCTCGTTATTTTATGTGGGCCACAACATCACCTTTTCATTCTTGCCTTTCTCTCCTTAAAATGTCACACCCCTATGTGATTGACGCCACCATCCTAAGGGGGGGCTATCATGTCACTTTGATTTTTAGAAAATGCATTCGGTGGCCAACAAATCTTTTCTTGAAAATATTTTCAAAATATTTTTCAAAAATCGCATTCCTAAACAAGGACCCCTAGAAGAATACCTTTCCTTCTTCATGGGTTCATAAAGAAAGAATTTGAAAAAGTTTCCTCCAAGGAGGGAGCACCTTCCCCTATGGGAAAATTTCTAACCTTTCCATTGCAACGGGGCCTTCTTCCTTTCAAATTCCTTGATGAAGTGAAAATATTTCAAAAGGATTCCTTGATGTTGAATCGATTTGTGAAAAATACTCTTGCGCTTTCAAACAGAGTGTCCCTTGAGTGGACCCTTTGTCTTTTGAAGGGTGAAATAAACACAAAAGTGATATACCATAACATAGTGACTTATGTGGGGAAAACTATTTTAGGAGAAAAACCCCACACTCCAAAGTAACTTAATGTATTACTTACTTATAAAGGTTATAAAGCACATACATAGTATAAGCCTTTATAGGATTATCACCAAGCATAGATTTAGAGTAGTTCTAGTAGCATAACAATACCTACAAAAATTACAATTAGAACATACATCTCAATAAATTGGAATAAATAGGAGAAACAATATACAAATAATAAAATGGTAAGTACAAACCATGAGCTAAAACCACATAAAATATAGTGCCCTAATCCCAAGAGTCTACAAGCTTAAAAAAAACATATTCTTTCAACCTCCCATAATCTCATAAGAAAATCCACTAGCAATTTAGAAATTCTATTTAGGCTCTATTATCTCAATTCAAAGATACCTTATTATGTGTGGTTATCACACATCATCATTGGTCAACAAGTGTAACTCCCTCTCACAATGCTTTTATGTATATATTTTTTATATTTTTAAATGTGGGAGGCCCAACTTTTGAAGGACAAAAAATTTGATTTGGGAGGTCATTGGGGCTTTGTTTAAATTGTTAATCTTGAAGAATTTAGGCACTAGACATCCCAAGAACTAATGCTGAACAAATTGGAATATTTATCTTAGCCCTGAATGAATTTTATAACTAGAAATTGAATCTTTTATTCATATTTTCAAAATAATATTTTTATATTCTTAACATTAGGAACAAGATCAAGACATTTTTCCTAACAATATAGACTATGGTATCCTTACCTAAGAGTGATTTTGCAAGAGTCCTTCAATAATCCTATAATAGTCTTTTAGAAGTCCCTCAATAGTCATGTAGTAGTCCTCTAGGAGTCCATCAATCCATCAATAGTTTATAATCCATTAGGAATTTAATACTAGTGAGTAAGGTAGGTTTTAGTGCAAGTTAAATAGTGGATCACTATTGATGTAAATCACCTTGAAGGTGTGGATAGCTAAAATCATACTTGTGATTATGGTGTTAACATAGCTGGTGTAACAAGTTATAAATGCAAGGGATGGGTTGTGACACAAATGATGCAAGATGGCTATGGGTATTTCCCCCTAATAGTTAGTGCATTTTTTGGGAACTCATTATACCTCTTCTTATAATAAATCATAAAATAGAATCCAAAATATCTATGTAAAAAATTATATATTTTTAATTCATTATATAAACTATTGAAATTAAATATTAACTACTTGAATCTTAAACTTGGCATTATTCTTCAACGACTCTTTTAATATCTTAAGAATGAATTATAATATTTATTTATTTATTGCAAATATATTTTGGAACACTCTCTGTCATCCATCATCATGAAGAGGATAATAAATGATGCATAATTGTAGAGCTAGCTTCTTAGAAAAATAAAATTAGCTGACACAAAATACAAGAATCTTAAGGGAGTACCCAAAGAAAATGAAACTATAAAATTGGTCATGATGAATCATTATATTTATTTACTTTTTCTCTATTTGGGATTTTGTTTTGTTATCTCTAGACCCTCCCTAAAGACTTTTGTATTTTATGTTGATTAAATTTCTCTTTTAAAAAATATAATTTTACAATTCAATTTTTTTATCTCTTTTTATAATAAATCATAAAATAGAATCCAAAATATCTATGTAAAAAATTATACAATTTTTATATTTTTAATTCATTATATAAACTATTGAAATTAAATATTAACTACTTGGATCTTAAACTTGACATTATTCTTCAATGACTCTTTTAATATCTTAAGAATGAATTATAATTTTATTTTATTTTTGCAGAGATGTTTTGGATCACACTTTGTCATCCATCATCATGAAGAGGATAATAAATGATGCATAATTGTAGAGCTAGCTTCTTAGAAAAATAAAATTAGCTAACACAGAATACAAGAATCTTGAGGGAGGACCCAGAGAAAATGAAACTATAAAATTAGTCATGATGAATCATAATATTTGTTTACTTTTTCTCTATTTGTGATTTTGTTTTGTTATCTCTAGACCCTCCCTAAAGACTTTTGTATTTTATGTTGATTAAGTTTCTCTTTTTAAAAAATAATTTTACAATTCAATTTTTTATCTTCTTCTTATAATAAATCATAAAATAGAATCCAAAATATCTATATAAAAAATTTATATAATTTTTATATTTTAAATTCATTATATAAACTATTGAAATATGATATTTTAACCATTATAACTACAAACAAATATTAGAGAGAAAACCAATGCATAAACCAAACAACTTCTACCATATCTCAACAACTACCTAGTTTTAAACTTTTATATACCAAAAAAAAAAAAGATATTTATTTCTTTTCATAATCCCTCAAAGTGTAGCAATCTCATGGAGATAAGTAAAATCAAGAATTTATAATTGCACTTAAAGCCAAAAGATCATGTCCCACTTACAATATAAAATAATAAATAATAAATACCCTTTCCCATCACAATACATTGAAAATGTCAAAAGCTTTGATTGCACAAATTAATTAAACCAAAGGACTAATAAACATAATTGCCTTGTCGGTCACGACGACCCATCAAGTGGGCCCCACGACGACGTGTCGCTCGCTCGAAAGCCGGAGCACTCCTCTCCCACGTGTCAGCAGGCTTCTGCGGCGCGTCGCAGCCGTTCATGACGTGGCAACCAAACGCATGCCACGCGGACGGGCAGCTTACGTGGCGTAGCGACTATTTCCTCGTACGCCAAGAACCCTCCCCGTTTAAAAATCCGGCAAACAATAACTTAAACAATTGTACGACCGAAATCTACGTGGACCTGCCACGTCATGCAAGGGAACGAAAATAATAGCAATAATATGATGTTATGATGAAAAACCATGTATGTATGGGGTGGAAATGGGATGACGTCATGTAATGTACGACAAGGACGAGGAAAACGGAGTAAGTGGATAAGGGGGTTTGGTGGGGCCCGCACGATCGGGGCACATTTTTGTGTTATGCTAACGTTATCTTATTTTATCGTTTTTTTCAAGTAATCGTCATCTATTTAGTTTTTTAATGGCCGTTTTTATTCCCGTTTTGGTTGCCGTGTATTTATTCTTTGCTTTGTTTTGACCTTATCCTCTCTGCTGGAAAAATTTGTCGGCTAATTCAATATTGGATTATTATCTTCTCTTGTTGTTGGACAGTATTTTTCTTTTTAGGGGAGGGGGGGTCCTCTAATCATGGGTTTAAAAGGGTATCATTTATTTAGGAGCAAGGGAGGTTTCAAGCACATGGTTTGGGGGTGTCATTTTATTTAATTATATTTTTTGAATTAGTGTAATATATCTTTTATAAAGTAATATAAACGATGATTATATATTTGTAAGTTAAAGTTGTTTTAAAATGCAGAATCTTTAGATGTTGAGGTGATTTTAAAATAAATATATTTTCAAACGTTTGATTTGAGTAAAGAGTAGGAAAAACACACATTTCAAAATATTCAGGGAAAGAGTAAGAAAAACACATCCTTCAAAATATTGAGATAAAGAGTAGGAAAAACACACCCTTCGAAATATCCAAGTAAAGAGTAGGAAAATTATACTTTTCAAAATATTTAAGTTAATTGAATGTAATAAAATAAGTAGTACTCATTAATTTAGATAAACAAGAGAGTCTAGAGAAGTATTGACAATATATTTTAAATTTGAAAAAGATGGGTAGATGCTCTTAGCTCTTTGTGTGATGAGGAATGTTTGGGTGTAATATTTATTCTATGGTTTGACTCCAAAATATTCTATTAGATTTGGATTAGTAGGTTATACAAGAGCATCTTAGACCTAAAAATAGTTGCTTTGTGCACTTGGGTTTTCTCACTATGCAAGTGTTGTAATATCTTATAGAAGGATCTTGAAGGATTTTTTCCCATGCTTAGGAGCTTTTTTTATTGCATAGTGACTAGAGTTCTCTATGTAACATTTTAGTTGTGTGTGAATGTTTCACATTCATGTGCACACTTGGTTAAAGGCATGTTTGATTTTAGAGGACTTATGCAAATGATCTTAATGCACATGGTCGATTATTATGATCTAGCAAATGTTGATTTTTTGAAAGCATGAAACCATATTATGAGTTGACCAAGAATGATTCAACAAATTTAATGGTATCATTGGAACTTATCTATCTCAAACATTATCTATGTATTTTTTTTGGATTATATTTTTGATGCATTAGATTCATGTAACAGTTGGCAAAGAATGCACTATACCATGCAATATTTGGTTGAAGATATAGCCACCCGAGATCTAAGAGCTTCAATGAAAGAACAAGAGAGATCAAATATGAGAGAATAATGTTTTTCTATCAAAAGATGCAAAAATTGTATAATGATGATGGATTAGGATGATTAAGAATACAAAGAGAACCCCTTGGTTATATACCTGCCAAGGTGAGACAAAGGACTACATAAGATTATGACATGTCTCTTAATCTTATGACATGAGACATAAAAGTATAAGTATCCTTTGTGTACCCTAAGTAAACTTAAGTAACAAGTGTGAATACGATCTAGGTGATGATTTAGTTAGGTAAAACAACAAATTCACACCAAAAATTCCAAAGGAAAGGGTTAGTAATTGAAACATTGGTGAGGATTAGCAAGTTAGAGTTGTTAGCAAACCTTTTGTCACATCAAATAATTAAAAATCTGTTCAAATTCATCGCATAGAGATTTTTTGCATGTATGTAATCTCCATGTGCATTAGCATATGTTTGTAACCTAAAATATTTCTACAAGTACAAATTTATAGATGTTTTTTATATCTACCAAAATTCTATTTTTATTTTGTATTGTGTATTATGTGAGTTTGTTAACTAGTTGTTCATTTGACTCATTACTAGTATTATACCAATTGGTATCAAAGCAAGTGTTTTATTTCCTAAAGGAGGCAAGTTATTCTTTGCAATTGAAAATAATATGTGCTTGTGTCATATTTTAAGTGGGCTAGATTTTGAAATAGCCCGTAGAGTTGCAAAGAGAAATGACAGGAACTAGAGAGTTCTATATCATAACAATTTTCTTAGCATACTAATAGCTATTTGAGCAAGTCTCTAGTTCACTAAGATTATGTAAAGGTGAGGAGTGATTATGTCATAGTGTTGGAAAGATAAATTATAGTAACTAGAGTGTCATTTAATAACAATTTGGCTAGCCTACTAAGAGCCATCCAAGTATCAAAAACATTGAGATTAGGTAAAGGTGAGGAGTGGTTTTTATTGAAAGTTTCAATTAAGGTAAGAGAATCTACATCATCCATGGATCACATGAAGATGGTACTACAAGTTCAAAGAATCAACCTAGTGTAGAAGATAAATTTTCAATGGCCTTGAGAAAGTAGGTGAGTAAACCAAGATTTGATCCATAGAACAATTCAAGCAACTTGAATCTATTACAATTGAATTCATCTAGATCACTAAAGTGGAGAAATATTTTTCTTTGAGTTCATAGAGGGATTTAAGCACATGAAATATACCACCATTAATTTGGAAAGACATATTTTCTTGTGGTGGGATTTTGTACAAAAGAACTACATATATATGGAGAAGTATAAGAAATCAACATGGAATTGCATGGTGACTATGTTAGGAAAATGTGAGATTATTCCAACCAAATAATTAATGGAATTGTTCAAGATGCTTCAAAACTTACACTGATATTTAAAGTATTTGTGAATGAATACATATAAGATTTTTATCTATATAGTATTCACATTAGTTATGTTAAAGATGATACTATATGAGCATGAATTTGCACCCCTAACGCAAATTCCCCTTTCACCCCTTTAAACTTTAGAAAACCAAAGGTGGAGGCTTAATTCCACTTAAGCTCGCTGCTTGCATTCCACTTGGTGCCTTGTTTGTGTGTCGGTGGGGGCGTTTCTATTAGGGACGTCTGTGCGGCGCACAAACGTCCACACGACTTGCTTACATCCCTGGCAGATTCTTGCGGCTGGAGACTACAGAGACATTACACTTTCGATTGGAAGTTGAAGTGTAACCCTCCTCTTCGGCTAGTCTACCCGAATATGGTCATTTTCATCTCCTTCCTTCACAATCTTCACTCTCTCATCCATTTTGAAGTTTGGAGAGAGTTTTGGCAAGATATTGAATCCATACCTTCATATTTTCTCCACCATTTTCAAGCATTCACAAGCTTTGTAGCAACACCCTTCACTCCATTGTAGCAATCCACTACTCCATCACTCTAACAGGGTGAGCACAAGACAAACACCATGACAACAGAGGCTTCAGTCTG
This sequence comes from Sequoiadendron giganteum, assembly GCA_007115665.2. NCBI lineage: Eukaryota > Viridiplantae > Streptophyta > Pinopsida > Cupressales > Cupressaceae > Sequoiadendron > Sequoiadendron giganteum. Next base: position 181,963,840 of record CM021100.1, read on the forward strand.
TCTCGTTCTCTCCTCCACAAGCCTTGAGTGCTTTGGATAGAGGTGGTAAGCTCCTCTAATCTCTCTTATTGTTCTCAGTTGAGTAAGTGTGTACTGATTGTAGTGTTTTGTGTTTTTTTAGCTTGGAGTTCCTTTCTTTATCTTCATTCGTATCATTCCAAACTTGGTTGTCTGTGGAGGTGGAAACACCAAGATGGGGGTTTGACTGAGGTAGGCCCCTATATAGTCCCAAAAATTTCTCCCTTTATTGTGTGCAGGTGGAGAGATTTTGAAGCAAGTTGGCGAAGAGGATATTCTATGAGATCACCTTCGTCACCCTCTCGGTAATATAACTCTTTTATCACTTTCATGCTTACGTTTCTCTCTTCTTAGTCTCGTTCTTTGCTTCTTGAAACTGTTAGACTCAACTACTAGTCCTTTCTCGAGATTCCAACCTCATATTTCTAGTTCTCTGGCCATACAGATGCCAATGCACCTGTAAGACGTCAATGCATCGGGCTGTGGTCCCAAAACCACACTTCCATCCTCAGACAAAGAGCTGTTTGAGACACAAATTTGACTCTAGAAAAGAGACTCGTTTGGTCTTCTTGCAAATCTTGGGATCATAGAGTGGTCGAAGGACATATAGTCCTCATCATTCTCATCCTTTTCATCCTAACCTTCCTTTGAACTGAGGTAAGTTAGGGCAACCTTCCCGCTTTTTTCCTTTTGTGACTTGGGACCTTGCAGTGGTTGGTCCCCCTCTCTTACATTTTGGTGAACCCGACATGAACCAACATCTATCCATTTATCGACATCTTGAACTTTTTCTCATATACCTCTTGGTCGTTGTACCTTGGAGTGTTGTGAGAGTTTATGAGCTTCACGACCCAGTCTACGACCTCTGGGCATATTGTTAGAAGAAGTCTGTGACACCTTCTGATGGACAAGATGAAGGTCTCCTCTAGCTTCACTACTGGCCTTTTCTCCAATTCTGCAGTTGGTCTATCCGCATAGGAACACGTATCACGAGGTGAACCTAGGTTTCTTGATGAAACCAATTGCATCCCTACTCCTGCATCACTGACCTCTTCATCCATAAACGAGCATGAGGTCGTCTGTATCCCTTCTAAGTACATCGTTAGTCTCGATAAAGGGTTAGGTGCATTGGAAAATCACCTGCAAGGTAACCTGAAGTTGGCTAGGGTTGCTAAGGTGATTGGTGAAATAAGATACATGGTGGAAAAATATTGGATAGGTGTAGAACTCTTAGCTAGTTTCACTAGTCTGTCCAAAGCATGTGCCCCCTCGAGCCTTGGTCACATGATACGAGGTGGCCTCTTCAAGAAACATGAGAGGCAACAGGAGATGTCGATGCCTCCTATATCTGTGTATATGGCTGACATGGTCCCCTCAGTCAATGTACCCTCTGCTTCCAAAATTTTGGAGACTGTCAAAGTAAATAGGAACCGTTTGGGTTTCCACTTCACCCCTTCTATCACCTCTAGTGGTGGAGAATCTGGTGGAATGATGGGCAGAGGCTTTGGCGGTGGAAACTTTGGAAATGGGGGTGGCATTGGCGGAGGCAATGCCAATGGAAGTCATGGTGGTGGCTTCAGCTCTGGCGGTGGCTCTGGTAGAAGTCACACTGGTGGCGATGACATCTGTGGTGACTCTAGCGGTGGTCACGATGGTGGCACCGACGAAAGTCACACCGGTGGTGGCAGTATTGGTGGCGATTGTGGTGGTAGTCACAATAGTGTCTCTAGCAGTGGTTCTGATGGTCCTATGTCTTCTAATGACCCTATCCTGAATGCACTTCTTTAGAATATGGGGAAGATGTAGAACTAGCTAGCGAACCTTTCCTAGGCCTCAGCCCAGCCTATCTTCCAGCCCTTTTTCTGACACAACCCATTATCGATTACAATCCTAAACAATCCTTTCCTGCAAGGGATGGGGATTCCAAAATTCAAGAAATATGGTGGTAAGGGGGACCCACAGACAAAGTGTCTGCCTTTATTGCCTTATGCACAAAATTTTTCCATCATGATGCATTGATGGCGAAAATATTCCCCCAATCCCTCAAAGATAAAAAAATGGACTGGTACTATTCTTTGCCCGATAATTCCATCTTCGTGTTCGATCAACTTGTGAATTAGTTCCTATGATAGTTCCAAGCCAATATCAGACCAAAGATGACTTCTTAGACCTTGTTAGATGCAAAAAAGGGGACAATGAAAATATTATAGACTTTATAGCACAGTACCAAGCACTCTTCTCACAAATCTCGTATCTGTTACCTGATTCTGATGTATAAAAGGTCTTCATAGGGAATTACAAAGGCCTTGGCAAGAGAAGTTCATGCTCATGAAGTATCCTTCTTTTTCACACTTGTGTGGAAATTTACAAGAATACCAGCAAACGATGGTTCAGTTCGGGGGTCTTCCCTCCTGTTCCCATTTAGAAGGGAGGTCTATCGTACCGATCTCTAGGAAGGGTAAAATTGTTGTGAATGTAGTAGCCATTGTAGATAACAACGGCCTCAGATGCAACCGAAAGTTTACGAAGCTATCAGAATTGTATTATTCCATCTTGTAGAAGTTGGTGAAGGATAAGATCCTTACCCTGCCACCTCCTAAACCAGTTAGAGAACCATACCCTAGCTAGTATGAATAAAACACTTTTTGTCAGTACCATTGAGTTAACAGACACGATACGAAACACTGGAAGTGCCTACATCATGAGATACATGACCGCATCAAGGATGGTACTATCCATCTTGATGGAAGTAAATGCAACACAAAAAAATTAGTGGTGAAAGCTAATAGTGACTTGTAGATATACACAGACCCATTTCCATCACACTCTGCCAACATGATTATCAATCCCTCCGATTTAGGTTCCTACCCTGAGGCGTACGTCAACATGGGCACTGTTACTCCCTCTCCTCGTCTTGCGACCGGCTCATTGGATGTAACATTTACCTTGCAAGATGTTCCATCAAATAGTAAGACTTCTCCGCTTCATATTCCCACTTGCCTCAATGGTAACATTGTGATAGGGATATTGGTTGACCCCGCACGTAGAGTGAATGTCATCATGGAGGAGATGTTACTCTTAAACTCCATGCAGAGGGAGGAATACGACAAAACAAAGTCCATCATCTGCACACATGATGGAATTTATCTTAAACCCTATGGATCGACAACGTTGTCCATCCTAGTTGGACCTAGGAGTGTAGACACGGTCTTTGATGTCATCCTCGAGTCAAACCTATGCAGAGTGAAGCTAGGCATACCTTGGCTAGCTTCCATGAATGGGATGACCTTTGTGATTCATAAGTTCCTTACGTTTTCCCATGAAGGTGTCATGCAGGTAGTGCATGACACTAGATATCATCCTGTGGTATCCCGTGGAGGATACTCAGATCATTTTTGGCCCACTCCATTCGATCCACTCCCACAGAGAATGAACCTACTTTACAAGAACTATGTGAAGTATAAAACTGGGGACAAGGCACAACCGAAGTTGACCCTTCTCATGGCAGAGAAGCCAACTACCTCCTCCCCTTGAAAATAAAAGGAGAAGCTCTCTCCCTCTCGAGCTGACTCATCCACTCCCCTCTCTTGGGAAGAGTACTGGATGAACAAACCCAAGTTCTACTTGCTAAGTCTGATGATGCCTCCTTGGCGAAATCCCAAGGTCAAGATTCTGGATCTTCCTAATGGGTCCCCAGGACCTTGGTATTATTTGTACGGTAGAAAGAAAGGCTCATAGAGAGAGTTTTCCCCTTGACCTCTTCCTGTTCCCCCAAACAGGAAAGGATCCACCTCTAAGGTGGTAGAGTCAACTCCTCCCGCCGTTTCTGAGCCTGCCCCTCCTTCTCCCATTTAGGAGTCCGCCCTTTTGCTAGAGACATCCGTGGAGGACACTCCCATGGCTGAGAAGGATCCTTCTATCCCTTCACAAATCTTAGCTTCTAGTTTGAAGAGTCGTAGAACCACCTTGCACGTGAGTGTAAGCATTGGTGAAAATCTCTCCTAGCCGAGCAAGCCTCCTTACAGAAGGAGGAAGAGAATATGGCACCTCTTGTTGTGTCCTCCTCTTTCCCTCCTTCTGTCTCTGAATCTATTTTGGCTCCCACTATGAGCGCACATGCGCCTGGAAGGGTGCAAGTGTTCATCGCTCCTTTGGCGGAGCCGCCCCTACTAACTTATATTCCAGATGTCTCACCTTTCTCGAAACTCGTGGTTATGGTGAACACTTCGATTGTGTCCACTGTGGTTCTTTCCTCTACTCCCTTGACCCTTCTTGTTTCATCCATGGGGAGTTCACCTCCTCTGATGAAGAAGAAGGTAGAGCATGGCCCCTCCAGAAATGGAGGATGTAAGAAGAGCCCACCTTCTCCGAAAGGTGGCCCCAAATTGACTTGTTATGTCCTAGTAACAAAATCGGTCCCAACCTCCCCTGAGTTTATCACCGCTCCTGAGTCCCTTGGTGAGCCTAGCGGTGAACCCCGGGTGCGAACTCCTTTGTCCACCGATGTGAAACATGGCACTCTCGTTAAATGCATGTTTAACTCGATAGATGAATTTTTGACCCTAGACCCACAAGAGCTAAGCGATGGAGACCTTACAAGTCCCTCTACCTTGGCCCTTGTTGCAAGAGGATCAGGAACTTCCCCCCTTAACATTACACTATTGTAGGCTAGTCATCCCTTCTATAATGATCTAGAGTGGGAAAATGACGACCTCTTGGTTGACTAGTGTTAGGGGGGAAACCCTCTTCTTAATATTTAGATTAGATGTGTGTGTGTGTCGTGACATGTGTTCCCCCATGATCGTGCTACATGTGCCTAGATGACCCTCATCACCCCTATTGTTGCATGGATACAGGCTTGGTGTTTGTGTTGTAAACCTTCCTCTATATGTGTCATCATTCTTCCATATTTTAGATTGGCTTTCAATAAATTGGGGATGATGCAAATCATCGGGAGCATTTACGCCTCTTTCCATGTTGACCCAATTTTTATTTTACTTTGTCTTTCATACATTCTTCCTGATCTGGTTGGGGATTGATGATCTTTCACCTCTTACTGCGGTTACCTACTATTTATAAATAAAGGTAGATTTGACCCCACGAAAACAAATCCCCATGTGCCCTTTGTGTGTGATCTTTGTTCCCTTACTTTTACCTTGATCTTTCTCTCGTCTTTGATTGAGTTGTCCCTTTCATGTGCGACAATGCCTCTTCTACATTACTTGGTCTTTCAATAATGCATTTGTTTCCAAATGAATCTTTTCTCAAAGACCCTTCACATACTTCTTTGTTAGAATTGCATTCTCAACTTGAAACCCTAGCGGAACATGTTTCCTTCGTAATGGGTTCATAAAGAAAGGACTCGGAAACCCTCCTCCAAAGCAAGAATGGTCTTAGTCTTCCCCTCACATGCACATGTCTCCCTCCTTTCAAATTCCTTGATGAAGTGAACATCTATCAAAGAGATTCCTTGGTGACGAATCGATTCGAGAAGGAAAATGTTAAGCTTTTGAACATTGTCTCCCTTGAGTGGACCCCTTCTTTTCACGTTGGGTTCCCAAGGGACCCCTTCAAAAGGTTTCAAAAATTTCTATGGCATCTAGCTTGGGGACAACCCGACTAGAACAACTTCACACCTCGATGACTAGTCTAGGGGAAGCCCAACTAGATCGTCCTCACATCCTTACATCTAGCTCGAGGGTAGCCCAACTAGAATTCCTTGAGTGGACCCTCCTCCCTTTTGAAGGGTTATTGAGGGACCCCTTTGAAAGTCTGAGAACTTAGCGATGGTATACGTGAGTGTTCGTTCACTGGCCTATGCGGCCTCTTCTTGATGTGTTCTATCTACGAGTAAACATATTGCCATCTTTAACTCTGCAGAGTCCCCTTTGCTCGGTCTCTCTCATGTGAGAGTTCTTGGGGGATACCTTCCTTGCAGGTCTGGAGGTTTGTAAGGTGCTTTTCTTGATCTCCCTCATGTGAGAGTTCTTTGGGGATACCTTTAGTGATTTTTTTAGTGGCTAATATTTGCCAATTGGCTGATAGTTGAAATTTAGGAATCCAAAATATGCTAATAGTTTGAGCTACAACGAGACTCAAATCGCCACATTTTAAAGAAATTTTATTGTAGTCTTATTTAAATTGCCAAATAATTTATTTTATTAAAAAAATTAACAAAAAAATTTGCCACAGTATTTGATGCATGATTAGATCAGTTTCACCTAAATTTTATAAATTATAGTAGAAATCTATATATTAATTTTCCAATAGTATATCATAATCATTAGTTGCTTTAGGACCATATTTATAATCTTTAGCTTCCACCATTGATTTATAATATAATATAATGGCCCTTGTTGTATTCCATGAGGTAAAATGTAACCATGATTTGTCATACTCATGGGCCCCACAATTTTGGGTTTCATGAGCATTATAGATTGTGGGTAAATTTTACCTTACAAAGTACAACGAGGGTTGTTAGATCAATGATCTAAAAGCAATTTTTAGCCCCATGAGAATTACACATCATTGGTATATTTTACCTTGTAGAATACAATGGGAGCCATTATATTATATTTTAAAACAATGGTGGAAAGTAAATATTATAGTCTACCCCTTCAACCCATTGATAACTTCTACCATCGGGCCCCTACTTTTCCATGAGAATTATTTTTGGATTGGATATATTTGCCATCATAATGAATGCATTTTCCTATTATTTTTCAAGATTTACCAAAATTTTCTACAAAATTTTAGTGATGTACAAAAATAACTAATAAAATTATTATTATTTTTTTAAATGAAAGATTTTCCAATAGAAATTAATATTTTTTCCTAAAAAATTGAAGATTCGCCAGGATTTTATATCTTTTTTTGAGTGTGGTTTCTTAAAGTTATCACTAAATACCTTCCTTGTAGGTCTACGGTGCTATAAGGTGCTTTTCTTGGTTTCCTTCATGTGAGAGTTCTTGAAGGATAACCCCCCTTGCAGGACCATGAGCTTGTGAGGTGCTTTCGTACTTCAGCTTTGTATTTTTGCAGAATTATGAATCCCTTTCCTACACTTCTAGGTTTGCCAAACCGTGCTTTGCTTCCTCGTCAGTTCAGGTATACATCTCTTACTCTGTTACTTCCTCACTACTCTACTTTACCGAAGCACTCATCAGTACTCGTGCTTGCTAAAGTGGGGGAAAAATGTATGAGCGTGAATTTGCACCCCTAACGCAAATTCCCCTTTCACCCCTTAACACTTTAGAAAACCAAAGGCATAGTCTTAATGCCACTTAAGCCTTTTGCTTGCATTCCACTTGGTGCCTTGTTTGTGTGTCGGTGGGGGCGTTTCTATCATGGACACCCGCGCGACACAAAGACGTCTGTGTGGCACGCTTATGTCCCTGGTAGATTCCTGTGGCTCGAGACTGCATAGACGTTATACTTTCGATTGGAAGTTGAAGTGTAATGCTCCTCTTCAGTTGGTTAATCCGAATATGGCCGTTTTCATCTCCTTCCTTCATAATCTTCACTCTCTCATCCATTCTGAAGTTTGGAGATATTTTTGGAAAGATATTGAATCCATACCTTCATATTTTCTCCACCATTTTCAAGCATTCACAAGATTTGTAGCTGCACCCTTCACTCCATTACAGCAATCCACTACTCCATCACTTCGACAGGGTGAGCACAGGAAAGACACTGCAAAAATAGAGGCTTGAGTCCCTCTTTTTCTCTCCTCCACAAGCCTTGAGTTCTTTGGGCAAAGGTGGTAAGCTCCTCTAATCTCTCCTATTGTTCTTGGTTGAGTAAGCACGTACTGCTTGTAGTCTTTTGTGTTTATGTAGCTTGTAGTTCCTTTCTTTATCTTCATTCCTATCATTCCAAACTTGGTTGTCCATGGAGGTGGAAACACCAAGACAGGGGTCTGACTGAGGCATGCCCCTATACAACCCCAAAAATTTCTCCCTTTATTGTGTGCAGGTGGAGAGAGTTTGAAGCAAACTCGGGAGGAGGATATTCTACAAGATCACCTTTGTCACCCTCTCGATAATATACCTCTTTTATCACTTGCGTACTTACTTTTCTCTCTTCTTAGTCTCGTTCTTTGCTTCCCAAAACTATTAGACTCGAATATCAGTCCTTTCTTGAGATTCTAACCTCATCTTTCTAGTTTTCTGGTTGTACGTACACCAACGCACCTGTGAGACATCAGTGCACCATGTTGTCATCCCAAAACAACGCTTTTGTCCTCAGATAGAGAGCTGCCTGAGACATAGAGTTGACTCTAGAAAAGTGACTCGTCTGGTCTTCCTGCAACTCTTGGGATCACAGAGTGATCGAAGGATATATAGTCCTTATCATTCTCATCCTTTTCATCCTAACCTTCCTTTGAACTTAGGAAAGTTAGGGCAGCCTTCCCGCTCTTAGCATTTTGTGACCTGGGGCCTTGTAGTGGTTGGTGGTTGGTCCCCCTCTCTTATAAATACAAATAATCTATCCATATTTGTCAATAGTTTCTACACCTCAACATAAGATAATATTTGTTTGCTAAAATATTACTATATGGAGGAAGCATATAATCTCATGCCTAAAGTGGAGGATAATTTATTGTTGGTGTAAATATGTATTTTTCCTATCTTGTCTTATTTAGGTTCTATTGACATTGTTAAGTCCACTTAGGTCCTAGTTTCTTTTTCTAGAAGTCTTAGTTGTCTAGATAAGATTTTATCATATATTATCTACTTGGATTTTATTTAATGCTTGTGTCCTATGTTATTTAATATTGACTCATGTCATTTAATTATGACATATGCATTCAATGTAGGTACACCATCACCCTTGCCTATATAAGCAAGGCTTCATTTGTGCATTGTATCAATAAAATTCAGTTGTGTAAGTCCAATACATCATTTCAATCTTGAGTATTGCATATTGGACACATCTTACATCCATTATTGCAATTTCATGTTCTTGATTTTTCCTATTGTGGAAGGTTGTTATTGGCTTTTGCAGATGATCCTAGAGGGTTGAGTCCTTGAGTGACTCTAACATGTTCTATGAGCTATATCTTAGTTCCAACATGGTATTAGAGCTTCAAAGTTACAAAATAAACCTCACATTTGAGTCCAAAAGGCCCCAAAACCCCTATTTTCATATAAAATACTTGATATTTGGGCAAAAACCATTTAGGGCCATTTTCAAGGGTTTGGCGGAAGTTGCAAATTTTTTGTTTGTATAGTTGTATGGATCCATACAAGTCGTACGATCCGTATTAGTGGTGTCAAAGTTCTATAGTGTTTCTAGGGAATATTCCCTTCTCAATCGACATATTTACCTATTTTCGTCAGCTTGTATAGCAGGGTTTGTGGGTCAAATCCCTTTGGTATGATTGAAGGTTTTAATTATATTTTAATCTGCGAATTTAATATTTTATGAACATTGTTTAAATTTTCAGCTAGCACTTATTTTTAAAGCACCTAGTTTTATAGATAGCCTCAAGGGCTTAGCTGAGGCAAAGTAGACAAGTGGTATTATTTTAATTGCCTATGGTGTCATGTCATAAATTGGGACCCACCGACTAGGTGACATCCTTGTTGCAAGTGACTGGATGCCACATCATCATCCCAAGTGGACATAGGCATCCCACTTTGGAATCTTTGACTTATGAAAATTTCTATAATGCATCATAAGGAATCTTTATGCATAGAGAAAGTTGGCACCCAAGTTGGGCTATGACAGGTTGTAAGAGAATCAAATATTTTTGTTAGTTATGATGGATTCTCTTATGGATTATATGATAGATCTTGTGGAAGACTTTATGGAAATTGTAAGGCATCTTTCATAGGCTATTATGAGCACATTTTGGGCGCCCAATTTTGGAGAGAGAATATTGCATGATTTGACGGTTGTAAGGGGTGTAAGGTAATATTGTACATGTGTCCAAATGCATGTTTATGGTGTGGGATATTGTGCCATGTGTATTTGGAAACCCATCCTCTTCTAGATGCTTCTCTTATCTTGTATTCTCTATATATTGTACGCCTTGTAATGTAGAATGCATAGTTTGTTTGTAGGTAGCGAAGTGCTACCACATTCACTCCAGAATAGGTGTTTGTTTCAAAGCACTTGTAGAAGAAGCTTTGTACTTGGAGTTGCATTGTAACCTATATTTATTTAATACAATAGTATTGTTCTTTTGGAGGGTGGGGTTTTTTATTTGAAAGGGTTTTCCCTGCGTATATATGGTGTTTGTTGTTTATGTGTTCTTGTTGTTCTATCTCATTCTATCTATGTGTTTCTCTTCATTGTAACTGTATAAGGTGTTAAAAGAAAACTTTTTGTAACTCTCTCATACTTAGATTAGTGTAGGAATATATTTGCGCCCACTTGTATTCCTTTCAATTGGTATCAAATCCTAGCCAATCTTGATTTCTTTGTTGGATTAGAAGGGTTTTTTGAGTTGATATTTGTTTTAGTAGGAGTTTTGTAGAAGTGTATTTCGTAAAAAATTTCAAGAAAGAGATGAAAAACACATCTAGGAGGATTGAGATGGAAAATTTTAATGACGATAACTTTGAGCTTTGGAAGCTCAAGATGGAAGATAGTCTTGTAGATCATGATCTATTGGTTGTAATTTCAAGAGCCAAACCATCGAGCATGAAACAAGAAAATTGAGAGCTCATGGATCAGAAAGTCAAGGGTATCATTAGACTTTGTTTGGTTGATTTCATTCTCTTGAATGTTCATGAAGAGAAGACTGTTGCTTCTTTGTGGAAGAAACTTGGAGATGTTAACCAGGCTAAATACTTGGTAAACAAGTTATTCCTAAGAAAGAAGATGTATTCTTTGAAGATGGAAGATGGAGGATCCATTGTAGACCACCTAAATGCCTTTACCATGTTGATTTCTCAACTGGGTTCCATTGGAGACAATATTGACGAACAAAACCATTGCATGCTCCTATTGTATTCATTTCCAGACTCATGGGCTCACCTGGTGATGGATATTAGAAGCACAACAACCACTTTCAAGATGGATGAGGTGGTTTCTTTAAGATGGACAAGGAGGCCCTTGTTTTTCGTGATAGACCAAAGGAGAAAGGAAAAAAGAAGGACAAGAATCTCAGTCAAAGTCTCCGGGGAGATTTAAGTTTCCTAGTAAGAAGTCTAAGCAATTTTTTTGGAATTGTGGTGAAAGCGGTCACTTTTGGAAAGATTGCAGGGAGAAGAAGAAGAAAAACAAGTCTTTCTCTGATTCTGAATCTAAAAAATCATCCCAAGATGAAGCATAAGAATTTGTTGTAGCATTGGCAACCCATGTATCAAAATATGTGTGGTTGATAGATTCAAGTGCATTCTTTCACATGACCTCTCATAGAGGTTGGCCTAAAATGTAGGAGCCATGGACCTAGATTGAATCATACAATTGGCTATCTCCTTCAAAGTCTTATTCTTTCTCTCTGCTAGACCATTTTCTTGAGGACTATAAGGAATTGTGTGTTGATGAAGAATACCATGATCACTGCAAAAATCCTAAAATGCTTGATTAACATACTCCCCCCCATTGTTTGTGTGTATCCGTCGAAGAGAAAAACCTAGTTGCTTCTCTACAAATGTTTTGAAGGTATTGAAGATGGTGAGAACCTCTCTCTTGAGCTTCAAAAAGTAGACCCATGTATGTCGGGAAAAATATTCAATGAAATTGAGCACATACTCGTTGAAAATTGAAGGTAAAATTGTAGCTTAAAACTTCTAAAACTATGAGATTGTAGATCTAATTAAGTATTCTTTTTCATAATTCTTTGTGAGTGATTAATCTATTTAGATCAATTTTATTAATTGTAGAAATAGACAAAATATTGTAGAAGAATGAGACAGAAGATAGAAGTGACACAACATATACGTGAAGAAACCCTTTCGAGAAAAAACTCCACTAGAATCAATAGTTCTTGTATTATTTAACCTTAGAACAAGATTACAATAATACTGTATCAATTCTTGATTGATATGCTTCTTTGCCTTCAACAATCCTTCTTCACAACCTGCAATAAACTCTCATAGAACTCTCATACACTTGCTGCAATAAATAGACAATTATGAGCATGTAAACTCATAAGAGTTGTACAAATACAAGAGCATAAATCTCCTCTCAAAAAACTACACCTAGATTTGGCAAGTAGAGTTCCACCATGTAAATAGAAGTCAAACCAAATTATTCCTCAATTTAGGCACCCCAAACTAAACACTTAACTAAACTTTGGTCAAGAAGATATCTTGTAAACTTCACCTGAAATTTGACACCCAAGAATGGGCCCACTTGACTAAGCCTTGTAAATTTATTCTCATGAAAAAGGTATTAACTGAAAGATGCCAATTTGGGCCCCCAAGGTGGACCCGATTCAATCTTAGTTAACTGAAACATATCTCTCCATCAATTCATGCAAACATCATGCATGATTGATCATCCCCACTTAATTGAAAGTATCCACCTATTATCTGTCATGCAACTGAATTCATTATTCATGCCACTCAAGTCAACTAACATGCAAGTCAAGTCAACTAGCATGCAACTCAAAATACCTACATGCAACTCAAGTCAACTGGCATGCGACTCAAGTCAACTAGCATGCAACTCAAAATAACTACATGCATCTGAAGATAACTAAACCATGAACTGAACTGAAATGAATTGAATTGAACTAAACTAAATTGAACTAAACTAAATTGATACTGAACTGATAGTGCCACTCCACTCATGTAAATATTAATCCCTATTTTGTAGGATCCTAAACATACTTTATTGAAGTGTTATCAATCCTCCAAACAATTAACTGAAGCAAGGTGGGTACCACCTTCCATGTGGGTGCCCCATGTGCTCCTATTATTTAGGAACTCTTCTTGGACGTCCCCACATGTTCCTATTATTTAGGAATAATTACAAATTTCAATTTACATGTTCATTTCATTTGAAATTAATCTCTTTCTAATTCTAGTGTTAGGGAATACTTTCCAAGGACTTAGGAGATACATGAAATATGTTTAGGATTGCAATTAAATAGCATCTTATTCCCAACATTCTCCCACTTAACATTATACATTGCAATTATTCTAAACAAGGAATCATTATTATAAATATATAGGACTCAAGGCCAATGACCTTCATGCACCAAGAGAACTTATTTGTAGGAACTAGTTTCGTAAGATAATCTGCAACATTGATCAAAGTGTCAACTTTCTCAATCAATACCTTCCCACTCTCAACCATTTCTCGCACAAAGTGATACTGAATGTATCAACATGCTTATTACAAGAATGATACATAGGATATTTGGCTAAGAAAATAGCACTTTGACTATCACATTCAAGTCTAATTTGCTTGCAATTAAAACCAATACCTTTCCCAAGTCTCTATAGCTAAACTGCCTCTTTAGAGATGTGTAGCAGCCATGTATTTTTCTTTTGTGGTGGACAAAGAAACTGTGGGCTGCCTCCTACACATCCAACTAACTGCAGCTCCAAACAAAGTAAACACATAGCCACTTGTCGACCTCCGACTGTCCAGGTCTCCTGCCCAATCCGAATCAACAAAACCTTGTATGTCCAATGATCTGTGCATAATATCAATATCATTAGCACCATGATAAACCAAATAGTAATCAAAATTACCTCATAAATATCTCAACACCCTCTTAACATAAGTCCAATTTTCTTTACCAAGGTTAGACATAAACCTACTTAGAACTCCCACTGCTTGGGCTATATTTGGTCTTGTATAGACCATTGCATACATTAAACTACCAATTGCACTAGCATAAGGAATTTAAGACATTTCCTCATAATCAAAATCAGATTTAGGACTCATTTCTAAACTTAAATTCATGCCAACTGGTAAAAAAATATTAATTGGTTTACTATCTTGCATGTTAAACCGTTTCAAAATAGTATTGACATAGTTGCTTTGAATTAAGAAAAGATTTTTGTTACCTCTATCTTTGTTGATCTCCATACTAAGGATATATTTTTCAGCCCCTAGATCTTTCATCTCAAATGCACTAGAGAGTTGTGCTTTCAATTCTTTGATCATTACCTTGTTGTTACCAATAAACAACATGTCATCAACATACAAGATAATAATTAAAAGTTGATCATCAATAAATTTTATGTAAACACAATGATCTTCCTCACTCCTAACATAAGCAATTTTCAATGCAAAAGCATCAAAATTTTGGTACCACATTCTAGGTGACTTTTTCAATCCATATAAAGATCTCTTTAACCTGCAAACCAATTCTTCTTTTCCTTTTACCACAAAACCATCAACTTGCCTCATATAAATATCCTCATCAAGATTCCCATGTAAGAAAGTAGTTTTCATGTCCATTTTCTCTATCTCAAAATCATGAGCAACAACAATAGATAAATAGAATCTAATAGAAGTTAATTTAGCAACAGGAGAGAAGATTTCATTAAAGTAAACTCCCTCTCTTTGGGAGTAGCCCTTGACTACTAATATAGCATTGTACCTTTCAATATTACCATCTACTCCAATTTTCTTCTTAAAGATCCATTTATAACCAATGGCCTTTCATCCTTTGGGAAAACTCTCAAGATCCCATGTGTCACAAGCATCCAAGGAAGCCATTTCCTCATGCATAGCTTGTGACCAAAGCTTGTTCTCATCTAAAGACAAAGCTTCCATGTAAGATCTAGGTTCATCATTAGTACTCATCAAAGAAAATATACAATGGAAATTAGGTGGGCTATACCTATCAATGGGATTTTGTTATCTTGTGGATCTTCTCAAAGAAGGTTCTTCTTGCTCCTCAATATGCTCATCATGAGAATCTATCTCAAAAATCTCTAAACTCTCTTCATCCAGTCCATCAAATTGTTCTTCAACATGTGCATCTTCATGCTTCTTAGTTTTTATCTCAAAATGCACTGTTCAAGAAGTATCCTTCTCTTTTGGTTGTTCTTCCCTGGTATAAGATCTAAATTTCCAAAAAATCACATCTCTAGATAAAGTAATTTTTTGTGTTAGAGGATTCCAAATCTTGTAACCTTTTACATCTTCAACATAACCTATGAATACACATTTTTATGCTTTTTTATCCAACTTAGACTGCTTTTCTTTAGGCACATGAACAAAAGCCTCACAACCAAATATCCTTAAATGTGCAACACTAGGTTTCCTACCTAACCACATTTCATATGGGGTTTCATCTTCAATATTTGAACTAGGAGATCTATTGATTAAATAATAAGAAGTACTTGCAGCCTCATGCCAAAGGCACCGATCTAGCTTAGCACTAAAAATACTCCTAGCTCTTTCCATTAAGGTTCAATTCATCCTTTCTGATACTCCATTTTGTTGAGGTGTATATGGACTAGTTTTTTGTCTCACAATTCCTGCATGCTTACAATAATCATCGAATTCCTTAGAGAAATATTCACCACCATTATTAGATCTCGACACTTGTATCTTATGATTTGATTATTTCTCAACTAAAGCCTTCAATTCTTTAAACTTATTGAACACATCAGATTTGTTATGCATAAAATAGATCCAAGTGTATCTTGAGACATCATCTCTAGATGTAACATAATATCTATATTTTCCAATAGAGTCAATATCCACAAGACCCATAACATCTGAGTGAAAAATCTTTAATAATCTTTTAGCTTTATTTTTTCCATTAGGAAATGAAGATCTAGATTGCTTTCCAAACACACAATGCTCAAAAAAATATTTTTTGCCACTTTAATAATCAAGAATACCATCAAATAATTTCTTATTAAGAATGGTCCTAAGACATTTTTCACCAATGTGGCCCAATCTATGGGGCCACAAAATACATGTATTTTCCGCTTTAGTTACATTGGCTGATTTATTCAAATTGGAAGCATTACGCTTAAACAAAGTCCCAATCCAAGATCCTTTAGCAACCACCATATTCCTTTTCACCAATCTGTAACCACCTTTGTCAAATGTCACATGCATTCCATAATCATTGAACTAAGATACATAAAGTAGATTTCTAGCAAGTCTTTGAATATGTAAAACATCATTAAGTGTATTAACCCTACCATCACTAAAACACAACTTTACCTCTCCTTTGCCCACAATCTTTGTTGTGCTATTATCTCCAAAGAAGACATTACCTCCATCATATTCAATATACTTAGTGAACCACTCCTTGTTAGGATTCATATGTTAGGAGCAACCTGAATCAATATGCCAAGAGTCATCACTAACATTTTTACATGAAATGATCAATGCATCATTACTATCATCCGAGGATTTCTCTATAGAAGCATCTGAACTCTTTTTCTTGTTCTTGCAATCCTTCTTTACATGTCCCAATTTCCCATAGTTCCAACACTTTACCTTAATTTTACCAAGGATTTTAGACCATCCTTTCGACTCACCCTTTCCTTTCTTACCTCCCTTAGGTTCCTTTTCCTTAGGCCTACCTCTTACAAACAAGGAATCTTGGGATCCCGTTTTAGACTTCCTCCTCATCTCCTATGATAGGAGAGTAGGTATTATATTGTCCATCTTAGGATCTGCACCACTACCATTGATAGCAATAATTAGATTTTCCCAAGACTTTGGTAAAGAACAAAGTAACAAAATGCATTTATCTTCATCTTCTAGCTTTACATCTACAAATGCTAACTAACTTAGAATCAAATTGAAAGAATTTAATTGATGTGCAACAAAATCACCATCTTTCATCTTTAAAGAATACAATTGTCTTTTTTGATACAACTTATTAGTAAGACTTTTGGTTTGATAGATATCACCTATCCTCTTCCATAATTTATATGTGGTAGCTTCATTTGAAACATTCAAGAGAACAACATCAACAAGACATAACCTTATGGTACTTCTTGCCTTCTTATCAAGCTTAGCCCAATCATCATCTGACATTGTTGTAGGTGAATTTATCTCATTAAAAATAGCTAACCACTGATCTCCCTCTTTAAGGAGATCCTCCATTTTTAGTTTCCACATATCATAACTATATCCATTGAATCTTTCAATATCTAAATGAGAAGTAGAACTCATTGTAACACACTTATTTTATAAATCTGCAATAACACAATAGTAAAACCTCCCACTACAACCAAAAAACCTTCAAAATTTTAAGAGAAAGGCGTCCCAAACTCTAACCAACAATTAGCTCTAATACCAAATGTTGAAAATTGAAGGTAAAATCGTAGCTTAAAACATGTAAAACTATGAGACTGTAGATCTAATTAAGTATTCTTTGTCACAATTCTTTGTGTATGATTAACATGTTTAGATCAATTTTATCAATTGTAGAAATAAACAGAAGAGTTCTAGAAGAATGAGACAAAAGATAGAAGTGACACAACATATACATGGCGAAACCCTTTCAGAAAAAACTCCACCAGAATCAATAGATCTTGTATTATTTAACCTTAGAATAAGATTACAATAATACTATATCAATCCCTGATTGATATGCTTCTTTGCCTTCAAAAATCCTTCTTCACAACCTACAATAAACTCTCATAGAACTCTCATACACTTGCTACAATAAATAGAAAATTATGAGCATGTAAACTCATAAGAGTTGTACAAATACAAGATAATAAAGATCCTCTCAAAAACCTACGCCTAGATTTGACAAGTAGAGTTCCACCATGTAAACAGAAGTCATTCCAAACTCTTCCTCAATTCAGGTGCCCCGAACTAAACACTTAACTGAACTTTGGTCAAGAAGATATCTTGTAAACTTCACTTCAAATTTGGCGCCCAAGAATGGGCCCACTTGATTGAGCCTTGCAAATATCTTCTCATGCAAAAGATGTTAACTAAAAGATGCTAGCTTGGGTGCCCAAGGTGGACCCAAGTCAAGCTTAGTTAATTGAAACATATCTCTCCATCAATTCATGCAAACATCATGCATGATTGATCATCCCCACTTAATTCAAAGTATCCACCTATTATTTGTCATGCAATTGAAGTCATTAGTCATGCAACTCAAATCAACTAACATGCAACTCAAGTCAAATAGCATGCAACTCAAGTCAACTAGAATGAAACTCAAAATAACTACGTGCAACTGAAGATAACTAAACCATAACTGAACTAAAATAAACTGAACTGAACTGATAGTGCTACTCCACTCATGTAAATATCAATCCCTATTTTGTAGGATCCTAAACATGCATTACTGAAGTGTTATCAATCCTCCAAATAGTTAATTGAAGCAAGGTGGGTACCACCTTCCATGTGGGTGCCCCATGTGCTCCTATTATTTAGGAACTCTTCTTGGATGTCCCCACATGTTCCTATTATTTAGGAATAATTAAAATGTCAATTTACATGTTCATTTCATTCAAAATTATTCTCTTTCTAATCCTAGTGTTGGGGAACACTTTCCAAGGGCTTAAGAGACATGAAATATGTTTAGGATTGCAATTAAATGGCATCCTATTCCCAACAATACTTAGCCCTTGAAAAAGGAGTTGGGAATGATATGATATCACTATGGACCAGCTCAAGAGGTGTGGTTGCATCTGTAGCTTGACCCTTAGGAAAAGGATCTTGATGTTGCTTGCCAAGAACACAACCTTGACAAAAACCATCCATATAAGATATCTTTGGAAGACCAACCACTAAGATATGTGCATGCATCTATTGAAGATATCTATAGTTCAAGTGCCCAAATATTTCATGCCAAAGCTTGCTCATTGAATCAACATGAGCAACAAAACATGAACTTGAAGAAGACTCAAAGCCATCAAACCGATACAAATGGTTCTCATAATAAACTATCCCTATAGCAATAATCTTCTCAAGACCCTATAACTATCTAATAGTCACATTCTTTGGAGTAGACTCAACTGATTTTCCATCTCCAAAATGATAAATTTGATATATAAAAAGTAGATTCGCTGAAATATCAGGAACAAGAAGAACATCCTCAATGCACCCATCTAGCATCCAAATGGATCCTTTCCCTAAAACTAGAATCTGTGAAGAGTTCTCAATTACAATGTGAGAAGTAGAAGTATCAACAATGGAATCAAGAAGATTGTGTGAATTGGTCATGTGATGTGAAGCACTTGAATCAAGAATCTAACTATCAGAAGATGAATGAATGGCCCATGCTAATGTAATAATGAAAATTGTACTCCCTTCTTGGAGATGGTACAATTTCTCTTAATTTTGGAATGATTAATGTTAAAATGAACTTAATGTCACCTTGATCTAGTGTTGTGATGTGTTTTACACATCCACATTAGGTCTTGGGCCCTTTTTAAGCTAAATAAACCTAAATTTTCCTTGATTTGATGTTGTAAAGTGTATTCATTTACACCTTCACATTAAATTTAGGGCCCTTGGACTTCATGCCACCTTAATATAGTGTTGTAATGTGTTGTACACATTCACATTGGATTTAAGACCCTTTTAAGCTAAAAAGACCTAATTTTTCCTTAATTTGATGTTGTAAAGTATATTTATTTACACTTTCATATTGAATTTTGAGCCCCCTTGTATTTATGCCATTTATATCATCATTAATAGGCCCCTAAGACCCTATATTATGCAACCAGAGGCTAGTTTCAACCGAAATCCCAACAAGATCAATAAATAGACTTAATTTCTTAACTCCCCAACACTTTCTCTCTCTAGAAAGGTCTTGTGGGACCCATAAAATACCTTGGACATATAATTACCACCCAGGTGGGACCCATATACCATGGGTGGCCTATGTGTCCCATTTGGCCCTTTTTAGGGTTTTGAGTAGGAAATCAGGGTTTCAAATTCAAATTTCTTGAATGTCGGCCTCTAGGATCTAATAAATAGTAACTTGGATGAATTTCCTATATGAAAAAGGCCTCAAATAAATTTTTCATTAATCCTTAATAATATCAAGTCAAGCACTCAAGAGTTAAGTATTCCAAGACTTCACAAGACCATCAAGAGAGTTTACAAGACCATTTCTAAGGCATTCAAGGGAAAATTTCTTCATCAATTATTGCATCAATTCAATATCCATAATCATGTAAATATTATCAAGAATCAATCATGTTGTTGAGCCAGTGTTGTGATGTGGCATTCAAGATCCAAGGTTCAACATTCTTCTACACTTATTTCAAGATCTAGATCTACATCCTTCATGGCCATTTCATGTTAGATTGTTCATTTATAAGAAAACATTAAAGGTATCATTATTCATTTTTTATGTTCCATGATTCATGTTTCATGTCCTTAAATCATTATCTCATCATCTGGTTTAATTACCTAAAAGGGGTTTGACCAAGGCAAACCCTCATTTACTAACAAATCAACAAGTTTTTATCTCTCTACATGTGTAATTGTAGATCTAGGTGTCTTGGAGCTTGAAGGATATTTGAAGATTAGATTACAAGCTTGGAGAAAGTTTTTGGACTTGTCCCCTCATTTGCAAGGTTTCCATCTTCATAAAAAGTCATCTACAAGTCCGAAATCAGGGTTTTAGATCCAAAAACAAAGTGTGGCAAAAAGAGAAGAGATTGGAGAGAAGAATTAGATCTTAATCCTCAAAAAAATCACACTGGTACTGATATGCCACCTTGGGTGTATGTTTCCTAGTACAATTTTTTTTTAGGGTTTTAGGAGATTCAAAATAAGCACTATCAAATATCTAGTTTTGATGCAGAAAACCTAGTCTAGGACTAAATCGCCCAGATTGGCATATGAGTCCCACTCAACATTAAAATCAACATTTCTAGCATTTCCAATCCTCATTCAATCCCCTATAGGTTTCCAAGTGCACACTTTTGATTTTACATCTTTTTGTTTTGATTTATATGCATTTCTAGGTCATTTAATTAAGTCTTAAATATCATTAAGTTTCATAATTAGGTCTTGCATTTAATTAGTCATTCCAAGCCATAGCTTGGTGGTTAACCCCTCTTGTAATCATAAATTAGACCCTAGGACACCCTATTGCAAGAACCCTTTCCTTTCTACATTGGATTAAGATCTTTAGGGTTTCTTTGAATGTGGAGCGTAGAAGATTGTTGTCCTATGTCCTAAACCATGGTGACGATAATTTTTTATCTTACATTTTGGTGAATCCGACGTTAACCCACATTTATAACATTTCATTTATGATTTGGAGTGCATCATAGTCCTAGATCTTGCTCGCATTAACTTTGCATTACAATTTTCTTTAGTTAATTAGCATTCTAGGGTTTCTAATTCTTGCATTAGTGAAAGTGCATATAGGTTTCATTTTTGCATCTTGCATCATTGAAAATCATCTAAAGTTTGCATTTGCATTTATTTTATAGATCCTACAAACTAAAAATCACAACAATCACTTAAAATTTTCTGAAAATTGTGAAAAAAACCCTCACTAGGAATCACACACCCCTCTAGGTGATTTAGTCCCACTGTAGATCTAAAACTACATTTTACAACATTTAAAACCTTGTTTTTGCACTTCTGTTTGTTGTCATTAGTTATCTGTTTCAATTGGATGAGTTTTTATTACATGGATTTCATCATATCTAGCTTAATTAGGTTCATTTCATGCATTGCTTGATTTCAAAATGGTATTTACAACATTTCATAGTCAACTATCATGTTCAAAATCTAAAAAATTGCATTATCCTTTGCATGTTTTCTCTATTATTCTTGCATTTCAAACTTGTAGGACAATCATTACATCATGTTTTCATTGCAAAAATCTATAGTCATCATACTTCATGTTCTATTTTTAGATCTTGTTAAGTATTGTAGGAAATTTTTCTTTGTTATTGACCCCCCTCTTATCTCTCCTATTTGTGGGAATGATGTGATAGAATAAACAAGCATAGACACCCATGATGGTCATAGTTTTTCTTCTCCCTACACCTCTCCTATTAGTGACAAAGGTATCTTGGTGAAAGAAGATACAATTGTTGAGAATCATGAAGGTTTTGTTTGTCTTTATCCTCACCCTCCTTGGGAAGATATTATAACAAAAAAAGATGAAATAATGGCCACCACTTTAATTATTTTACATTCATCTCCCAACACCTCTATTACTTATGACAATGCTTTAGAGAAAGAGAATACAATCAAGAACGACCATGAAAATCACATTTATGAAGAGGACATGTTGGTGTTAGGAGATCCAATGACTGAAAGTTAAAGCATTATTTTTATCCTTCCTAATGTACCTAAAATTTGGAAAGATTTATTTGAACAAAAAGATTCAATCATTCATAGGCATAACAATGATAATTCTCCTTCCCTTGATGCCTCCCCTATTGGTGATGAACTTGCTTTAAAAAATATAATCATGGCATGTGACAAACCTCTTAGCTCTCCTACTGGGGTAGAAGTTATGGCACAAGAGTATGAGAACCTAGAAAACAAGGATGAAATCATGGACATTCATAACAAGGACCTTCTCTTAATATCTCTACTATTGGTGAAGAAGAAACTTTGATAGCAGAAGATCAAAGTAATAAGAGCCATGAGAATATTAATTTCCCCTCTTCCCCCAAGGAAAACATTATTGAACAAGATAATTCCATCATTAATAAACAAGACACTTCAACCATTGATAAATCCCTTGCTTATGATGAAGTCATTTTAGAAGAATCAACCTTTGAATGTCATGAACACCTAGCTTGTAGTTCTCCTAAAAAGTCTCCTCCTAGGGAGGATATCATGGTGCAAGAAAATGATAAAATTTACAATAGTGATATAGTTTCCTTAGATGAAGATGATGAAGTAACACTAGACTCTCCTTCACTAAGGGATTATAATATTATTCAACATCAAATCATCCTTTACCCACCTTCACACAAATCTCAAACTCAAAACAAACTTGAACTTATCCTTTACCCACCTAAGAATAATGTATCACGGACCTTGAGTCATAATATTGTTACTTATACATATAACACTAGAAACAATCTACAACCAAAACAAACACCTTCAACATCCCTCCCATTTCCTAACCCTATCTTTCCTAGTGCCCCTTGTTTTCCTTCACATAATGAAAAGGAGTACAATATTGTTGAACAACTAAATAATTCTCCTGCTAAGATATAATTATGGGACCTCATGGTCCAAGCCTCCCCTCATTATCACAACATGATCCAAATTTCTTTACAAAAAGTTCCCATCCCTTCTAATGTGCAACCAAATGACATAACATCCATGATTCAAGGAATAAATGTTGACATTGTTTTCCACCAAAATGAGCTCCCTCCTTTGGAAGTGTAAAAACAAAATTATATTTTCATGATAATAGTTAGATACAATATAACATGCATAAATAAAACCCTTTTCGACAATGGCTCTGCTCTTAATGTGTGTAGCGTAAACCTTTTGGATAGGCTTGGCATGTATAAATCAAAAATTCAACCTAATTCTTTATCTATTCGTGGATTCGACAATGTAGGAAAACGACTGATTGGTGTGGTCACTTTGCCTATTACAGTTGGAAAGGCCACATTAGAAACATCAATCCATGTTATTCCTCATGATATTACATATAATATTCTTCTAGGAAGACCATGGATTCATGCAATGAATGGGGTGCCTTCTACTCTTCATCATAAAATGAAGTATATTTACAACAAAGTGTATACACTTAAAGTTGAACCTAACCCAAATAGTTGTTTAACATTGAGAAAGGCAAGGAAAATCCTTTGAAAACATTAACACCAAGTACACAAGTAGAACTCGTGCAACAAAAAGACAAAGAAAAACATATTGATGAAGTCACAAAGCTATTAGAAGATGATTGGGGTTCCTTATATTTCAAACCAACATTCATGCAAGAATACAAGATCATAAACAAAGACTCTAAAAATGGAAAAGAGAAAGTGGTATTGTCAACACAAATTTTGGAAGACCCTTTGAAAGAATCCACCTCAACTACTTTAGAAGAAGAAGAAGCAGATTATATGAAAAACTTTGATAAGATAGGCTATCAAAAACCACCTAATCCAAAAGAAATGAAAACAATTTATGGAAAAGGTTATGAACTTATGAAACAAATTGGATATAGTGGAAAAGGATGTGGTGCTAGAGAAAAAGGTATTTGTGTCCCTATAGAGCCCCACATAAAAGAAAAGACTAGTGGTCTTGGGTATTACCCCTAGAAAGACATAAACAAGCTGTCACTTAATATCAACACTATTACAAAGCATCCTTTCAAGCCAACTTTAACATTAGTGCATCCTAAACTAATAAACACTAGCAGTCATGATTGTTGTTCTTTGAAAGTGTTAGAGTAATTGGTTATTTACTTTATTAATTAAAGAATATTTGTTTAATTACTTAAAGTTCCCTTTTACCTCTTTTTCACTTAAGCTAACATTAGGTGCATAATAATTAATTACTTTATTAATTATTATTGTGCAAGCCTAGGGTTTTCTTTTTTAGGGTTTTCACCTATATGTGGTTGAAAACTATCTTTTGTATTTATTATTCATTTTACATTTTTGGGTGAATACATTGCTCCACATGCTTGAGCATTCTCTTGGTTGCTTCTCTTTGCTTCTCCTTGTAACAGGTACTATTTGCTTATAGAAGTCACTGGGCTGCTATGAAGTTGTATCTTCTCAACTCCAACATGGTATCAGAGCTTCAGATCTGCAGCTGCTTGTTCTTGTTTTGAGTTTTTTGCATTGGAAGCAAATCTAGGGTTCTAAAGTTTTTTTTTGTGGATTCAACATACTCCTATTTTTGGGTTCACTTTGGGCCCAAACGGACAATTCCATTGGATTCGTAGCACCCAAAAACCTCTAAATCGACTATTCATTCGTTGATTTTGGTTACAGTTGATTAGGGAAGCAAAAAAAAATTTTGCCCTAAGGCCGTACGGCCCTCGGGCGCTCCGTTTGCAAAAAAATCACAAAAATAAAAATAAAAAACTAAGGGTTTTTATTAAATTTTTTGCGCAGCCTGTGCAAATTCGGTTGGCCATTGGTCGCACCGCCCGTTGGCCACTGCCACCGATAGCAACAGCTGGCCGCGCCGCCCAGCCCGTTCTCCGCCTACCGTGCTGCCCTTTTTCCGCCCACACACCGCCTAGTCTGAGCTCCGTCGACGTTCGCTGACCTCCGCCGACCCCGCGGGCTCTGAGCTCTATCAACACCCTTGTTGGCCTTTCCATCACCTACCTACGGTCAGTGGTGACCAGGCGCTAAGCGCCCAGCTGGCGGCGGCATGCGCAACCCCTTTAGGGCTTAACTCCGCCGGACCAGGTCATGTGGGTGACTAGCACCCTGCCGACAGCCCCCGAGGACTTACCCTGACACCATCAGGGTCATATGCATAACTAGGGGTCGCACGCCCAACACCTAGCTGCCAGCCCCCTGGTCGTCAATGTGACCAGGGGCCGAAGGATTTTTTAGCCCCTAAGGGCTTTGTAAGTTTGTTTTTGACCTTTTTGAGCAACTTACACTAAATCGGGCATAAAATGGGCATTTTTTCTTGGATTTTCAAAAACGAGATATTGCCGGAAATCTGGTTTCGGCACCGTTCCAGTGGTACTAGTAATGTTCTTTTATTTTGCCATTTTGCATTCGTTTTTGCCAATCAAAGTCAGAACTTGAGTTTTTCACTCCTGGGGGCGTATCTTTTGCGTTCGAACTCTATTTTGCGCAAACAAATAGGTGTTGGAAAGGTGTTATAGTGATATTTCTAGATATACAGTCTATTTTATCAGAATATTTACCAGATATTTTTTATTCAGATATACAGTCATTATGGCTCCTACATGGGTTTTGTTTGCGTTGGATGGGTTATTTGATATGATTTATCATTGCTAAGATCATTAGTCTCTGAATTTTTCATTTGAAGAGTTATCATGGGTTTTTCTACTTACCCTTCAGTTGTTATTCTAGAACGGGGTAATTATGAGTCATGGGAAAAGGGTATACTTACACATTGTAGGTGGCTTAATCTTTTGCCTTATTTGTATGATCTCATACCTAAACTGGCCACTTCAGAGGGAAAACTAGCATGGTCCATCATTATAAATCACATAGTAGGACTTATATTGTCTAGTGTTGATCATGACACTGTGTTGGCTATATCGGACATTGATTTTCCTCACCCAATTTGGACACGTCTTTGGGAGATCTATGGAGACCCAATTCTCTCTCCATTCCCAGAGGATCCTACTTCAGATTGTCTCTTACCCATTGCTTGGAGAGAGAATACACCCTTTGATCATGATACTTTAGAGGAGCTTGAGTATTTAGACACCCTTACATGTTTCGATGGATCAGAGGTTTGTCTCACAGTTCCTACTCTTTAGACTGAGACTTCATCAGCATCTCTAGTTGTTCTTGATTCAATGCAGCAGGGAATCATACATCTTCCAGACATAGCTACTTTTGACTCTTATGTTGCAGACATATCTTTCTTGTTTGTGGAGTCCTATATTACAAATTTGGAGGATTATTTTGAGGACATTCATCTCCTCTACCTTGACAGTCAGGTTATCACTATTTTCCCACCATTATCCGTGTATTCAAAGGTTGAATTTCAGGATTCTCCACATCAGTTTGGATTTGGCATCATTTGTTTCAGTTCAGACAGTGAGATTCTTCAGCATCCTATCATGGCACACATCTTGAGACATATTGGTTCATCACTCTTCACAGGTTTCTTCGACATCGTCCTTTGGATTCGTTTCTTCCCAAGGGGAGGAATATCATTTTCCGCTTCAAGATCTCCTTTTGGATTCTACATCAGGCATCTACCATTGTGACAGGAGTTTCTTCATTGTGGGGGGGCCTTCTTCTCTCTTTCTATCTCTCTTATGGAGACCATTGTACATGTACTTAAATGATAGAAGTTGTCTATGGGGGGTATCATGTTATCCACCTCCTATCCTTCGTTCATTAGTGCATTGCATTCCTTCCTTGCATTATATTTTGGGGAGGAGTTTTGTTCCCACTTGGTTTTCTCCTTTACCCCGTTTCATTTAGTTTGCATTGATTTTGTACATGGGTACCTGATCTGGCCTTGTTGTCGGGACCCATTGCTTTTGCTTTCAGTAGCTTCTTCTAGGTTTTAGCTTCTCCCTAAGTCTAGCTTAAGGGGGGGTGTTAGAGTAATTGGTTATTTACTTTATTAATTAAACATTTTTTTTTAATTACTTAAAGTTCCCTTTTACCTCTTTTTCACTTAAGCTAACATTAGGTGCATAATAATTAATTACTTTATTAATTATTATTGTGCAAGCCTAGGGTTTTCCTTTTTAGGGTTTTCACCTATATGTGGTTGAAAACTATCTTTTGTATTTATTATTCATTTTACATTTTTGGGTGAATACATTGCTCCACATTCTTGAGCATTCTCTTGGTTGCTTCTCTTTTCTTCTCCTTGTAATAGGTATTATTTGCTTGCAAAGGTCACTGGGCTCCTATGAAGTTGTATCTTCTCAACTCCAACATAAATAAATGAAAGGAATAGAGAGATCCTCGCTTAATATCAATGTCATCACACAAAACATTGATGATTCGAATTTGTTAGATTTTACATCCTCCTTTCAAGGAGAGAAAAAATATTGCAATCTAAAGAGTCTTGTGTAAGTATGACACCTAATACTAAGCAAGAGACATCTTTTTCGTAACATAAAGTAACATCTTATACTATTGATCAAGAGATTATCTTGCCGAGACTCCTCCAAGATCGTTTGATATCTCTCCCTCTAAGAACATGAAAGAAATTTTACTACAAGACTTCATTTTGTGCATATCATAGAGTTCATGGTCACTCTACTAATGAATGTAAGGCTTTGAGTAATAGAACTCAACATCTTAAGGATCGTGGTGCTCTTCCTTATGTTGAAGCACCTAGATCCTCTCATTTTAGCTCATCCTTGTCCCACACTAAGTGGGGGCAAGGGGTTAAGTAGCCTTGTCCTTGTATGTCACTTGTCATTGTCTCTTTTGGCTAGTTGACTGCCTTTCATATATATATAAGAGCAAGCTTGGAATGGGGATGACATGCCTTAAGTTGACTCACATGTGGCATACTTATTCATGATGTGGCTTATTAGAAACATATGACTTGGCATAGGGCTTTCCGAATAAGCTCTTGAATGTGTTCTTCTACTTTAAAGAAATTTCTCACAACAATGGTGTTAGAAACCACTTTAAAGTGGGGGCATACATCGACACTCATGTTCCATTGTGCAATTTTATTTATTCTTGTGATGCATCATTTCCTTGGTGGTGTCATTAGGTTTGATTTCCTCTAAGAGCATGATAATTATTTGACTTGTCCTCTTTTGGAGACATTAGGCACAATGTTACCTAAGAAGAGACCTTACATGAACTAAGAAAAATACCTTTGAACGTTACTTACACTATTTCACATATGGCCACCTTGCATAATACACTTTGCATGCCTATGAAGCCATCTAGTTTGTTCATGAGTTCCAATCATACAAAGCTTTGCTTGCCTCATGAAGCTCAAAGTTAATTTTTGTGTGATGCCCTATCAAAGTTATTAGGAGGTATAACTTTGGTCTAGTCAAATGGGAAGCCGATTCGAGGCATGAATTTCCCTTAGCCACTTGCATGTGTGTGTGGCGCATACCAGTCGTATGTGTATGTGTCTCACCTTCTTGGATTATTCACCCAACAAACATCCTAAGGTTCTCCTGCCTTAGAGTGAGCATGCATTTTTTGACAAGCAACTTAGATTTGATCCACACCATGTTGGATAAACTATCGAGGCCTGATCCACTTATCTTTATTTTCACTTTTTTTCTTTCTTTTAGAAATTACATGTTTGTGTATATTGTTTTGCTACAAATCATACACCTTGTGCATGTCCTTTTTGTGCTTATGTCAATTTGACGTAGGATCTTGGACCCTAGGGCTCGAATACCTCCTTGATATTTTTTATCCTACACCATCTACATCGCTACACTTGGACCCCTCTTGAATGTCTACTCTAGTGTGAGTTTAAAGCAAGTTCACCCTCTCACTAAAGTGGGGGCCAAATGTAAAAATGGAAATTTTACTCCCTTCTTGGGGATGGTACAATTTCTCTTAATTTGGGAATGATTAATGTTAAAATACACTTAAGGTCACCTTGATCTAGTGTTGTGATGTGTTTTACACATCCACATTAGGTCTTGGGCCCTTTTTAAGCTAAATAAACCTAAATTTTGCTTGATTTAATGTTGTAAAGTGTATTAATTTACACCTTCACATTAAATTTAGGGCCCTTGGACCTAATTCTACCTTAATCTAGTGTTGTAATGTGTTGTACACATTCACATTGGATTTAGGTCCCTTTTAAGCTAAAAAGACCTAATTTTTCCTTAATTTGATGTTGTAAAGTATATTTATTTACACTTCCACATTGAATTATAGGCCCCCTTATAGTTTTGACCTTTATATCATCATTAATAGGCCCCTAAGAGCCTATATTATGTATCTCGAGGCTTATTTCAACCAAAATCTCAACAAGACCAACAAATAGACTTAATTTCTTAACTCCCCATCACTTTCTCTCTCTAAAAAGGTCTTGTGGGACCCATATGCCACCTTGGGTGTATGGGTCCCATCCAAGTGGGGCCCATATGCTAGGGGTGGTGTATGAGTCCCATTTGGCCCCTTTTTAAGGTTTTGAGAAGGAAATTAGGGTTTTAAATCCATTTCTTTTTAATGTTGGCCTATGGGATCTAATAAACAGTAACTTGGATGAATTTACTATATAAAAAAGGTCTCAAATCATTATTTCATTAAACCTTCATGATATAAAGTCAAGAACTCAAGAGTTAATCATTCCAAGACTTCATAAGAGCACCAAGATAGTTTACAAGAGAATTTCTAAGGAATTCAAGGGAAGATTTATTCATCAATTATTGCAAAAATTCAAGATCCATCATCATGTAAATATCATCAAGCATCAACCATGTTGTTGAGCTAGTGTTGTGATGTGGCATTCAAGATCCAAGGTTGAGCATTGTTCTACACTTATTTCAAGATCTAGATCTACATCCTTCATGGCCATTTCATGTTAGATTGTTGATTTACAAGAAATCATTCAAGGTATCATTATTCATGTTTTATGTTCCATGCTTCATGTTTCATGTCCTTATTTCATTATCTCATCATTTGGTTTAATTACCTAAAAGGGGTTTGACCAAGGCAAACCCTCATTTACTAACAAATCAACAAGTTTTTCTCTCTATAAATGTGTAATTGTAGATTTAGGTGTCTTGGAGCTTGAAGGATATTTGAAGATTAGGTTACAAGCTTGGAGAAAGTTGTTGGAGTTGTCCCCTCATTTGCAAGGTTGTCATCTTCACAAAAAGTCATCTAAAGGTCTGAAATCAAGGTTTCAGGTTCAAAAACAAAGTGTGGCAGAAAGAGAAGAGATTGGAGAGCATAATCAAATCTTAATGAAAAATCACACTAAGACTGATATGCCACCTTGGGCGTATGAGTCCCAGTACAACTAATTTTTAGGGTTTTAAGAGATTCAAAATAAGCACTGTCAAATTCTAGTTTTGGTGCAAAAAACCCAATCTGGGACTAAATCGCCTAGATTGGAATATGAGTCCCACTCAACATTAAATAAACATTTCTAGCATTTAAAATCCTCATTCAAGCCTCTTCAAGTTTCCAGGTGCACACTTTTTCTTTTACATATTTCTGTTATGATTTATATGCATTTCTAGGTCATTTATTTAAGTCTTACATATCATTAAGTTGCATAATTAGGTCTTGCATTTCATTAGTCTTTTCAAGCCCTAGCTTGGTGGTGAACCCCTCTTGTAATCATAAATCAAACCGTAGGACACCCTATTGCAAGATCCATTTCCTTTCTACCTTGGATTAAGATCTCTAGGGTTTCCTTAAATGTGGAGTATAGAAGATTGTTGTCATATGTCCTAAACCATGGTGACAATAATTTATATCCGATAGTTGAAAGAGTTTGTCCTTTGCCGATGGAAGAAGGATAAGACACTGAAATGTTGTGTTTCTTCATAGGTTCCTCCAAGGCCTCGAGTATCTTGAAACAATGAGCCTCATTATGCCCAGTTTTTCCACAAAATGAACAAGTTTCTCCTTTCTTTTTCTTGGACTTGGTACAAGAATCTCTAGAGGTAGAAGAAGAAGGAGATGGAGTGTACTTCTGATTGTTATTTAGCTTTGTTTTGGAGGGAGTCTCACTACCCGAAGATGATTCTATCTTGGTCTTCTTATTCTTTCCTTTACCCTTGGATTATTGAGCGATTAGAGCATGATTCTTAGAAATAGATAGTGCATCCAACTGAATCAATATGGCCTCCTCCCTAGTAAGAGGCTCTCAAAACAACTCAAAAGTAGGAATTTAATAATATTTCCCCATGGCATCCATAGTAGAATATAAAGTAGAAGAAAACACTTGGCAATGGACTCTTAACTTAGACATAATCAAGAAGATACATTCATCACTAGATTTATCATGCCCACATCCTTTTAATTGTGACAAAATCAACTTGAATTGTGCAAGAAAATCCTGAATTGAAGGAAATTCATTTGGAGAGAGTGATTGTAGATCTGCTTGAAGTTGCAAGAATCTGAACTGATTAATTTTACCATACAATTCTTTAATTTTATCTCAAACATTCTTAGGTGTTTTACACTCCACAATATGAAACAACAAGTTATTACATACATGTAAGCCAATGAGCCCTTTTGTTTCATCCATTTTACATCTATGGATAAATTTTTCATAATCCCTTGTGAATTTAGGTTATTTTGCATCTAACATTGGCCATATACATTTAGATTGTAACAATTGAGTAATTTTTAGCTTCCATGTATGATAGTTGTGTGGAGTGAGTGGTTCAATTTGCCTTAGATCTGCGATGTTGGACAAAAGAACACCAAGAGAAAGAAGACAATGTGGCACTTAAATTGTGCCTTCCAGCTCCCAAAATGTATTAAAACTCAATTGGCAACCCGCCCACCAAAGTACAATGAAGAAATTTTATAATTTGTACATGTGACAAGCTTTAATCAATTGTTTATAACACATGGTTATTTTTACAATTTTTAGAAAAAAGAGATTGCCAAAACTAAAAAAAGTTACAAACAAATTCCTTGTGATTTTCTGAGCAATTTCAAAACAAAGTTTTCCAAATTTTGACTTTGTATGCAAAAGTTATGCCAATTACAAGTAATAACTACTCTTGTACCTTTGAACTGAAAAACTAGCAAAAAATGGAAAAATAAAAAAAATCACCTGCACTATTGCGAAGTTTGTCGAACCAAATATTCGACGATATTTTTTTTTCAAATTTTTGATTTTTTTCTTAAAATATTGCCGTAAAATATCGAAAATAATATTTTTTTGCGAATTTTTAATTCCGACAATGTACCTATGTGACTTGGAGGGCCATACAACCCTTCAAGTAATTTTTTTTGCCTCGAAAACAAATTTCACTGAATATAGCCAAATTATATATCAAAATTCATGCAAACGACCTCTTAGATGCAATGGCAAGGTTATTTTTTGCCAAAAATTTCTTGTAAAAATTTGTTCACCAAATATGAACTTCAAATCCTTGTTCACCAAAGTTGCAAATGGTGACCAAAATGAATGAAACAAAATCCAAATCTAACTTTCTTGAGTCTCCTAGATGCAATGGGACAACCAAAAATATTGCTATTATAGCCAAAAGTATTGCAATCACCAGATCTCACCAAAATGCATACATGCAATATAGGATTAATAAATCTTTGCAAACCCTTTCTGATTCTCAAGATCGTATTGAAATGCAAGAGAAGAGCATACGTGTAATTTGCAATATCATAAAATAAACTCAAATCACAATAGTAAACTTGATGGTAGAAACTATCTAATGAAAAAATGAAGAGGCTTGCAAGATTCAAAGCTCTGATACCATGTTGAAGTGAGCAACCAAGATCTTCAATCTACAACGCCAAATAACCTCCATAAGAAATAGAGAGAAGCAACAATAGAAGATGTTATATTACAATATATGCAAGAGATTCCTTGCTTATAAAGGCAAGGATGAGAGATAGGATAATACAAGATCATGACAAGTGTCGTAGTCCTATCACATGTGACAACTAACTCATAACTACCTAGGATAATGCAAAGTCTAGATAAGACAACTAAGACTTTTAAAAGAAATATTATATCCTAAGTAAAATTAACATGTGAACTAAGTCCCTTAAGTCCCTAGTAAAGAATTAACTAGGTACAAGACTTTATTCACACCGACAAATTTGACCTATTGGAGATGGATGAATCTTAGCTATTTTTTATTCTCACTAAATTGCCTACTCTTATAATTTAAGGCAATGCCTTTCTCTTTTTTAAGGGTAGGAAATTATTGATACTAATTAGATTCATTAAATGTATTTTTTGTTTTTAGTTTACTTCATGATTTCCAAATAATTAATTGGATTTCTTATAACAAATAATTCTTGATGGAACCTTTGTTTACTGATTTTATGAAAATATTTAGTTAAGTTGCACTAGTGTTGAGTGTTTGATTAAGACCATTTTCATGATTTGAAACCTTCCATTGAAGATTTACATTTTATTTATGGCATTATGAGTTATTTTGATTATTTGTAAAGTATAGTATATTTCTGAATTATTTTCTTTCACTTCATGGCATTGCAATAGAAATTCAAATTTAAGATTTTTCTAAAACCTTTCTCTTCTCACCCTACATTTTGTAATTTTTTATATTAGTGGTTAGATTAGGATAAAGTATCAAAATGTATCAAATATTTGATGATTACATATATTTATAGCAATAATTACTTTCAAATTCTCCAAATCAAGAAACATTAATTTTAAGGCTAGAAGTTTATTTCATAAGATTCATTTTTGTAAATCTAACCCTTTATTTGTGAGATTCTAATAAACCATTATATAAGGACCCTTGTTAGATAAAACACAACAAATAAATGAGCTATCTTGTAGGCCAAGACTTACATATAAAGACCTTAGGGTAGTAATTATTTATTATTTGGGATTTGATTCCTTTTAGTAGAGGTATAATACTCAACATCTTATCTAAGTTATGAGTGTATCAAAACACCTCTCAAACCTATTAAAACATATGTGATGTATATATTTATGCTTGTGGCAAATATTATATAATGTACAAATAATATATGAACTAAATATTTAAGAAAACCTATCTTGTGGGGTTTATGAACTTGTAAAATGATTTGAATATTTTATGTTATGCACATATTATCTACCACACTATTTTTTATCTCATCTTATTGCATTACCTTGGGGTTAACTTATTTGACATAAATAATATATACCTTATGCTTTCATTTTTTTGTTTTTGATTAAGAAAAAAACAGGTTTTGAAGGGGTCTCGAAACCCTTTAACAACAAAGAAAAGAAAGATATATCATGAAAGAGTTCAGAAAAAAATAATAAAAAAAAATGCTGCCACCAAAGATGTAAACAAAATCTAGCCCAGAAGCAGTACAACAAAAAACCAACAGAAACCCAACAAAATTCCATCCGCTAGGCTAGATTCCTCAATATGTCTGCCACCTCCTGCTCTAGATTATTCATATTAATTGTTGCTTTCTAATTTCCTGAATGTCAATAGGGGTCTTATCAGCCTTCTTCTTTAGGTTGGCTCCAGTTCCTTTTCTCGACCCAACATCCTCCGCTTGGATTTGTTCTTTCTCATCTTCCACATCCCCTGGAGTCCTTACCTGATAGGCCTTTTCCAGATTCTCAATCATCATGTTCATGGTGCTCGCAGTGGACTTTAAGATCTTGTGGCTTATTTCCATAATCTTCTGAATAGACTTTTTTACATTCTTGAGCTTTTCCTCCATATCTAATAGCTTGTCATCATAATTACTCTTGAATTGCTGCAAATCCTCCACGGTTTTCTTAAGGAAATCTACCATATATCTCTTCTCTTCCTTTGTCCACAAGTCATTGGACTTATCTCTGTCTTTGTTATTTTTCTCCAACATATCATTATTTTCCAACTTGCTGCTAAAATCCCTTTGATTCAACTTAATCTCCTTAATCTCAAAGAAAACCCACCTGATCAACTTGAAGAAATCCACAAACCCATTGTGAGCAATAGCAAGGATATCAACAAGAATCTCACGTTCAACCTTAAAGTAATTATCATCCTCCTTGCAATCACTGGGATACTAAGGTTTGTCCTCCCTATCAGTAGCAGGATAATTGGAGTACTCAGACAAAGGGGAAGGCTGAGACTCATCCTGATTGGTTTCATATGAAGGGTTCTCCACAATCTTCCTCTAGCCCTTCTCCTGAGGAGAGACATTGGATTTCCCTTTTGCCTTTTGTTTAGTCACCTCAGAACCTAGGAAAATAACTTTAGCTCTACTAGTAGAGATCATAGCACTAGGTTTAGGAACGACACTGGCTTTGGACTTACTTTTGTTGCTACCCTTCCTCACCACTTTCAAAGGATGAACTTCCTCATCCTCCATTTCAATATACCACTCATCCTTGTTTGTATAGCTAGCACCTAGTTCATCTTTAGCAGAGGCGGAGTGGGGAGAAGGGGTCTACTGGGTAGGAGCCAACATAGCTTTGAAATGTTCAAAAATAAGAACAAGAAAACCCTCATGGAGAATGGGGTATCTAACTAGGGTCGATTTATGGTCCTGAAGACTAGCATTCAACGAGGTAGAAAGATAGAAAGGGAAGGAAATTCTAACCTGATGCCGAAAGTGATTCAGGAGCACAAAATGGTAGTAGAAAACTCTTGTATTACCATCAAGTATAATCTATTCCATAATTACCCTCAAAACCTCCCGCTAGAGCAATTTAATCTTCGTGGAATCATAACTGCTTTTGGTAGCTCTATGCAGGTCCTCCTTCTCCTAATTTGTCTTGGAAATTTGTCACAGCCTGGTCAGAAAGCTTCCTATCCCTATAGAACTTGAGACCCTTCATGGAAATCCCTATGACATCGGCAATTAGTTGCTCATCAATGGCTACCTTTCTCCCAAACAAATTTACCTTGTCATTGTTCCATTCCTTAGCAAAAAAATTGGTGATCACCTAGTCCTAACCATGAAGTTTTTTGATGTAGCTTCTAAGCCCACCCTTCTCCAACAAATGCCACACCTTATCGTTACTCTTCATCTCCTTAAAATCCATTAGTTCCACCCTGCAATTCTCACCTCACATGTTGACAGTGTTGCAATCCTTCTGCGAAGACTCTAGAAGGCCAAATAACCTGATAGACAAAACACCTAGAAATCATGCAAAGCACAAAATATAAAAGTGGCAATTAATATTAAGGTACTCCAACTCACGATGAAAAATAATGAAACAATAGTACTAAGACTACGTGAAAAGATGCACCACACCCTTAATCATTATTTGAGAAATTGGACCTTCATGTGGGTTCTATCATACATTAATAAGGCAGTGACATCAACATCCAATATGGCACTCCCCTGCCACATCATTTTACCCTTAGCCTTAACCCCCTTATTGGCAAAGAAATCTTCCACCATGTTAATTTCCCTATAAGCATGGGAAATGAAGTAATTTTCAAAAGAGCTAATAATCCCCTTGGAGAGGTTTCAATCCAATTCTCTATTGTCCAAGAGGGCTTTTGAAGACCTTTAATACATTGAATAATATCATTTGAGTCCCCTTCAAGCCAAACATTTTTGAAATTCAGTTGATGGGCTAGATTTAAGGCTTGGAAAGCCCTTATGGCTTTAACAAGGTGGTTGGTCTAGGTGCCCAAGGGGAGCGCCACTACTGAAATAAATTTTTCATTCTCATCCCTTATCACTCCCCCACACCCAACAACCCCAGGATTTCCCTTGGCCACCCCATCAAAATTAATTTTCACCCAACCAGGAGGAGGAAGATTCCAATGGATACCATCTCTAGGACCCTTGGTAGGTTTAAGAAAATGAGAAATATCAACATTGATCAACCATGCCTCAACAACTTTGAGCTCATAATCTTGGCATCTGACCTTTCCTTTAGCCTTAGAGTTACAATTAAGAAAATTTGTGTTCTCTCTCACTGCTCTGAT
Source organism: Sequoiadendron giganteum (assembly GCA_007115665.2). Taxonomy (NCBI): domain Eukaryota; kingdom Viridiplantae; phylum Streptophyta; class Pinopsida; order Cupressales; family Cupressaceae; genus Sequoiadendron; species Sequoiadendron giganteum. The sequence goes on from CM021100.1 coordinate 182,000,909, forward strand.
GATTTTTCCAAAGATAACATCCTCCGAGAGAGCAGAATCCTAAAAGATTATGTTATTACGCTCTTTCCATATACCCCACACAAGGTGTGGGAAAATATATCTCCATAGAATTTTCAACACTTGATTGTTAGAAGGATCCTTCCATTGACAATAGAAATCCTAGATTGAGCCAAGAAAAACCCAACTGAGGTTCCAAAGCTACAAGATCCTGCACCAAATGTTATAGACAAAAGGATAGAGAAGAAAAAGTTGTGAAACAGCCTCAACATCTGCACAACAAAGGTAACATCTGCTAGGAAAAGAGAAGCCACACTTACAAATATTATCATTAGTCAAAATTTTGTTCCAGAGAAGGATCCACACAAAAATATTGATTTTGGGTATGAGATTGTACACCCAGGCCTTCGCCCAAACAAGAGGGGGTGAGATATGATGACAAGAAGCCACCACCAAAGAGATAGAAAAGATCCTAGAAGAAGACTATTTCCAGACCAAAGAGTCCCCTTGGCCTCTCAGACTCAACACAACAGAGTTAAGGATAAACTATAGGGGAGAAAGGCCTTGATTGATAGTAGAGATGCAGACCCACTGATCGTTCCTCCAAAAGTCCCAACACAGGTGCCAAATCTAGCTTTGCATTCCTCCATGTGATTCCTAAAGGCAAGGATATCACAAAGAGGTTCATTCACAATCCACTTATCTTCCCAAAACAAGATTTCTCTACCATTTCCAAGCTTCCAAATCGCGCCTTTCCTAGCAAGATCCCTAGCCTTAATAATATTATTCCAAAGAGTAGAGCCTGAAGGAAGAGTCTAAGAGAAAATAAAATCTTTGAGAGAAGCAATACCCCATTAATATTTACTGTGCCAAATAGCATTCCATTCATGAACTTCAAAAAAGGTTCTCCAGGCTTGCTTCACGAAGAGGGCTTTATTAAACACTCTCAGGCTTCTCAAACCAAGACCCCCATACTTTTTGGGTTTGCACACATTCTCCCAAGAAACCAACAGAACCCACTTCTTATCCTCAACTCCCGACCAAAGAAAGCATTTCTGAATCTTTTAAATAATTTCAACAAATTTGGAGGGGATCTTAAACAAACTCAGAGCATAGATTGAAAAATTCTGCAGAGAGGACTTAAGCAACATTACTTTTCCAGCTTGGCTTAGAAGGGCCCCTTTCCATCCAACCAACTTCTGATTAAACCGATCCATAAGGGAAATCCAAAAATACTCAGGTGGTTTGGTTCCCAAGGGTAGCCCTAAGTAAGTGGAAGGAAGAGAATTAATAGCACAACCAATAATATCAACAATCCTCCTTTGCCTAGGTTCAAGAGTATTAAAAAAGAAGAGGGAGTTTTTTGTCCTATTGAGTCTTTGCCCCGAAGCTTGCTCATAAAGCAAAAGGGAGCACTTCAAAGTTCTGGATTTTCCAATTGATGTGCTACCCATAAGAATAGTGTCATCAACAAATTTTTGATGTGAGCACACAAGATTAGCTAAAGATGGTCTTAACCCTTTCAAAATTCCTTCCTCCACCTTTTTGTGCAATAGTCTTCCAAGAATTTCAACCATAAGAGTAAAGAGAATAGGAGAAAAAGGGTCTCCTTGGCGCACGCCACTAGAGACTTCGAAAAAATGGTCCGAAGGGGATCCATTGATTAGAACAACAGTGCTGGTAGTAGAAATCATTTTCCAAATCAATTGCAAAAATCTCTCTGAAAACTCGAAAGCTCTTAATACCTTCAACAAAAAATCCCAGTCCACTCTATCATAGGCCTTGGACATATCTAGCTTAATTAAGAATCCTTGACTCTTAGACACCTCTAAAGAGTGAATATTCTCATGAATAGTGATGATAGAATCCAAAATCTATCTTCCAGGGATGAATCCATTCTGTTGAGGAGAGATCATAAGTGAGAGAACACCTAACAACCTAGTAGTAACAACTTTGGAGATAATTTTTTAAAAGGAGTTGCATAAGCTGATCAGGCAGAAGTAGTCAAAAGCATCAGCTCTAGGGAGCTTAGGGATGAGAGCAATAAATGTAGAATTAAGCTCCTCTAACAATTTTCTAGATCCAAAAAACTCTTTCACAACATTAGCCACATCTTCAGCCACAATCTCCCAAAAAACTTGGAAAAAGAACATAGGAAACCCATCAGGCCCAAGAGCCTTGTTACCCTCAAAAGAAAACACAACCTTTCTAATCTCTTCCATAGAAGGAATAGCTGTCAAAGATTTATTATGATTCTCATTAAAGATCTTGGGAATAGATTCAATGACAGTATGTTGAGCATTCACATCCAAACCTACACCAATAGATAAAAGATTAGCAAAAAACTGATTAGCCTCACTTCTTATCTCATCCTCTTTCTCAATTCTGATGCCATTCTTCAAAATATGAGTGATGTGGTTAGATGCCCTATGTTTCAAGTAGTCAAGTGGAAGAACTTGCATTTTCTTGTTGATAAACATATAATGTGTAATTAGTTAATATGCAACACCAATGATAAAATCATTAGAAAACATTTCAATTTCTAAAGAGACAAAGAATCAAATCTACACCATCTATATATAAGCTATGTGCATGTTTATATATATTTTCTTCAAATCTTCACACCAAGGTGTAAATCTAGCCCATCTAGAGGTTTGGCTTAGGAAAACTTGGCATTAGTAATCTATTGCCTAAGGTTCTTATTAAAACAATTGTCCTCACAATTTTATTAGATACTAAAGACTAGTGCTCTTGGGATCAAGCCCACCATGCTTGAAATCAATCTACCAAATTATGGGCTCAATCTAGTTCATATTTCATTATTTAAAAAATAAAAAATAAAAAAGTCATAGTTTAAAATTACGATTCAAAAACTATAATCACAATAATGGACAATTATCTATCAACTATTGAAATAAAAATGCTACATAATTTATCACAACTCTAAATTAAATTAATTATTTTTTATATGCATTAAACCTAATTTTAATACAAAATTCTATTATTACTTTACACATTATGTTCTTATTAAACATTCTAATTTTTATTTTATTTTTTTGATATTTAATTATTTCATAATCAAAAACTCATTTTTTAATTGTATTTCTGAAAAATTTATACCAAAAAATATGAAAATCAAAGACATGTCAATTTATAAACTCATGATTGGAATTTGGTGGATCGGGGTCAACTACCCCCGGATCTATCTCTTAATTGGGTCACTTGGTTGAACTTGATAGGACCATTTAATACCCTTGCTTTGTAACGTTTTCTTGTTTGAATAAAATTTTTACCCCTCTTTGATTTTAATTTAAACTACAATCATTTTTATTAAAGAATTAGCCTCAATTTGTTAAATGACATATTCTTAATTCCATAAGGTCCAAGGGATTACATTTATGGTCAGAATGCAATCACTAATAAATCTTTCAAAGCCAAGCTTGAACACTGTGAGCATCATGGAATGACATATTTACACTTCTTGAGGAGGATATTTATGCAATTGTAAAGGACCATATTTATTCTTTTAAAAATGGCGTTTCTTCTTGCCCTTACTAATTTGTCAGAGTGGAATTTGACAATTGAGCAGCATGGGCAATTAATCTAAGCTTCCATTTCAACATTATTCATCAAAGTCCAAGAAGCAAATCCATCATTTAATGTAACAAAGAACCAATTTCATTAAATAATGCTAGAAGTACAATTATTCAACGTGAAAATTCTATAGTATTTTCTTTTGGTCTCCTCTCAAACTTCTTATTCAATGTAAAATAAATGAAGCTTGCAATTACAGTCAAAGAAAGAGTTAATGCATAAAATTTTGGTAAGAATTTTTTCAAAATTCTGAGGTTTTCCCTTTTATTTAAATACCCAAATTCTTCCTGTCTCTTACAGATTGAAATAATAATCTCATTTTGATTATAGAAACAAACTCAAATTCCAATATTAAGAGACAAGAGGACATTTAAGGCAATCTTTTGCAATAAAATAAAGAATACGCTCTGTGAGAGGCTTATAAATAATGTTTTGTAATCATCTTCAAGGTAATAATTTCATACCCAGATGACTTTGCAGCAAAAGCTAATGATACCCAGAATGACTTTGCAGCTAGAAACAGATCTGTTTATATATTAAACTTAAATTGGGTCTGAATTAAATTATGGATTGTCAAAAGTAAAGTTGAAAATTTGAATTGAAATATATTATTTAAGGGTAAGTTTTATTGGAAAGCAATGAGTTCTCTGAGAATAATGAAAGCTCAATTACCTAAAATGTAGGTAGAACGTGTTGCTCCTCATAACGTTTTAAAGAATTCTTCGTTGTAATAAGAGTTTGCCGTGCTCGAGAAGAAAGCTTTAATTTTCAGATAGCCAGATGTTATACAATTAATTATGGTTGGACTACTATGATATAGTAGAAAACTTTATTGAGAGTGTTAGTTGTAGATTTTGATAATGGGATTTATTGTTGTTGGATAAATGCTTATATTTTTAATATTTAATAGTTAGGATGTGGTCAAAATTGATTGGAAAAAAGTTTGATGATATATATATTTTTTAAAGGATATTTTGGTTTTTTCTAATTTTTGCATGAATTTTAAAGGAATATGTAAGATTGTTTTTGATGTGTCTATTCATATGAAGGATGAAATAAGAATTTCATTATATTAGAAAATAGTTCAATTTTCTTAATAGTATCAAAGTCAAAATTCAAATGAATAGAATTGAAGGCATAAGTATGAAAAAGAGCCCATGGGTTTAGCATGAACCATAACATATCAATAGCCAGTAGTCGTCAGGGCTAACTTTGCGCATTCGTGCAGAGTGCAAAATTTGGCTTCTTGGTGTTTAAAACGTGCCTTGTGGAACCTGTAAAGCGAAAGGTGTTAAAAAAGGGTGTTTTAAAACCTTCGTCCCATACATCTTTACCACTTCGCCATTACCCGTTCATTAGACAAACAATAAAAACCCACAAAAATTTAAAGTGTTTTCAATAGTTTTCAATGTGTTTTTTTTTTTGTCAACTACACATTCAGTAGTGAACACATATTGGTGTAATTTGTAAATTTTTATTAGCATACTTAAAACAATGTAATGACTAAAACGTAAAAGTTATTGGGGGATCAAGTGAACATGGAGTGAACGGGTATTGGATCATGGGCGGCAATTGGGTCTTTTCCCCTAGTGATAAATATAATGACAAAAATAAAAAATTAAATCATATAACATATGTTACAACACTGATTTACTATTATATATAAAACTAAATATTTCTATTTATCTTTATTAATTGTGTTTACATTTGAATCTTCAATTTTATAATTTAGATTATCATTATAATTGTTAGTTAATTAATTTAGTCAATTTAAATAATTTGAAAAATGATAACTTGGAGATGTTCAGTTTATCTTATAAGGGTCTTCATACTAATAATTTAATGGAGGCTCAAGTAATTTTATTGGTTGTGGAGCGGGTAGTCAATTGGGATGGCGAAGGATCATATGTGAGTTTGACTCCCAGGTTATGGTGAACTTGCTGAATAGGCGACATTTAGATGATGTGAGTTGGCAGTTGGCTTTGATTGTTGAACATATTCTCACTCTTTGTGCTTCTCTGGAGTATATTACTTTCAAACGACATTTAAATGATGTGAGCTGGCAGTTGGCTTTGATTGTTGAACAGATTCTCACTCTCTGTGCTTCTCTAGAGTATATTACTTTCAGGGGGCATTTAAATGATGTGAGCTAGCAGTTGGTTTTGATTGTTGAACAGATTCTCACTCTCTGTGCTTCTCTGGAGTATATTACTTTCACTCATATTCCTAGAGAATGGAATGGTGTTGCTGATTTTTTGGCTAAATAAGCTTCTTGAAAAAATTAAAAATAAAAATAAATCATTTTTTTCTTCTTCTTTTTATATAACAGTTTATACTATTGTAAAGAATATACCTACATTAAAAGTCATTTTTTATTAAAAGATTACTAGTATAAGATTCAATTTATTAAATTCAATACATTATTGAATTGCACTCAATTGTACTTCCAAATAAATTAAACCACAATAGATAGTATAATTAAAAATATACCATCCTCTTACCAATTAAAAATCCAAGACTGTGTACGAGAAAATCAAGAGTTTTAAAAAAAAGTGAGTAAATGGTGGTGATGAGAGATGTTTCTGAAACCCTAGCGCAGAGCGACCAGAAAATTCCTAGCGGTGCACCTCTTGACAAGAAGCCAATGGATTTCTCCGCGCTGAATCCCTTGTTGGCTTCGCAGTGTGAATCTGCTATGCGCCTCAAAACAATGGCCAGGAAGATTGGGGGTAACAACCCTAAATCCCACGAAATCACGGAGGATAATGAATGCTCTCAGTTGGAGACTAAAATGACATCTGAGGGAAACACGATGGAAGATGCAAAAACGGCTCATGGAAATATTGCGGAGGATGCCAAACTAGACAAAGACATGGATGAACCCTTGCCAGAAGATCATCAGGATGCCAAATCTGGTAAAACTTTAGAAATTCAACTTCCTGATGAAGTTACTGAAATTATTGTTGAATGTCAAAATAGATCTGCTATCTTATTTTTTATTAAAGGCATCCCTGCTGAAACAAAATTTTACAAATGGGCTCGCTTAAATTGGGAAAACCGGGGTTGGGAGATAGAGTCCATAAGAGGACTTCGCAAGGGGTATATTTCCTGTATGTTTAAATTTGCAGATCATGCTCAAGTTGTTCTTCAATATGACACCTGGGTGATTTGTGGACAAATTTGTTGTTAGAGTAAAGGTTTTAACTTAATTATGTTGATTAAGTTACCTTTATTCCCTTCTTAAGATTTCACGTTAGTTTGCATAAAGTGACATTTAATAATTATATTAATTATTAAATGTTTTCCTATTAGAGCTTCTTTTAGGGTTTTTCCTATTAGAGTTTTATTAGGGTTTGCATGATCTCCTTTTTATAAGGATTGATCCCATTGTATTTCATATCAATTCATTCTCTCATTCTCTCTGATATATACATTTTCAGTTTTCAGAGAACCCTTGCTTGTTTGTCTCCATCTCTTCTTTTGTGACAGGTTATTTGCATGCAGGTGATCTTCGGGGTTTGTCAAGTTGTATTTTCTCAACTCCTACATGGTATCAGAGCACCAGACCTGTTGCTTCTTGTTCTTGTTTTGAAGATTTTTGGAGCTTCAAGGGTTTGGAGTTTGTTTTTTTGATCTAGGGCATACCTGCAATTTTGAAGCATTTTCAGCTCAAATGGACCTTGCAATTACGTCCGCAACGGTCCTTGCCATTATGTCTGCAACAGTCCAAAACCCCTAAATCGATTGTTCATTCGTCCATTTTGGACAAAGTCGAATTTTGGGGCAAATTTGTTTTACTGATACGGCTGTATGACTGTCGTCTGTGCGCAAATCGGCGAAAAATCCTGGTAAATGTTTTTTTTTTCGGAATTTCTTTTGTCTGAAATTTTTTTTATAAAAAAAACATTGTTAAATTGTTTTTTGATTTTTTATTTCAAAAAAATCAAAAGAAAAAATTTTAATTTGCAGTTTTAAGGCTTGTCGGCCCTGGTACAGGGTACCTGCAGGTACTTGCGTACGCAGGCCTACGGGCTCTCTGTCCTGCTGGTCAGCGTACTGCCGATAGCCGGCGGCTTTAATGTCGATTGGCGGTTGACAGTACCGCTGATGGTGGTACATTGGCAGCCACGGCGTCTCCCGCCTGCATTTTTTTTATTAATTTTTTTTTATATAAAAAAATTAACTTTGTACTTTTTTTATTAATTTTTTTTAGAAAAAAAATAAATTTGTTTTTTTATTGTTGTTTTTTTATTTAAAAGAAAAAACAATTTTTCATGTAATAAGCCCTATTGTGCATTTACGGTGACAACTGTTTGGCCGTTAGATTTAAGCCCAGATTTTGCTGCGACGACCGTATGACCGTCAAATTTAATCCATCGCTAGCTTTTTTCATCTTTGGAGCTGTTTTCTTCCAGAGGCCATAACTTGGGCATATGATATCGTTTTTTGGCAAACGAGATATCGTCGGAAAACTGGTTTTCTCATCTTTCCAATGGTGTAGGCCTCATCACTTCATTCTTATGTTGGTGCATTCTATAGTTAGTTTTTTTTATTGTTCTTCTATATTTCCAGCTTTTGTCCTTTTTGGACATTTTGAGCATCATTTGTAAGCAATATCTTTTATGTAAATGCACTGAGATAAAATGCCACACTATTGTACATGCATTTTGGGGGATTTTGCACATAAGGTTGTGCCATATTTTGTACTCGCATTGTTATTATAAAGTGCCATGGGGGGGTTGTGTAGTTTGCTTTTGTTTGCCATCACACCTTTGTCTGGTGAGTGTCCCTCCACGACGACAGTGGATCCATATGATTCTAGCCTCATGCATGTGTGTTTTGTTTTGCACACCACTTTTTCAGTTGCAAGTGCTTTCTTGTGCACTTTCAAATGTTGTATCTTCTTCCTCATGCACTACAAGGTGTTACACACCATTTCAGTGATCTGTCAGGCTCTCCCCATTCAACATTATGGAGGGGTATTATATTGTTCGTGCTAATTCTTCCTTGGTTTCACCTTGGAAGGGATCTTCCATTCTCAGTTGATCAGTGTTTCAAACTATTGGTTCTTGTGCCATCTGTATCTTCATTCCAGGTGTTTGCCTTTGTTTTCCATTTGATTTGAGTAGTGTGGTATGGGCACTCATGCAGATTGTTGTCTTCTTGTTCCTGATCATCCTATCTTCAGCGGAGGTTCTTCAGCACCATAGCAGTCATCTTTCGACAGTTGTTTGCAACTTCTTCTACTTCAGTGATGTTCTTCTTGGTTTTCTGCATCTCTTTTTGGAGTAGAGCTTTTTCCCATGAGTTTTCTCTATTTCTCCTCTTTACAGAGATTTGGTTGTATTTGGGTACCTGATCTGGCCTAGTTGTCGGGACCCATGTTTGCCTTCTTGCATTTGTTTGTAGCTGCACTGTTGCTCATCTTAAGGGGGGGTGTTAGAGTAAAGGTTTTAACTTAATTATGTTGATTAAGTTACCTTTATTCCCTTCTTAAGATTTCACGTTAGTTTGCATAAAGTGACATTTAATAATTATATTAATTATTAAATGTTTTCTTATTAGGGCTTCTTTTAGGCTTTTTCCTATTAGGGTTTTATTAAGGTTTGCATGATCTCTTTTTTATAAGGATTGATCCCATTGTATTTCATATCAATTCATTCTCTCATTCTCTCTGATATATACATTTTCAGTTTTCAGAGAACCCTTGCTTGTTTGTCTCCATCTCTTCTTTTGTGACAGGTTATTTGCATGCAGGTGATCTTGAGGGTTTGTGAAGTTGTATTTTCTCAACTCCTACATTTGCTACCTGCAAGCATGGATGTTTAACTTTCACCCCGAAGGTCCTTCTCGTTCACATTACCCGATGTGGGTTGAGTTGCCCTTCTTAAACTTGGCTTTCATGCCTCTTCTAAAAGACATTGTGGCTCAACTGGGCAGAGTCATTTGGTATAAGCATAATTTTGACAAATTTTTTAGCTTAAGGGTTCACCCAAGAGCTTGTGTGGAAGTTGACTTAAACAATCCATTACTTGAAACTGTTAAACTTATTGGTCCAGGGTTCGAACTTGACCAACCTGTAGTATATTTGAATAAACCAAATGCTTGTTTTTATTGTCGAAAGGATGGCCATCTGATTCGTGAGTGTCCTATTCGAAGGAGCAAATTGGTTCAGCCAACCCAAACCTCTACCATCACTCAACCCCTGTCTCGTCTGACACTTGTTATTGTTCAAAAACTCGCTAATCCTAGTGTTTCTTCTTATGCTTCTAGTGAATCTCCCCATTCTTACAAAGATATTGTTATGTCTGATGGCTAGAGAATGGTAAGAAAGAGAAAAGAACCACCTATCCCTTCCACTACTTCCCCTCACCCATCACCTCATGATGTCACCCCCCCATCCGCTCCTCCTTCTCCTAATCCTTCAGCCAGTGAATCTCCTTCTCCCTCTCGTCACTCCTCCCCCTCCCGTCATTGTTCTCCCCAACCTTGTTCTTGTGATGCTTCTCATTCTCGTCATAGATCCAAATCTCCTTCTTCTGCCTCCATAGAACATCAATGCAAGGAGAAAGAGCTTACTCTTGACAATAGTTTCAGTGTGTTGGCTCATGGTGACGATCCCTCTAATCCTCATCATGAACCTTAAGCTTATTTCATGGAATGTTAGAGGGATCTCCCTCCCTCATCGTAAATATAAAGTTAAGGAGTTAGTTTCAAAATGGAAGCCTCATGCCTTATTTCTTCAAGAAGTCAAGCTTGGTAGCACTCAACTTGAAGCCTCTTTGTACAATGTTTGGAAAGATGCCTCTTTCTTGCATACTTCCCATACGGATGGCAAAGGCGGTGCGGTTATCGAGATTTCATCATGGTTTTCCAAGTTTATTATTGAAAAGGGTGAAGATCCCTCTCATAGTTGTGTTTGGATTCTTACTATCATCCATGGTCAACTCATCGGATTTTGCTCTATTTATGCCTCCAATTTTTCTAAAGAACGAATCCAACTTTAGGATTGGATGGCAAATAATTTACCTAATGTAGATTGGTTATTAGGCGGTGACTTTAAGATGGTTGAACATTCTCAAGACCACAGTTGGACTAAACCGCTAAATCTTAGCAGAGATGAATTTGACAGCTGGTTGTTTAGTCGTAACTCCTTAGGAGTAGTTGATCCCATCCATGATAAAATTGCTAGCCATTCAAAATGTTGGTATACCTGGTCCAATTGTAGAATGGGGGGAGACAAAAAATTAAGTAGGTTTGACATATTTTATGTTTCTCCCAACCTTGCCTTGGTCCATGATCCCTTGGGCTTGTACGTTCAGGTAGATTATTCTTCTACCCTTTTGGATCACTATCCCATTGTTTGCAGCATCTGCCTAGCCCAAAATTCAAGCATTACTAATTCTCTCCCTTTTAAGCTTAATGTTTCCCATTTAAAAAATCCCATTTGTTTGGCTGCCCTAGAAAGGATTTGGAATTCCCTTCCTAAGCCCGGTGAAGGACAATCTTGGATTGATTGGTGATGTGTTACTATTACTCAATGCACTAATTTTCTTCACTCTTTTGGCAAACAAATGGCCTGGCAAAGAAAACGTAAGGAAAAATGTCTCCAAGGGAAACTTATGCATGCTAGAGCACGTCTCAATGCTGATCCCTCTAATGTTAAGCTGCAAACTTCCATTGCTACTAGAGAAGCTCATCTTCGCAAACTTAATAATTACAAAGGTCAAGGGGCTAAAGTTAGATCCAGGTTACATTGGATAAAAGAAGGTAGCAAGGGCAATAAATATTTCTTTATTTATCTCAATTATAAGCACAAAAAAGAAAGGATTGGTGCTATAAGGGAAAAAATTGATATTCTTCACTCTGATCCTGTTGAAATTTGCAATTTATTCAAACAGTTTTATGCAACTCTTTTTAAAGATGATCACTGGCAGGATATTCAAGATTTCCTTGAGGATATGGTTATAGGGTATATTCCTACCCAAATAGATGTTGATTACCGTCGATATCTTGATAGAACTCTCTCTTTAGAAGAGTTGGAAAATGCTCTTTTCTCTATGGCACCTTATAAAAGCCTAGGCAGCTATGGGCTCCCTATGGAATTTTATCGTGCTATGTGGCATCACATTAAAGAATATTTTTACTACTTATACCTGGAAGCTTTTGAGAAAGGATCTTTGGTCCAACTATTAATGGTAGCACAATCAAGCTTCTTCCCAAAGGAAAAAAGGAGGATACAGTCTCTGGTTGGCAACCTATAACGCTACTTAATACCTCCTATTAAATCATAGCAAAAACCCTTGCTATTCGGATTAAACCGGTGGTGCAAGGAATTGTTCGAGCTGAACAAACCAGTTTTATTGCAAGCAGATATATTCTTGATAATCTGATTTTAGCCTAGGAAACTTGTGAATGGGCACAACAAACTTGTCAAAATGTCATTCTTATCAAACTTGATTTTGATAAAGCTTATGATCGGATTCGATGGAATTTTATCCTTAGCATGCTTCAATGGTTGGGGTTCGGTCCTAAAATTCGTGCTCATGTTCGAATGTTGTTTCAAGATGCTAATGCTCGGATTATTATTAATAATATGATGACTGAACCCTTCCCCTTACAAAGATCCATCTGACAAGGATTTCCTTTAGCTCCATACCTCTATGTGCTTATAGCTGATGCTTTGGGTTATATGCTTCAAAATGCATCCAAAATGAAGATCATATCTGGAATCTCCATCCCTCAAAAAAATGTTGTTATCAATTCTCATTATGCTGATGACAGTTTGTTATTTTTACAAAATTTTGAAAAATACATCTCTAATACAATGGACATTTTGGAATTGTATTGTGTTGTTTCTAGGTCTAAGATTGCTCATGAAAAAACTAATATTTTGATGATCCAAGCTGGACCTATCCCTCATTGGATATAGCGGGAATGGAAGCAGATTAAACATGGGAAAATCATGAGACATCTTGGGATACCATTTGGTTTTGGGGTTTCTCTCTCCAATATGTGGAGCTGGTATCTTAACAGAGTCAAAACTAAACTCTTTAACTAGGGAAATAAATTCCTATCTTTAGCTGGTAAAATTCAAGTGGCTAATAAATTTTTTCTAACTACTCATGTTTATTACTTATCTTGTTGGATGCCTTCAAATAAAGGCTACAAGGACCTAGTTAAAATCATTTGACGGTTTTTATGGACCAAATGGGATGGTAGTATTGGTTTTATTGCCACCACTCGGGATCATTGCATTCAGCCCAAATGTAAAGGAGGCTTGGGGTTAATAGACCCAAAAATGCAAGGGATATGTTTAGCATCTAAATGGATCATTAGAGCTACTACAGGTGACGAACCTTGGAAAATCCTTATTCGGAACAAAATTCACCTTGCCTCAGTTAAAGGCAAATGGCAGGTTGTGGGTTGGTTAGACAAAATTCTTCATGCCTCATTTTTCCCAATTAAGGCATCATCCTCTTTTCAATCAATTTGGAAGGCTTGGCAAATCACGAGTCATTTTTTAAAGTGGAGAGATGCATCACTTCAACATGGGTTCAACTTCTCATCTTCATCTATCTGGTGGAACAAACATATTCTATACCAAGGGCAGCCTCTTGCCTTAAGTTTTCCAAAATAGTCTTATTTTCTATTTAAAAAAGGAATCAACAAGGTGGGAGATCTTTGGGATTTCAGTACTTTGAATTGGTTGCCATGGCTTGCAGTGCAAACTCAATTCAATCTGAGCAACAAATATAAAACATTTATGATCTTTGTTCAGTCTCTGGTTTCGTTTGAACTCTCCATGAAACTATGTACTCCTATTCAATGTAACTTTTTCAAATATTGGCTATGGTTATCGACTCACCCCTTCTTATTTTTTCCTTTGAAAAAGGTATATCAGTAGTTGCTCCTTGAATTGCCTATGAAATCTCGTCTGAACTTGAAATGGAATTGTAGATTCAATGAAAAATACTAGAAAAAACTTTCTGCTCAAATTTGGAAGACAAAAATTAATGCAGAGGCTCAATTATTGGCTTGGAAGATACTACATTCCAAACTGCCTATTGGAGGCAGACTGAAGTGTATTATGGTCCAACCTCTTAATTGCCCCTTTTGCCACATTTTTTGGGGATGCCAGATTGCTAAAAACCAATGGAATGCTGTGTTTCACAATTTGCCTCTATTTTTGGTCATAAATTTAATTGGAAAGAGGCTTTGCTTGGAGTTGGGCTTCATAACAACATTATTGTTGATAGAATTCATCATACTATTTTGTTATATTTATGGAGAAACAGATGTAAAGCAGTGTTTAATTTCAATAATGATCATCCGGATTTTGTGTTTCTAAAGCTTTACTCTGACATATTTTACTGTCTTGCTTCCCTCTTCTCTCTTCTACAGACTGATTCTTCAAAGAATTTAAAGACAGAGTATCATATGCAATGCATCAAACGACAAGTGGATCAGCTGCTCAGAAATCAGAATATTTGTATTGCCTAAGGGTTAAAATCGTTCTTGCAAAGATGATTGATCCTCTTTTTTATTGCTGCTCTCTTGGTTATGGTTACTTGTTCCTCTGATCGTACTGTTTTGTTGCTGTCATACTGGAATCGGCATTTTGCTGCCAAGCTGTTCATTGTCTTTGTAATCAGATTTTGCATTATGTATTTGGCTGTTGCTGGTGTCTTGTTGCTGTCCTACAGGAATTGACTTTTTTTGATCAAGCTGTTTATTATCTTGTAATAAGAAGTTGACCGTTTCTTCGCAATTTTTGCTGCATTCTTTATTTGTAATTTGCATTATTCAATAAAAATATAAATAAAATTAAACTCAATAAATTAAACTACTAACTCTTCACAGTTTAAACTGCTTGTTAGTCCCATTGACCATAAAGTTTTCTGTTTTAGCACAGTAGTCTACTCATGATTAAACATGTATGGCATTTGGCTATTTAAAAAATTTGGCTTTTTATTTTTAATATAGTCTACTCCAGCTTTGATTAATCTCAGAGAATTAATTGCTTTCCAATGAAAATATGCCCTCTTAAATAACATCTTTCAACTCAGATTCACTGATTATGGATTTAACCATGTTTGCTTTTGGCAATCAGAATTTAATTCATACCGACAAATTTCTTTTTGCTGCGGAATCTCCCTGTGTATGAATTCTTTTCTTTTCTGCAAAGTCGTCTGAGTATGAAATGATTTCACAACATTATTCATAAACGTTCTGCACAGTATATTTTAGTTTATTATAAGAGATTACCTTCAATATCTCCTTGTCTCTGCTTTGCAAACATTTGAATAAACATTTATTTTCTATAATTAAGAGCAGAGTATTATTGAATTTACAGGAGACAGGAAGAACATGAGTATTTAAATACATATTGAAAACCCCACATTTGCCAATTTTTTAAAATTCTCATGACAGCATTTTATTGGAAATGATCCATATTTATCAACTACTCTGATTGCACGCTTCAAGAATTTCGCATTGAATGATCAGTTTCAGAGAAACAGGGACCACGCCAGAATAAAATATAATAACCATAGAATCATTGAATGAAACTGTTCATAATTAATTACAGTCTGAAGGATATCCAGAGAAATAAAGTAAAACTAAAGAAAATATCAGGCAAGTCATCTTCAATCAATGGAAAGAATTTTGAATTTTTTAGGTTTTGAATAAATGTTATTCAAGAATAAGTCTAATAATTTAGAAGTCTTAGACAGGGGCTTGAAACATCTTCAATTAATGTAAAAGATCTCGAGTTTTTAGGTTTATAATAAATGTTATCCAAGGAATCAAGTCTAATAATCTAGAAGTTCTAGGCAGGGGCTTGAAGCATCTTCAATCGATAGAAAGGATTTTGGGTTTTTAGGTTTATAATAAATGTTTTCATAAGAATCAAGCTTAATAATCTAGAAGTCTTA
Organism: Sequoiadendron giganteum; assembly: GCA_007115665.2. Lineage (NCBI taxonomy): Eukaryota > Viridiplantae > Streptophyta > Pinopsida > Cupressales > Cupressaceae > Sequoiadendron > Sequoiadendron giganteum. The sequence continues at coordinate 182,016,436 of CM021100.1, forward strand.
GGTAGGGGCTTGAAGCATCTTCAATCAATGAAAAGGATCTTGGATTTTTAGGTTTATAATAGATGCCATGCAATTAGTCACTTCCAATTTGTAAATGATACTTTCTTAGTTTGTCAACCCAAATCTAAGGAAATTAATAGAGTCAAAAGTTTTCTTTCTACTCATGAGACTATCTCTAGTCAAGAGATAAATCTAAATTGTATGGGATCAACCTTGAAGAGAGATACATCAGATTTTTCACTTGTCAAATTGGTATGACATTTGAGTGTTCCATAGTACCTACATATTTGGATATGTCCCTTTTTAGTGGGGAAATTTGTAGAAAGTTTGGGGAACAAATTATAGTTAAATTCAATAAGAAAATAAGAAAATGGTCTCTTGGAAAGAAAATTGGTTTTTTCTTGCAAATAAATTTATTAAATTAAAAGCTATCTTCAAAGCTCTTCCCAACTTCTAGATGGGTGTCTTCTAATTCCTTAAAAACTCATAAAATAAATGGAAGTTATTGTGAGCAAGTTCCTTTGGAGAAGTAATACTAAAGAAATTTCATCTACTTGCATGGGATATAGTTTGCAATAGCAAAGAGTCAAGAGGTCTAAGAATTAGAAAATTCGAAGTAGTCAACATGGCTATGCTAGTTAGGCTAATCTAGAGAATTTATGTAAATCATGATAACCTCTAGAGCAAATCCTTTATAGAAAAATACAAGGACAAGGATGAACCAAAATGACTGTTCATTGTTGAAGATGTCCCTTGGGGGTTTGTTATCTTGAATAACATCAAAAGGGAGGCTTGTAATGCCTCACTTCCTCAAATGGTATGTCCAAAGAGTTTCAAAATTTAATTTCTAGAAAGATTCCTAGCTTGAAAATGAGCCCTTTGATTTCAAGGACTTCAAAGATCTACAATGCTTTGCTTCCAAAATTTGTAAAAAATCTATAGAGAGCTATGAAATTGGGAGGAATAAAATGTTAGAGTAATCAAAGGTTGAAAGTTTTACTACTGTCCCACCCAAGATTTTCTAGGCATAGGATATCCTCAACGCTCTCCTACTTAAATTTAGATTAATGGCTTCTGAAGATTAGTACAAACTAAGATGGTGTCTTTCTTGTTTTTGGTAGTACTTTGTTAATTCAAATTATTTTGTTTTCACTAGTGAAGAAGTGAACACAACTCCTCTCATAATATGCAAAATGATTTGGATCTCTAAAACCTAGCCAAAACCTTCCATTTTCCTTTAGTTGGCTATTCATGATTAATTCTACCAAGAGAACATGTAAAAAGGGGCTAGCCTAAAATCCTCAAATGTATTAAATGGATAATAATGTAGATGAAAATTAAAATTAACCCACAATTTCTCCTTTACAACCCCTTTTCCTTGAAGCTATTGGGAAAGATAATGGACAAATTTCAATTATTTTGGGTTATTCCTATGTCTATCAGGTCACTATTGATTTATTGGAAAGCCCCCTTCAAGGAAAAAGAAAAAAAATTCTTATTAAATTTCACCTTAGCCATGCTTGTCTAGAGTATATGGGTTGAAAGGGATGTGAGGATCTTCAATTTTTCATTTCTAATGAAGAGAAAGTTTGAAATAGGCTCAAATTTCACCTTGAATTTTAATGCAAGGTGTACTTTTCCTACTTTTAGCCCTTAACATAGGAAATAGAGATGTTAAATTCTATTAGGAGGCTATTAGATCTACTATGGACAAAAAATATATTTTCTTGAAAATAAATAGAACCACTAATGAGAATAGTAAGGATATCTCTTTGACCAAGCCTATTCATATATTTTGTAGACTCAAATTCATAATACTATCAGGAGTAATCTTGGTTCTACTACATATGCTTAGATCTTATAAATTGGTCATTTCTCTCCCATTGCCCTTGGACTTAGCTACATTTTCCAAAATACTAATGATGTTATTGAGGTAGAAGGTATTATGAGGGTTATATTAGTTTCCTCTAGCTTGTCTCCCCATGTTTGTGTAGAAGATTACTCACATCTTATTATGATTCTTCAAAGATAAACAAAAACATTAAGGATTGGTTCTTGGCTAAAGTGCTTGAAAAAATTCCTTTAAAAGCAAATTTCATAGTCAAGTAGGCTCTTGACAATAAATTTAAGAAGATAAAATTTTCCCAATTGTAGCTTCTTTAGAGTCTTAGTAGCTTCTAATTCTTGTTGATAGGAGTTCTAGTGGAGTTTGATAAAGCCTGACAAATATTTTTTCTCCTTATCAAATATAAATTCGTCTTACTTTCGTGGGTACAATTGCTCCACCTGGCTTGATCATTTTTTATTCTCCTAGATCATATGCTCTTCATGGAGGTCCTTTAACTTTTCAAAGAAAATTATTATCCCCTCGTCACTTTTCTATATTGTGCATTAACTTACCTTAACCACCCACTCAAGGTTATATTTTATCTTTGATTTCCTTTTCCAACATAATAATTTTACCACCCCATTCTTTTTTCCACTTGTTGCTATTGTTCAAATGATCTTTGAGGCCATTCTTGAGGGCACTCAACTCTTTTTCAAATATTTCCAGATTAGCGATGGTTCCCCACCTCTTCGTGATTTTGATCCCATCCGACCTTTGAATCTCATTCCAGCTCCCCAAATTTTCCTACATAATGGCCAACTTCAAGTTTATTCTTTATTAATCTCAATGTAAAACCATTGGTCATCCTATGTTGCAAATTAATCACTTCCCTAATAATGTTCAAAGCCTCTGATAATTCCTTCTTGTTGGCAACCTTAGAAACAAGTAGGAAAAACTCCATAGGAACATTTGAGGTAGGGCCAAGAATAAGAGGGAAAGGAATTCTTATTCCTGGCTCCACCACAATAATTTTCCCTAATTTACTCTATATATGTCATTCTTATTAATCTTTTCTTTCTCCTCATTCAACTTAGCTCCATCACTAATACTATCTTCACCCGTTTCTCCACCATATTTCTCATTCCCTAACCTAGAATCATCAGACTAAGATAAAATAATTTCCCCCTTCCTCTTTTCATATGAACATTAGGAATATCGTCACTGCATTTTGTTTTTGACAGGGGCAGTATCCTCTTCATGCTCCACAAAATTTGAGTTTGAAAGGATTTCCATGAACAACATGAACAACATGGACAAAGTTCCTAGAATCCTCCCCATCAACCTAGTCCTCACAAGTCTCATCTTCCTAGGAATCAAGTGTCATCCGAAATTTCCTCAATCCTAAGCTCCTTAACTTTTTAGACTACATTTTTTCCTAGGGTTTCTTTGTCAAGAGTCATAAATTTCATATGATTTATAATCAACATTATGATACCTTCATGGATGATCAAAATTTAGGATAACTCCTTCTATTCTCATTTATGAAGTGCTGTAGGGAGGTTGAAAGAAAGGAAAATAAACTTGAAACTTATGTCTAAAATGGTTCAACATAGTAAAGTGATAACCACTCAAACCTCCCCTCAAGATTCATGTACGTACGTCATCATAATTTTTCCTACCACAAATTAGATGGGTTTAATGGGATTGAATTCATAGCCTAATTGTAGTTTAATTAGCTTTCTTCTTTCATTTTCCTTGAAGAAGATTTGTCTAGAGCCTTATCCCCTTCCTTGTGATCTTTAAATCATTTTCTACCTTCCATGAAAAAGCTAATCAATTGGGTAATGAGTTACTTTTCAACATTAGTATTACTTTTTAACATTAGTCCCCAACCCAAATACCATAACCTTTCTATTCTTCCATCTGTGAACAAAAACTTTAGCTGTTATGGGATCATGGCCATGAAAATTTCCAATGAACGTGACAATACCACTTTCTTTCAAAATATCCACACTTGAGGTTTGTAGTGAATCCTAAAAAAATTAGAGGGTTTTACCCTATTATGATCTCCTCCCATCCTTCTCAAACAAACCTCACCACTATTAAAAAAGGACCCACTTTTCTAGATATCACTAAAGTCACAATTGTCTTTATCCTTGAAGTTTCATTGATAGCTTCTAAAAATACCCACAAAGTGTGTGAACAACCTTTCCCTCATAATTAAAACTTCACATGTTGAATATACCATTAGGAATTTATTCATTAGAAAACAAGATTTTGTCTTGTAAAGGGATAGTCATGTACTCCTCTCATAGAATAAAGTTTTCATAATTCACCCTAAGGATCACAAAGGTTTCAACAGATTTGTTTCATTCATGGTACCCATTTGAGAATTCTACCTCATCAAAATCCTCCACCAATTTGAACACGTCTTTTATCAAGGTGTCCATGGTCCAACTAGGATTTTGAAGGCCTTTGAGACATTAAATTATATTGAGGGAGTCTCCCTCCTCTTAGACTAGATTTGAAACCCCTTGGAATGAGAAACCTTCATGTATTTGTAGGTAGTTTTTGCTTCATCATTATGGTTAGTTTAAGATCCTGAAGGGAGTGCCAAAGAAAATATAAATATTCCCTTATCATTTCTTAACACTCCTCCACCCCAAATTGCCCAAGGTTACCATTGGTTGTGCCATCAAGTTTTATCTTTGATCCATCCTATAGGTATAGGATTCCAATACACCCTCTCTTTGGAATTCTTCATTTTCTTGAAAGGGTCAAAGATATCAAATTGTAAATTCCAACCTTTCACAATTTTTAAATCACTAGTAGAAACCCCAACCTTTGAATCCTTAGAAAATTTCACAAAAATATCAAACCTAAAATTCTCATTAATGGAAACAATAATTCTATTAACCATTATGTCTTCTCTATCAATTTTTTATCTAAGGATGTAGTTATCTCTCTCCTTCCAGAGACCCCGAGAAATATGGGGGAGAAAAGAGACCACAAAAAGTAAAGGATTAAAGGAAGGAGAAATCCATTATTCCATAACCTCTTCAATGGAATAAGGAAAACCCAACAAATATTCCAAAGGTTAAGAAATCGAGTCTAAACAACTCATGGAAAAAAAACTTCAAATCATTCTCATAAAGGGCACGTTTGTTGGGGAAGGTGAAGACTCTTTTATAGAGGTTGTCAAAAGTGAGGATCTTGTTTTGGGAAAAGATCTAGAAGAAAATGTTAATTTTGGGGATTAGCTCTGGCCATCACAACCTAGCCAAGAAAGGAGGGACAACCTTCAACTTTATAAAAAAGAAAACTTGAAGAAACAAAGTAAGCACCAAGAGGATTATCACACAAAACCAATTCATAATCTCTTGGAGATTGAGGAATATGAAACTGTGAAAGTAAAGATTGAAGCCTAGAGAATCCCAATGAAGAAAGATCAATAGTAGCAACAAGCTTCTAGGACCTTTCCTCAATATAATTTGCCACCCTCTCCCCAATAAATCTCACACATGGATCTTTAAAGGGTCTAGCCAACTCGCAATTTGAGAGGGGGATATCCATAATCCACTTATTATCCCAAAAATTTATGGAAGCATCACTTCCCATTTTCCCTTTCACACCTTTACAAGTAATATGTTTTCTTTCCATGATGTTTTTTTCAAATACTAGAGCCAAAGGGGAGGTCTAGGTTGTTTAGAAAATATTTCAAACTCTTGTGATGGGACATGTATTTTCTATTGAAAATCACAGTCCACTCATTGTCATTCATCAACCTCCAAGCTAATTTGGTCAAACATGGCCAAGTTGAATTCTTTAATTTTTCTAATACCTAAGCCCCTTGCCTCTTGGATTTGCAAACTTTTTCCCAAGCCGCTAATGGGATTCTTTGTCTTTCCTTCAAACTAGTCAACAAAAATTTCTTCTGAATCTATTCCAACATCTTAGCAAACTTCCCAAGTAGTTTAAATATGCTCATAACATAGATAGGAAGGTTTTGTAGAGTTACTTTTATCAACCGAATCTTCCCATCTTGGCTCAATAGAACACCTTTCCAACCAACTAACTTGGATTGAAATATGTCCAACAATTCAAAGCAAAAAGCATCTAAAACTTTGTTAACAAAGTGGGATAAACCAAGGTATTTGGAAGAAAACACCCCAACCAAGCAATGAAGGATATGAGCAATTCTTTGCTAGTGGTGAGAAGTGTTCAAGAAAAGGATCGATCTTTTAAAAAGATTAATTTTTTTATCAAAAGCCTTTTCATAATTCTGAAAAATAGATTAATAAATCTTACCTCTCTAATCAAAACTTCACCCATAATGATAGTAATTGTCAACAAATTATAACAGATTATATTATTATAAAAAGAATATATCTAAATTAAAAATTGTTTTTTAATTAAAATATTAAAACTAAAAGATCTAATCTATTGAAATCAATTCCAAATTTAATTATATATTCAAAAATATAAATTATAAAAAATATGCTATCATCCTTACCAATTAAACTATTTGTTAGCCTGTAAAGTTTTCTGTTTTACAACAGTAGTCTACTCATGATTATGCATTTTGCTATTTGAAAAATCAGGGTTTCTTCCCGAGGATGGCTGACACTTCTTCCAAATTTTTAAATTTTTTTGAGTGTTGTGAATTGCAGCACGTTTCAAATATTTTGAGTACTCCAGGTTTGATCACCCTCACAGAATTAATTGCTTTTGACAATCCACAATTTAATTCACACCGACAAATTTCTTTTTGCTGCGAAGTCTGCCTGTGTATGAATTATTTTCTGTGTTTATAAGCATTCTGCAGAGTTTATTTTAGTTTATTATAAGAGATTGCCTTCAATATCTCCTTGTCTCTGCTTTGCAAACATTGAATAAATATTTATTTTCTATAATTAAAAGCAGAGTATTAGTTGAAATTACAGGAGACAGGAAGAACATGAGTACATAAATACATATTGAAAGCCCCACATTTGTTAATTTTTTTTAAAATTTCATACCAACATTTCATAAGAAATGGTCCATATTTATAACAACTACTCTGATTGCACGCTTCAAGAATTTTGTATATAATGATCAGTTTCAGAGAAGCAGGGACCATGCTAGAATAAAATATAATAACCACAATACAGGCGAGATTAGTATGTGAAATTCATTTTTTCCTCCGCTTTATTCACAGGCAATCGAGATTTTTTTTTTAATGATAGTTCTGCTACAAACTAAGAAAACAGAAACGTTGAATGAAATAGTTCATAATTAGTTACAGTCTGAAGGATATCAAGAGAGATAAAAGTAAAACTAAAGAAAATATCAAGCAAACAGACTAGCAAAATATGTCCCATCAAGTTTAGTAATCTGGAAGTCTTAGGCAGGGGCTTGAAACATCTCCAATCAATATCTATTTGGGTATGGAACAATTTATCACAAAAAAGAATAGAAGTTATCTTCAAAGCTATTAGATGGATGCCTTTTAATTTTATAGAAAAATCATAAAACAAAGGGAAGTTATTATATAAGACAATTCTTTTGGAGTGGTAATATTAAAGAAATTCCATCTAGTTGTATGGCACATAGTTTGTAATAGCAAAGAGTCAAAAGGTCTAAGTATTGGAAATTTTCTAGTTAACATGATTATGTTAGTTAGGTTAATCTAGAGAATTTACGTAAATCGTGATTCCCTTTAAAGAAAAATATTTGGACAGGGACCAATTGAAAAGAACAACCATTTTTGATGATATCCCTTCGGGTTTTTAATTTGAAATAAAATCAAAAGGAGGAATTTAATGCATCACTTCTTCAAATAGAATGTTCAAAGAGGTTCAAAGGTTAATTTCTACAAAATGCCTAGCTAGAAAATGAAACTTTAGATTTCAGGGACTTCAAAGATCTACAATACTTTCTTTGCACAGCTTTTGAAGAACTGTAAAGGACAATGAAATTGAGAGGAAGAAAATTGTTCATCCCAAATTTTACTAAACAGAGTCTATCCTCAACTCTCTCCTACTCATATTTAGATTAATATCTTGAAAAGATTATACAAACTAAGATAATGTTTCTCTTCTTTATAAAATAACATTATTAATTCAACTTATTTGTTTCTACTAATAAACAAGTTAACACTTCTCTAGCAATGCGGAAAAGGATGTCAAGAGCTTCTTTTTCCTTCTAATTGACCTTTCATCATAATTTGTATGAAGATGGCTAGCTTAAGTTCCTCAAATATATTATATATAATACAAATGAAGCTAACCCACAATTTCTTCAGCACCACTTTGCCTTCAAGCTATTGGAGAGGATAATGGACAAATTAAAAACCTCCTAGATTATGCCTATGTCTATTGAGTCACTATTAGCTAAATGGAAAGTTCCCTGCAAGAAAAAAAACTATTCTTTTCTTATGAATTTTGATCCCAGCCATGCTTGTCTAGAGTATTATCACCTGTATCATGTTTTCTTTTGGCATGGTCCCTGCTGCTCTGAAATTTGTCATTCAATGTGAAATTCTTGAAGTATGCAATCATAGTCAGAGAAAGAGTTATTAGAAAAGGATCATTTCTTCAGAAATGAAATTTTAAAAATTTGGAAGTGTGAGGCTTTCACTTTTTATTTAAGTACTGGTGTCATTCTTGTCTCTTACAAACCCAAATAATACTCTTGCTTTTAATTATAGGAACTCAATTCATATTCAGTGTTTGCAAAGCAGAGACAAGAGGATATTGGAGGCAATCTTTTACAATAAATTAAAATATACTCTGCAGAACGCTTCTAAATACTGCCGTGTAATCATGCTAATCATTTCATACCCAGATGACTTTGCAGAAAAATATATATATATACCCAGAGGGACTATGCAGCAAAAACAAATTTGTCAGTGTGATTTAAATTATGGATTGTGAAAAGCAAACTTGTTTAAACCCACAATCAGTGAATCTGAATTGCAGGATGTTTTTTAAGGGGACATAATTTTATTGGAAAGCAATGGATTCCCTGTGTAATCAAATCTCAATTACTCAAAATGTTGAACACGTTGCTATTAACAACATTCAGAAAAAACCACTTTGTTGGGAAGACATCCTCGGGAAGGAAACATAAATTTTTAAAAAGCCAAATGCCATGCATTTAATCATGAGCGAACAACTGTGATAAAACAGAAAACTTTATAGACAAGTTGTAGCTTATGGTTATCAGACTAACTTTAAACAGCCCAAAGTAGTCCCTATGCTCTGTATTCTATCAAGTTGATTGTTTACTTATTTGTTTGATTTTCATTTAAGGCTATAAGTTCATGAGGGCGAGAGAGGAGAGATATTGGCCATTTATATTCCCAACCAGAGTTAAATTTGTAAGTAGATCTCACAAGAGTTAATTAAATTTAAATTAATTGTTTGGTTAATTATTATAATAATTAATTTAAATCATAGAGTCGGTTTTCAAATAATTTTAAAATTATATAAATTAAAAAATTAAAAAAATAGATATGGGTATTTATTTTTTAAGTAATAACTAGATCTATTATAACACATTTTATATGACTTAATTTTATCTTTTATTACTAGATTTATGATAGTTGTGTTTTGCAAAATAAAAAAAGATCTTTCTATTATGTTTTGGGTCAATCCTATGTTTTGATATTTGTGCATGTACTTATAATCTTATTTATGTGTTTCTAATGCTACTTCTACCTTATTGAGCTTGCTTTATGTCTTGAACTTTGTACTTCAAGTATTTAGAGTTTTATTTGTCTTTGGTCTCTAACAAAGGTGGTGTTTTAGAAGCATTTCAGAATTTGCTATGTTAGAGAAGTACAATCATGTTGGTATTCATCTTTTGTCTTAGTCAACTTCCTTGACGAATTCGGCAATTTGAAATAAGTTATAATATGTGCCAAATAGAAATGTAAATGCTTGTATTTGTTTTTATAAAAATAAATTTCATACTCTTAAATATTTTATTCATGCTAACAATATGTTGTGATTAATTGATGATATAGAATTAATTAAAACCTTGTTCTTTTATACAACTCTCTAATATATAAGTTTAAATATTTCTTACATAAATTAATACACAATTAATCAAATATTAACTATTTAAAAAATATAAAGACTTTAAATTTAATTTAAAAAGTTCTCATATAATTCCAAAACAAATTCATGACCACAACTACAATCATAAACCAAAACTATGAATAATAAAATAAAAAGTTGAATCTTGAACCAATTAACATAATCTAAACCTCACACCATCTTTTATAAGATCTTCTATAGAAGAATATAAAATTTAAATATACAATTTTGACACATTTCTATACTTTTGGATCCACATATATGGATCCATAACCAAATTTACTGACTTTTTCAAAAGATTAATAGATAAATATTGTTAACAATGCATGTGTTTGTCAAATGTTTATAATTGTATCAAATTATATGTACAATTTATAATATCCATTAATATTATCTTTAAAAGCAATACAATCAATATAAAGTTACAATAATATTATTTAATGGCGGTGGTTGGTTATGACCATAGATTGTTTGTTCTTAGATAATTTTTAATTTTGGTAAGGAGATAAAAGAATTTTTAAGTTGAAGGATCTTGAGGGTAAGGAGAGATGTCTTCTCTTTGAAGCCTAATAGAATGGGTTGTCTGGTATGAGAAAAGGAATCTAATGTTAAGAAGGATGTGTTTAATAGGGTAAAATTTGTTGATGTTTTTTCTCTACTTGGATCATTATCCCTTCTTTTAGCTTTCCACTACCAAACAAGAAAAAAATGGAGGATTCAAGCCATAGAATTTACTATCTAGTGTGAATTTAACAATAAACTCTAAGATATCTTCTAATCTAGGATCAACTAACAAAAAGGAAGAATGATTAGGAAGCCATCCTACTTAAATGATTAGTAAGGCTAATGTTAGTGTCCAAATCTCTCTTGTTTTATATTGCATCAAGCCTCCAAACTAGTTTAGTTCTCTTCTCCTTTGTTACATTAGTTGACTTTGTGCTTTTAGTTTGAGTTTCTTGATGTTAGTTTATAACCAAAATGTCATGGGGTCCATGTAATTGTTTCTTTGTTATATATTATGCTTTAATATTGTATCTATACATGTCTTTGTAAAAGGTTTCAAATCCTTTCAAAAAATCCACTTACCTAAGATGAAAAAATAATGGCTCTTCTCTATTGCTATTGCTAACTTCACCCCAAGCTAACTCTACTACTCCAAATTTCACAACAAATTTGAAAATGTTGGACATGAAAGGGGGAGACGTGAAATTGGAATTCTTTTTTGTTGAGAAAGAGGGTTTCACACCAATTTATTTTCTTTCACCATCTCTTGTGTCCTCTCTTCTACAAGTGGCTCTTGAGCTACTTGAGCCATGATAGGTGTTACAACGTGTACTTGTGCGAGAGAATTTGACATAGTTTCTTGGAAAACCTAGGCCATGATTGGTATAAGACTTTGTGATTGAAGAGTAGCAAAAATAGTTGCACCTACAGAAGTTTCTACAATAATAAATTCAAGAACTAAATGATCTTCTGTAACACTAGATCCCTCTCTAGATTGTATCTGTGTCTCATGTACTCTCCTCTATCTTATGAAGAAACCATCAAATTCTTTTTCTTTTTTTGATCTCTCTTTTCTCTTTTTCCTAGCATCCTTGGTGTATGTCAATTCCACTCCTTGTGTCTTTAGTGCTTGAACACATGAATTCAATAAATTGGCGGTCCCATCCAAGATATGTTGATAAGGATCGAATTCTCATTATTACTTTATATATTGATGATATACTATTTTATGGGAATGGTATGACTTTAATTTTTTATTCGAACTCTTAGCTTTCAACAGATTTTGAGATGAAAGATCTAGAGGAATCTAGGTAAATCTTGGGGATGGAGATATCTCATAAGAGAAAGAGTGAGCTAAAATATTTGGTTGGGAAAAAGTAAGTATGTGAACTCGATGTTGGAGGGATTTAGCATGGTAGATTGTAGATCCTTGGTTGTTCTTATTTTGTAGGGGTCAAATTTATATGTGGAGGATTGTCCAAAGTATCCTATTGAGATGGAGAACATGACTAGAGTACATTATGTGAGTGTTATTGGGAGTTTGATGTATACTATGGTTTGTACAAGACCAAAAATTTCCCAAGTAGTGGGAGTCCTTAGTCATTTTATGCTTAATCTTGGAAGGTACATTGGGATGCAGTATAAATGGTGGCCATATATCTATGAGGTACTTTTGAGTATTCCATATATTTTCAAGGTTATCCTATAAGACCTCGACATTGAGTTAATATTTATAGATATGTGGACTTAGATTGGGTAGGTGACATTGAAAGTTCAAAAGACCCACTAGTGGATATGTGTTCACGATGTTTGGTGGTGTCATTAGTTAGATGAGTAAGTGGAAATTTGTAGTCACTTTGTCTATGATAGAAGAAGAGTACATGACAATCACTCATTCTTGTAAGGAATCCATTTGGATTAAGATATTGTGTTCAAATGTTGGGCTTGATGCAAGGTTGGTCACTATTTTTTGTGATAGGTAGAGTGATATTTTTAGAAAAGAATTTGACTTTCCATGTGAGGAGAAAGCACATTGATGTCTAGTACCATTTTTTTTGTGACATGGTAGAGGATGGGAAGGTGAAGTTGGAGAAATTTGAAACTTTGGAAAGTGTTGCAGATTCCTTGACAAAGAATGTAAATATAGATAATCTCATATGGTGTTTGAAGTCTATGGGCCTCACAACCCCTACTAGTTTAAATATCGTTGTTTCTATTGACTCTTTAAAGGTGTCTAGCAAGTGGGAAAATGTTAGAAATAAGGTGTCCCAACATTTTTATAATTCCAAGAATGATAATTTATTTAATTTTTTTTTCTATCTATTTAATTAATTATTCATGTACATTTGATATTATCATTTTTTGGGAATGGCGAGATTTTTCATCCCACATGTGAGGTGGAACAGATGACATGGTTCCTTTTTTTTAGGAGATAGGAATCCTACTCTGTTTCAGTCAATTGATGGGATTAAACTCTCTGTTAGTTGTCTATTAACTATGATAGACTATGTGATAAGAGTGAGAGTCAATTTGGGAGATTTATATTGTGGGTGGAGTTATCCATGTAAGCATTTTGTATGAAAATTTTAATTTGCATGCATGCTCCTTGTATGTTAAGTGGACTGTCAGGGATACGAATTCCGGCTGTCATCAAGATAGACATCTAAGACAGTAGTGCCTTAGTGATTTCAATTCACAATCACAACAAAGACACAACCAACTATGCTATAAAACGGAAACAAGCACAGTTGATCCCCCATTGATCCTCTGAGAGAAGTGAGTGCAACAAGAAACAGATTCAACATAAACAGATACCATAAAAGACTAAAAGAAGACACAAAGATATACGTGGGGAAAACCCTTTCAGGTAAAAACCCCACACTCCAAAATTTTGAGCCATTGTATTATTCAGCAATAGGAACCAGTTACAATACAATATCAAGATCAAAGCCAATACAAGAGTTTCATCTTATTCTACTAGAGAAATAACAGGTAACTGCAAGATTCCTCTCAGCTCCTCAGATGACTATCACAACTAGCCTCATGGCCAGCCCAGTCATTCGACCTCCAAAGATTTCCATGCCTAGATCCGAGAGATAGAGTGTTCACAGTTACATTGCCTAAGCAAACTGCTCGAACACCCTCTCCATCTCTCGTCAGAACCCTTCACACCTTTGGGTCTCCAACCTGCAAGCCCAACATTTGCAATCTTGCACCATGCATCATGCATTATGCTTGCAACCCCATGCTCAGGCATTCACATACCCATGCATCCTGCTCACAGTCTCATGGTCGTGCATTTAGCTCACACATCTCATGCTTGCTCTGCAACCCATGACACTTGCAGACATGTCGAACTTCAAACATGGCTTATGGCTTGGCTTATGTGAAAAAGAAAATCTCTCATCCATAAGTAACCGAATCAGAAGAGCAAAGAAGACCATCTGCAAATCATGCATTTAGTCGGATCTGACAGATCTCCCTGCAACGAGTCGCCCAAGCATTCAATGCCATTCCAAAAACGGGTTCAGCTCCGCCAACCTTCGTTGACAAAACATGCAGCACAACAAGTTAGGTAACCATCCAATCACTATTCAACCAGGTGCCATGCGTCCAAGACCCATTAGCAAACGCAGCTGATAGAGCAACCAAAACGGTCAAACAAACATCGGGCGCGTCTAGGACTTCAAGTCATTTCTAACATTGCCAGAGCTAGAGTCGGAACAGGAGTCGAAACAGGACTCCACCGAAAATACACACTGTCAAAGTCAGAGTCAGAGTCAGAGTCAGAGTCGGAGACAGAGACGGAGATGGAACTGGAGTCGAAACATGACTCCACCGAAATTATAGGTTCAGGAACCAATTCGGTTCTGCGTTCGCCCATGACAAAGGGGAACGCATCAGAAACAATGCTGACCGGGTAAAGTCAACCCGGGGTCAAACCAAGATGGGAGCACAAAAGATTGGAGTCAGAGTCGGACCCGGGACAGGAACAAAGAACAGGACTTTACCAAAAGTCCAAGATCAGAAACCAAGCCGGTTCCGGTTCCGCCCCCACCAACTGCAAGAAACAACAATCCAGAACTTGGACAAAGCGGAGGAAAACACCCCGAGGAGAATCCAAACATCTAGAGGAACTAGATCACACAAGTAGGAGTCGGACCCGGAGTCGGAACAAAAACTGAAACAAGAACCTAGCAAACGGACATTGCCAACTTCCAAAACTGGTTCCGCCTTTGCCAGAACCAAGCGAAGAGAAACAGACTGTCGGAGCCGAAGCCGGATCTGGATCCAAACCCGGAACATGACAAAAGGAACAATGTCAACTTCCAATCCGGTTTCGCCTCCACCAAAACAAAACTTCGAAGATCCAAGAAAGCGGGGAGCAGAGCAGGAGACGGAACGGGAACAAACCCGAAACAAGGCAAACAAAACAATGCCAAGTTCCAACACGGTTCCGCCTCCACCAGAACAAAATACTTTGCCAAGGCAAGCAAGAGAATTCACCTAAGTCTTCAAAGGGGGTTAACCAGAAAGTTGAGGCATAATTCCCAACAATCTCCCACTTGCTGAAGACTTTCAAGCATCCTCCAAACAGGCCCGAACAAGGACCAACACATGCTCTCACACACCAATCAAGACCAGTGCAACAACATCAGAAAGATTTCCACCACCTTAGGCAACAGCTCCAAACACAGGAACACACCAAGGTGAAATAGTAACAGTCTCAGGAATGAAAGCAAATGATCCTCTAGCCGGAAAAGGCAAAAAACAACAAAGCACCACTCCAACCATCTCCAGAACAAGAAAAAATCGATCAGCTAGAAAAGCAACCAAGAATTGACTACCCTCATCCAACTGATCAAACCCACGTGATTGAAAACCAACACCCACAGCTCATGCTAAAACATCCAACCACCCATACCTTAAAGGTATGACCTAAAAGTGAACTCATGCCATCAAAAGAAACCCACCCATCTCAGTAGCAAACAAGCACCCTGTGTCAACCAGTCATAGACCAAATACATCCAAGTACTCCCACTGCAAGGGCACTGTCTAGATGAGTGCAAATAGAGCATCATCACAAATGATCCAGGCATATCAAGTCCACCAAAACCCAGCATAAAGAAATGTAACCATGTAGTTCCAAGGAACATCCACACTGATTTGTAGCATCTGCAACCACCTGCTGCAAGAAAAATTTCTCTCAATTGTCTTCCACAATTCTTCCAAACACCTCCAAAACTGACTAAAGAAAGAAGCACAGGCACCTTTGTGTTATCACCTAGGTGACAACACATGACCACAAATAGTGACCAACTCGGCACCACAAAGGCAACTCACATCTAAATTCACAAGAGCAATCAGGAAGAACAAGACCAGATAAAAGAGAAACTACAAATCAACAAGAAAAATGCCCTTCTACAAACACTTCTAAATGCCAACTGTGTCAAGAATGATCTTCTTTACATCCCAAAGGGAAAAGCCTTGACAACATCCAACAAAACATGGATGTAAGCTCCTCAAAGAAGATCAGAACTACCCATATAACCATCTCCTGACAGTCCTCAAAAGCACAAGGAGATAGACTATGTTGTCCAACCTTTCATTATGAATCCTCCAGAATCTAAACCAACTCAAGATTCATATCAAGAAAGATAAAGCATAAAACACCTAAAAATTATAATGGGTAAATACCTTTCACAATGACACCACTACCGAGCAGACCAAGAAGAAAAAAGAAACATGCTCATCCAAGATATATAGGCCATCATGGCTAACCTAAGAGCATTCTAATTCAAGGTCTCTGTTGAATTTACATTCAACCAAAGTGCAGGCTTCTCAGACTTTCAGCTGTAATAGCAACATTCACTTAAGAATTCAAGCCTCACCTTTATTCTTCATGCATCCATGAGTATCAACACCTGTCATCTCGTGCTAACTCCAAACTACAACACTGTAATAACCATGAAGTCCTCCAGCATATGACCAATGTACTCAAAGTACAAAGAACCCCCAAACCACTATCAAATTTCCATAAGCTAGAACAGGAACTTAACATGACACCATGATCTACACATCTCCAAGGGAGATACCATGCTTCAAGTGAACTGTCCATGGTCTTCAAGAGCAAAACAACATGCCAAAACTCTAATGCACAAGCAAGAGAATACCATGACATAAAGCAAACAACTCTAAACCAACATCACCTGTCAAGCACCACCAGCAACTCAGCCAAAGACTACCAAGGTCCTTCATGGCTCCAAAGTGTTGCACATCTTCAAATAGTGAACATGCAGATGCGAATTCCGCACCACCAAAGAAGACACCAGTCATTACCAAAGCTCCCACTGAAACGTGACACTGAGCTTTCCAAGCACCATGACTGACCACACCATCACTATCAAAAGCTTACACTAAGCCAGTGTATCCAACTCTCCATGACATCGTGATCCACATGCTTCAGGTCCCCATCACTGACTATTCAGGTACTCAAATGCCATTCCTCCTCTCATCTCAAAACAACCACGCCAATGCACAAGTGACCACAAACAAGGTCAGCTAATAGATTTGCACAACACGATTACACCCTCGTGGATATAAACAATCCACTTTCGAGTTGTCTCACAACAAACATGTAGGTAAGGACAACCTACAATATTGCACAACCCGTGGATGCAACCAAAGGTAAACCTGCAAATCTATCATTGCATTGGAAACTGCAAAACTGAGATAATCAAAGAGAACTGCCAAAGCAAACAATCATGACTCAAACACCAGATCAGCAACAGATCTGATTTGCTAGTCACGTCCACAACCCAAGCACCAAAGTCTAGAAAACCATCAAAGCATACCACAAGAATGCTGAAAGAGAAACATACCAACACTCCCATGCAGAGAAGACAACACTCCTCAAAACCAGTTGAACTGCAGCTATCTCATCCAGTCACACCCTAGAAACCAGGATCTAGAAAGATAACAAACAACAGTTCCACTAAACACAAGTTTTCCTTGACCATGCTAAACCTGCAAAAAACCACAGTGTTTCCAAAACACCCAGGCACCTCCATATTCACTGCTCATCTGGACAACTCAGGAGTCTCACACAACCATCATAGTAAACCAGAACAATGAAAGAACAAGAGAATGTACCGTAGAATTTTTAGGAAAATCTACACAAAACCCTCAGAGCCAAAGACATGAATTTGAACCATGCAAGTGCAAGAAAGAGGCACACAGGAACAGCAGGTCCGTTTTAGACCAGTTCCAATGCCACAGTCATGCACAAGCACAAGGAAGAGCTAGGCTATCCAGAAGTTGCAGACCACCAAGGTCACCTCATAGCCTCCATGCAATCAGAGCACCAGAGAAAATGCCTTCAGTGCTAAGTCAGAAACACCCAACACAAGCACAACATTCCATAGCTAAACAACGACACAAGCTAGTCCATACCATCAAGGAGCCTCTCACACAGACACCCAGTATGAACACCACGCTTTGCTGCAACACAACCATGAACACATCTCATGCCCTTTGCATCAGGAACAATGTTACCAGTCAGGAGCTTCAGATCATTTGCCACAACATGACCCACTCCATACTTTTCCAGCGTCTTTCAAACTGTATGTTGAATCAATGAAGCACACACTTCCACTCACCGAAGGACCAATCACCAACCGATTTCTCCAAACTTCCTCAAGTTTTCCAAGCTAAGAAATCACCACAGGAGAAAACCCAGAACTTCAGCAACCAGGAGAAGGCTCTGATACCACTGCTGGTATCATCAAGCCACAAGCTCCCTTAAACATGCTCTGATACCACTTGTCGGTATCACGAGCAACAAGCTACCAGCTTTGATACCACTTGTCGGGGATACGGATTCTGGTTGTCATCAAGATAGACATCTAAGACAGTAGTGCCTTAGTGATTTCAATTCAAAATCACAACAAAGACACAACCAACTATGCTATAAAGTGGAAACAAGCATAGTTGATCCCCCATTGATACTCTGAGAGAAGTGAGTGCAACAAGAAACAGATTCAACATAAACAGATACCATAAAAGACTAAAAGAAGACACAAAGATATACGTGGGGAAAACCCTTTCAGGTAAAAACCCCACACTCCAAAATTTTGAGCCATTGTATTATTCAACAACAGAAACTAGTTACAATACAATATAAAGCTCAAAGCCAATACAAGAGTTTCATCTTGTTCTACTGGAGAAATAACAGGTAACCGAAAGATTCCTCTCAACTCCTCAGATGACTGTCACAACCAACCTCATGGCCAGCTCAGTCATTCGGCCTCTAAAGATTCCCATGCCCAGATCCGAGAGATAGAGTGTTCACAGTTACATTGCCTAAGCAAATTGCTTGAACACCCTCTCCATCTCTCGTTAGAACCCTTCACACCTTTGGCTCTCCAACCTGCAAGTCCAACATTTGCAATCTCGCACCATGCATCATGCATTATGCTTGCAGCCCCATGCTCAGGCATTTACATACCCGTGCATCTTGCTCGCAGTCTCATGGTCGTGCATTCAGCTCGCACATCTCGTGCTTGCTCTACAACCCACGACACTTGCAGACACGTCGAACTTCAAACATGGATTATGGCTTGGCTTATGATAAAAATCACATCTCTCATCCATAAGTAACCGACTCAGAAGAGCAAAGAAGACCATCTGCAAATCACACATCTGGTCGGATCTGACATATCTCCTTGTAATGAGCCACCCAAGCATTCAATGCCATTCCAAAAATGGGTTCAACTCTGCCAACCTTCGTTGACAAAACATGCAGCACAACAAGTTAGGTAACCATCCAATCACTATTCAACCAGGTGCCACGCGTCCAAGACCCATCAGCAAACACAGCTGACAAAGCAACCAAAACGGTCAAACAGACATCGGGAGCGTCTAGAACTTCAAGTCATTTCTAACACTGCCAAAGTCAGAGTCGGAACAAGAGTTGAAACAAGACTCCATCGAAAATACACACTGCTGGAGTCGGAGTTGGAGACGGAGATGGAACTGGAGTCGAAACATGACTCCACCAAAATTACAGGTTCAGGAACCAATTCGGTTCTGTGTCCACCCACGGCAAAGGGGGACACATTGGAAACAGTGTTGACTAGGTTAAGTCAACCCGGGGTCAAACCAAGATGGGAGCACAAAAGATTGGAGTCGGAGTCGGACCCGGGACAAGAACAAAGAACAGGACTTTACCAAAAGTCCAAGATCAGGAACCAAACTAGTTTTGGTTCCGCCACCACCAACTGCAAGAAACAACAATCCAGAACTTGGACAAAGCGGAGGAAAACACCTTGAGGAGAATCCAAACATCCAGAGGAACCGGATCACACAAGTAGGAGTCAAACCCGGAGTCAGAACAAAAACTGAAATAGGAACTTGGCAAACGAACATTACCAACTTCCAGAACTGGTTCCACCTCTGCCAGACCCAAGCGAAGAGAAACAGACTGCCAGAGCCAGAGTCAGATCCGGATCCAAACCCAGAACATGACAAAAGGAACAATGTCAACTTCCAATCTGATTCTGCCTCCGTTAGAACAAAACTTTGAAGATCTAAGAAAGCGGGGAGACGAGCAGGAGACAGAACTGGAACAAACCTAGAACAAGGCAAATAGAACAATGGTAAGTTCCAACCCGGTTCCGCCTCCGCCATAACAAAATACTTTGCCAAGGCAAACAAGACAATTCGCCTAAGTCTTCAAAGGGGGTTAACCAGAAAGTTGAGGCATAATTCCCAACATGGACACCTTGCATGTGCAATGTGCATGTGGTAGGTTTTATTTTGAATGTACAGTCTATTAGGAAGGCATTTGTATGTTGATCTATAGTCTTGCATGTATGTAGTGAAGCAAATTTTTCCATGTGGTCTTCTTGGGTGTACCATTTTTAAAGCAGCTAATTTTGCACTATAAAATTATATATATTGTGGTGTTTGATTTTGGATTTGTATGGTGACTCATTTATAAGTACTATTATGCTACCAATTTTATTCCAAAATTGGAACACTTGTTTTCTTTTGAAAGAAACTTTGTCTATGTAAGCACGTATGTAACCAGTTTGCTTATTGTAATATAAGGAGTGGGCTACTATGGATTTTTTTCTCTTGAAAGGGTCTTCCCCACATATATCTTGTGATGTGTGCATTTATCTATTATAATTAAATTCTTTAATATTTCCTATAATGTGCATCTTCTCACCATAATTGAAAGGGTCTTCTAAAAATTTGGATAATATTTCCTTAGTAGATTGGTGTAGGAAGCATTTCCCTATACCTTGCTTCCTTTAAATTTGTAGGCTAGATGTTTTTGTAGTTGCTTAACCCATAATGGCCTAGGTTTTGGCTTGGGAGCTACTAGAGTTAGCATTCTTTCTTTTGTAATGTGAAACTATTGTCCATTTTTCCTTAATTTTTCATGAAGGAACCTCAACAAAATGGGGAGGTTATTTGACTCAAGGGGAACCGAAGGGTATCCTTAATCTTGTGCTTAGTGAACTAGCACTTAAAATAAGTGTTAGAGAGTTTGGGGTATAACACACATTAGGCGTGACACAGATGTCCAATTTGAATGCCCATTTATTCTTTCAAATCCTTGGACAAATTGATTTTGAGACAAACACATTTGTATGGATGAGCCTAATATAAGTTATCAAGATAAACATAAATGACTAGAAACCAAGGGAAACAACAATGGTGATTAAAAACTTCCAACAAGGAAGGGGTAAATCTAAGAACTTAAGTCAAACCAACAGATAAACCATCTTCTCATCTAAGATGGTAAAATATCACATCCATGGCTGAAATAATAATAGTGAAACATAGATATACCATGAGAATTGCTTGAGAATGGACTCATCATGGTTGGTCTCAACAAAACGAACAAGAAAGAACCCTTTAATGAGGTTCTAGAAAGTGTCAAGTTGGACCCCATGTGTGGCCCATGCTTTTTTAACAAAGCTCTTCCAATAAAATGCCCTATCAAATTACACCTCTCTATCCACTTACATGCATTGTCAAACCCAAGGATGGTTAAAACCATATTATTTTCGATAATTAGAGTGCATACTTAATGGAAAAAATTCAAAAAAAACCTTTAGATCCGCTTGTTCAATGGTGCCATTATGCAAAGCTACCAAGTTATCAACATTATCATGAACCATTCTAGGTTGAATCAATTTGAGGAAATATAAATAAATAGCTAGAAAACCCACAATAAATGCAAAAAGTTAAATGTTTTCCTATTCCAAAGACATAAATTTTTGTAAGGATAATAAAATAAAATAGAAAATACACAAACCCTAGAAAATTAGAGGTTGTAATTGATTAAAAATTATAAGAGGATGATGCATGAAGATATAAAACAAATAGTAAGTTAAATTCTTTTTAGGACAATCAAAGAAGAGGTAAATCTAGGAACTCAAGCCAAACCAATACACAAAGTGTATTCTCATTCGATACAGTGAAATATCACTTCTAGGGAATAAATAATAATAATGACACATAGACATACCATGTCCCATTCTTGAGAATAGCATCAACATGGCTGACCTCAAAAAATGAACAAGAAAGAGTCCTTTAGTGAGGTTTTGGACAGTGTCTAGTTGGACCCTATTGGGGATGGTTTTGATCACTTTTAACATGCTAGGAAATAAGGGTTTATTAATTCTGTTGAGAAGTAGTGAGAACTACTCCAATGTTCCTTTTTCGGTCAAGTCTTGACTATGTAGATAACACAGTTGGAAGATCAATGTAAATTAACGAGGGGGTCTAGAATTTAGATAACTGGAAATTTATATGCAATTGTGTAGTAATAGAAAAGTATCCATTTTCCTTAGTTGGTCTGGGATTAATTTGATGTCGAATTAACCTAATTATGCCTTGGGTTAGTGTTGTAATGTGTTGTACACATTCACATTAATCTTGGGCCCTTTTTAATAAAATAAAGCTAATTTGTACCTTATTTTAGGTGTTGCAAAGTGTTGTAACACACTTTCACACTTATCTAGGGTTCTATTAATAAATTGTGGTTAATTGAGCTTAATTAGCCCCTTTAATTCAAATTTAAGCCTTCTTAAAGACACCCTCCAAGGATTTATCTCGACACCAAGTGTTCAAATCACATAACATTAAATCTAGCAAAATTAAGGTCCTGGAAAATTATGCTATGACCCATTCGTCTTTAGTGGAAAATGGGTCCTCTCCACATAGGACCCCCCTGGAGAGGACCCCCCTTTCTATGCATATTTTACATGGGTTTTTGATGTTCTTTCACCCTCTCGAGGCAAGGTCCTAGAAACTTGTGCTAGGGCCCATTTGCCACTAAAGGAGAATGGGTCCTCCTCTCTCAGGACCCCTCTTTTTGAATTTAATTTTGGATAGATTCTAATGATTTTTTATCCTAGATCTGGTGTTGGCTTGAATTATTTGAATTTTGGGGTTAATCCTTAGATTTAGTATAAATAAGGGGTTAATTCACCTCTTTTCTCCTAGCAATTTTAATTTATCATAAGAGCATTGTAGATCACTTCAAGAGCATTTCAAAATCATTCTAAGGCATATTATCAAGAGTTTATTGCAACAATTCAAGATATTTCCATCGTGTCTAAGGCATAGTGCATTCAACATTTTGTTGAGCTAAGATAGTTGATGTAGCATTGAAGATCTAATTGCAAGAATTGTTACACATCTTATTCAAGATCAAGATCTATATTCTTCATGGCCACTACATGTTAGTTTGCATATTTATACTTCAACACAACTTCCAAGGTATCAACATTGCATCATTTCATGTTCATGCTTCAATTTCATCATTAGGTTTAATTATCTACAAGGGGTTTTTTTGCTGGTGTTTATATGCACTCGTCAACATAGCTAATGCACAAGTGCATTACCTCTCTTGAAATACAATCTTCCACTTTCAAATTGTAGAACGCTATCCCAAGGTCTCTTGGATGTTAGGTCATGACAGTGCTTGGAATGTATCAGTTGATTTATGATGTGATTTGTTGGAATCTCAAGGCCGTCTTAC
The DNA here is from genome assembly GCA_007115665.2 of Sequoiadendron giganteum. Taxonomy (NCBI): domain Eukaryota; kingdom Viridiplantae; phylum Streptophyta; class Pinopsida; order Cupressales; family Cupressaceae; genus Sequoiadendron; species Sequoiadendron giganteum. The sequence continues at coordinate 182,039,909 of CM021100.1, forward strand.
GTGGATAAAGCTGTAGGAGAATCGGATTTGCGAATAGAGTTCTTCGGATGGGAAATTACTGCACTTTTGCTACAGGTTCAAACAACAATCTTGAACTCCATCTTATCGTTGAATTTGGTTTTACAATATGCAACGAACCTTAGCATAGGTTATTTCTTAAAAATAAGGGCAAGGGAGAGAGAGAGAGAGTTCCTGGACCTGCAACTACCAATGAACAGTGATCATGGAGGTTTCTATTGTGGACAATTTCCTTAAAATAGAATTTTAGTTAATCAAAAATTTCACAATGCCATGAAATCTATGCTATCTTTTAAGGATTGTAGATGTTTCATCATTCATTCGCCATATAGATGTGAATAAAGATAAAATTTGAAGAGCAACTATAAAATTAGGGTCCAAACTAACTTTGCACATTGATCTACTAGCAGCAAATGACTATAAGTATGGACAAGAAAAGCATACACACAGTAGGAATCTTCATCACCAAACACAACATTGCTAAATCTACCAAGGACAACCAAAAGAGAGCTAGAACAACAAAATAAATCAAACTAGAATCTTAACTTATGAGAGAAGAATCATGAAACATGAGAAGAAATCCAGAAATGCACCAATGGTCAATGTATTTCTTTTGCAATTTTTGCAACATGTCTTTACAACAACTCAACTCTCCTAAAATAAGAGGAGGAGATCCCTATTTATAGCTTTCAAAAAATAAAATGAGTGGCCAAGATTCAATTCCATTGTGTGGCCAAGATTCACTTTACAATAGGGTTTCACCTACCCCCAAATATATTACATTTAAAAAATACACTTTTTTTTTTTCCTTGTTTCATCTTTTAGTGGTGGTACTGTAGCATTTTTGTCCTTTTTTTGTTTTCTCTCTACCACAACTATTATTTTAGGAATTCTTCATTAATAATAGGGTTTCCCTCCTCCCTTTTCGAGGTTGCATACTCAATGAATTTCATGACCACCGACCAGAGCTTGTCGACCTCGATGATATCGGATTTCAACACCTGGTAGCTCCATTCCTTGGAATTGTTGACAAGCTTCTCCCAGTCTTCATCGTACTTGGAAACATGGTCTTTGAAAATCTTAGACTGGGCGAAAGCTTGGGCAACAAAGCTCATAAAATATGTGGTAACCTCGGCCAACATCCCATCTTCCATCCTCTTTCAGAAGTGAGGCTTTATGCTCTCTGGATTGATCTTGACAACAGGCATCTCGTACCCTGTCATCAACTTGAGGTATCTAAAACAATCTCCTCTGGCCTCCTTGGCCCATTCAATATCCAAAATTACTCACTATAGGACCTGTTCCAACCTCCCCTTTCGGTGATTGAAGTCCCGCTTTCGCACATCCATCAACCAATGGTCATCATCCTTGAAGGCAAAGTCCTTTTCCCAAACCTCACTTGGCAGTGCGAGGATAGCCTCGATTTTCAGGTAGGCAGCCTTATACTTCTTTGGAAAATCATTGCAGATTCACCTCATGCCTTCAAGAGAGGTTTGCACTTCTAGGAACTTGTTTCTTGTTCGGACAACTAGATTGATGCCCATATTCCCAATGTCTAAGACCTACTGGAACCAGTTTTTTGTGGTCTTATCCAAGTTCCTCCTTTCCAGCTCGCTGATCTATTCCTTGGACAACAACTGGGGTAGGGCCGATGATGTGGTAGGGTACTCCTTTAGAGACAACCATTGTTGAATATAGGTCATTAGATCAACCACTTGTGCCTTAAGTTCTTCCTTTGAAATCTTATCCTGGTGGATAAGGTGCACCACTGTATGAACTGATTCCCGAAGATGGTCAACCTTTTGTTCCCTAGTGGCCACTCCCAAGTCAATGGTGGAGACGTAACTTATTCCTTGTTCTCCCACCACTGGCGTAGCTATTTTCACAACCTTGGATCCGAAGGCATCCATTGTTATCTTAGATATGATTTTAGGCTTCTTTTTTTTCTTGGTACCTATCTGATCTCTGGCCAGTATTGCCTCCAGTCTTGCTTTTGGATCCTTCTATGTGGGAGTCTTCTTTTCAAGTTGTCTTTATAGCTAGTCAGGCATTGGGGGCCCTTCCTTGGGTGATTCATGTTGATCCATGCTATCCTCTACTTTGAATTCGATGGCACTATCACTAAGGGTCTCTTGCTCGATTCTTATATCGTTCTTCTCCTCATCAGAATCCTACACGAGCGTTATGCATTTGATAGGAGATTTGGTGGGTAGGTGTTTATCAGGATGGTCCTCCCTTTCAACATCCTTTTCTTCTTCATCTTGGTCATTCCCATGCTCTTCGGGCTTATCTTATTGTTTATCTTTGTGGAAGGATGTCTCTTCATCGTGCTTAGGCGTTTGATCTCATCTTTTTGTAGGAGACCCACTACCCTTAGTCTCCAGAGCTGCAACCCTTTCTTCAACTAGGGGCTGCCTTCTAGCCTCTTTGTCTTCAATTTCTTTTAGTTGCTTGGCCCATTCAGCGTCAAGCTCTGGATCAACTGTTTCTTGGATTATGTCCATGCCCAAACCCTCATTGTCTTCACTAGAAGATTCATAAGCCACCTCATCAATCACCTGATGTTCGTATATTGGGTGCTCATGATACTCAAATTCCTCATCTTACAGCCTCTTCGCTGCCTCTAGTTGTTGTCATTCTAGCTCATCAGATATTTGCATTATAGCCTCCATTCTAGGTGGTTCCATAGGAGGAGGGAGAGTTGGGGCGTTAACCATTGCCTGGGCGGTTGCAGCTTGCACCATTGGATTTGCAAGCATTCCCAAAATTTCAGACGACACATTTTGCATATACTTGACAAAGGACTCTGGGAGAGCGAGGGTAGGCATTGCAGTAGTAGCGACAATGGTCAAAAAGGAAGGAGACATGGAGGATGATGAGATTGGAGAGGTATTGATGGAGGAAGAATCCACTGATATGACCTGCGTGATTGGAGAAATGGAATTGAGGTGTACAACAATGTCCACCATAGGCGGAGAGGAAGCAACTATTGCATGTGAGATGGGTGGGATGATATCAATGGGAGCAACGGTTGAAACAAACAGAGATCTTGGTGGATTAGCTTCCATCTCTTCTCCCCCAAGTTGATCTGGGATCGAACACAGGTTTACCCTCCTTACGAAGTAGGCGATCATATGCATATAGTGTTGTACCCGCACTTCAAGGTCATACTTGCAATTAGCCAAGAAATCCTCGACATGGTGGAGGTGGGCATACTCTTGTCCAAGTGCTTTCCTGATGTGGCCACATGGGTCCATCCGTGACCAAGCCGTGTGTGGTCTGAAGTGGTACTCGACCAATTCCTTCTCTGAATTTCCCGCGCATTGGGAGGTATAAAGCTCATACATTCCCTGGCTGAGCGTAAGGGGATAAGGGGTTCCTGCCAGATGCTTATTGCTTAGAATGTTGTGTATGTGTCGTAGCTACCAAGATAGTTCTAACAGTTTAATTTGGTCATTAGGATATTGGGGCAGCTTGTTCGGCCTTTCGAAGAACCCCTGGGCATGAATGTAGGTGAATTTGGGAAACTGGATGAATAGGAAGGCATAGTGCTTGAGAAGGGCCCTAACACTGTGAGAGACTCTTCTCTCAAAATCACCTCTTAGCAGATGAATGATGTAGGTAGTAAAAGCATCATTAACCCTACAATAGTCCCTCTTGAAATTCCTATATTGCAGCTAAGGGTACTTGTCATATGGTTTCAAGTCTCTTCCTGATGCCTCATTGGGCATCACGGAAAATCCACTATAATAATATCGGTCAGCAAGTGAATAGACCAGGTAGGACACCATATAGAACTTGGATGTCTTCTTCATCCTCACGAATTGCTCATGGAAGCAATTACTGATTATCTCCCCCCAATAGAATGGTGTATCATCCCCATGAAGAATTTTCTCAGTGAAGTACAACATCCACTCCTGGAAGAAGGTCGTAGTAGGAAGGCCCATTACTCTACTTAGTAGGGTAACCAGATCATGATAGTCCTCAAAGAATTTGTTGTGATAGAGCTCTTGAGGAACTTTGGCGGCACTGCCCCGTCTTTTCTTCAACCAATTCTGGTTGATCAACTTTTTTCACTTTAATGGATCCCCATCCCATATTGCCTTACACTCCTGAATAGTTGGGGTCTCCATGCTCTCGAAGATGGGTATGTGAAAGGTTCTTGTTGTCTTGAGAGTAGACATATCAGCCAGGATATTGCCATCTGTGTCCATGATGGTCCTTGTTTCAAGTTGGTATACCTCTCGGCATGCCATTACCAGCTCAGGGACAATTAAGGTGGTTGGGAAACCTGCAACCTTGGGAAGTCTGTTGCTTCTTATTAGTTTTGTGTTGTCAGTCTTTGGGTCTATTCTGACTCTTCATGTAAAGTCATCAATATCTACATGTTCGATATTGGTATATGTGATATCTCTCCAACTAGTTGTGATTTTAGAATGCAGTGGCACCCCCTAGAATTGATATTTCATTTGATCTTTGTCTTCTTTCCCTCGAGGGGCTTTTGCAGTTCTTTTCCCTTTGTCTTTGGCTGCCCCAGAAGATTCTGCACCAAATTCCATAAATCCTGCACAGAAAGACGAGAGTTAGCAAAATTAAACATGAGGAAGTAGCCTCGAACAAACCCCTGCAAATCAAGGTTAGATCCACTATTGTCACCTAAGAAAATCCTAACACTTGATAATAATATTGGAAGGAAAAAGTGTGATCTGGGCCCCAAGGGCCGGACTTCCCCTGGCATAATGTTGTTTGGAAGGGCGAACAAGACAAGGTGCTCCCAATGAATTTTCTCGATCCTGGATTTGTTTAATAAAGGGTTTGTGTGAAAGAAGGTCAATTTTAAGCATGTGGGTCGAAGTCCATTTTTAGTTTGGAGGCCGTTTGATCCATCTTTTTATCATTCAGGCCTTAGCTGCAGGAAGATTGTCAAGGGTCAACTGTTTGGAACAATATAGGGCAAATAACATCCCGAGAGGTGGGCTCCGGAGTTCGGGCTATAGGAGTCGGGAAGCTATCTAGGGAAGTCTGTGCGAAACAACAAAACACAGACGAAATTGTAGAGACAGAAGTCTGGAAGATTACACCCGAGGCAGCCTCAATAGTTGGTCAAAAACTTCAGAGGCAAACTGAGGTTTGGGGCCCGACGTCGGGGAAGGTGGATAGGTTTGGCTGTTCAGGAATAGCGAAACACGGATGAAAGTTTGGTCGTATCACTTCATTGTTGAAATCACATAGGGCGAAAGGGTGGCCGAGACCCAGGAGCCGGGAAGATGCTCCGTGGCGGCCGTATGAAATGGAAAACCAGAGACGGCGACCCGAGGACGAAAGTCTGAGGACCGCGGTTCGATGGCGACTCTGAATTTTTGTTTTTCGTTTCAATTTTAGGTGGACTTCACGAGCCCAGAGTCTGAGGGCCAGAGTGATAGAGGTCGTCGGCCAAAGGAAACAGTGTAGTAGACAAGGAAGCCTGACATCAAGAGTTCGGGGAAAGCTTTGTCGTCGAAGTGGTTTTTTTGTTAATTTTTGCGTCATGGACGAAGAGAGACTCGGGCCCGAGGGGTGCTATCACCGGTCCTGAAGAACAGCAGCGAGAGGACAACACTCTGGAGTTCGATTTTTTGATGTTGTATGGGGAAGCTCTTTGTTTCAAACTTGTGGGTTCCTTCAAATTAGGGTATTTTACAGGATTATCAGCCTCTTTCTTCCTCGTTTTAAGTTTTAACCTATAAATTTGAGGAAAAGGAGAAAAGAGAGGCGGACAAAATCCTACCTCGGGGGCATGAAGCAACAAAAGTTTGAATCCTCGTCGAGCGGTGAAGTTGAGATCCAGGCACGAAGGCGGGAGTTGCTGGGGGTGCACCCTGCTTTCTATTTATTTTTGACATGTGAAAATGATAGGTCGAGATTGTTTAAATAGCCCCCTGAATTGCAATAAATACCCCCCTTAATGAATGATTGCACAACGACTACTGGGTAGGTGAATTTAAATTCCAAGATGACGACGGGAGGACCGGGGTCCCAAAGCCAGAAGGACATTGGAGGATGGCCGCAACAAGGAAATATGGCAAGGAAAGCCAAATGGCGAAAGGAGGGACTAAGGTCATTGGCCGTTCGAAACAACGGAGACCATGAGGATACCCAAGGAAAGCTTCTCGAAGAGATGGGTCTGAAAGTCCAGAAAGACGCGAGGGCACGACCGTCAAGATTTGGAAAGGAAAGTAGACTGTCATCCGGGCATCGGGGTCTGAGGGTCGGGAAGACACCAAGGCATAGTCGTGTGGAATAGGGAAATCAAAAGGGAAAATCGGAAAGGGAGGCCCGCAAGGGGAAACCCAAGGATCTGGCCCAGAGAGTCCTATAGATGTCAGAAAGGAAAACCGACAGAGAAAACCCGAAAATGCTTAAGACTCAACATTTTTCAAAGGGGAAAAATTTGGTCAACCCTAAATTTTGGGGTCAGGTGCATTCATACTAAAAGCGGGAGTTGGAAGTGAGACTAAGCTAGGTTGAATAGAAGTAGAGGGGAGAATTGAGGAAGACACAACACGAGGCTCTAATATAGGAGTAGTCGACTCATCCTTTCTCTGCAAAGTGGCCTACCTAGTCGCCAGAGCCTTTCACCAGTGCTTGCACTCACGTGCAAGGAGGTTTTCGTGACTCTTTGAGCTAGAAGTTGGGAGCTACGAAGGGATGGAAGACTCCTTCTCAGCCATAGGAGTGTCCTCTATAGCTGTTTCCAGTGGAGAGACATGCTCTTGAACAAGAGTGGGAGGAGAAGGTTCAGAAACAACAAGGGGAGTTGGCTCTAGTGCCTTAGCAATGAGCCTCTTCCCATTTGCTACTTTTTGAGCAAAAGCGGTAGGAGGCTGCGAAGGCCAGGACATAGAGGATTCCCCATGGGGACCCTTCCTTCTACCATATCGAATGGGCCTAGGCTCCATGGGCAGAATAGGAAGCTCAAATGTGAGATGCTTAGGCTTTCGCCAAGCAGGCACCATAGGATTCTCTTGCAAGTGTGGAACATAATATGATGGTGCCACAACAGGGCAAGAGGAAGCATTGGGATGAACAGTGGAAGAGGAAGGAGAGGGACCCTAAGAGGGCTTTTCTTCTACTCTCCTATGGGCCTTGGCAGCATCACTATCAGCTTTTAGGCATTCCCTATGCAAAACAACATAAGGTGATGGAGGGTACCTTACTCTAGGCGTCAAGCGCCCTTTCTTGTACTTTTGATATTTTTGGTATAAGAGGTCCTTTCTAGGTGGAAGAGGACCAACAGGTGCAGGCCAAAAGTGATCTAAGGAGTAGCTATCACGTGTAATTGGTGGTTTTTAACCAGTGTCGTGAATTACATGCACTGACCCCCCCATGAATAAACTTCAAACATTTGTGCACAATCGTGGGAACCACATTCATAGCTACTAGCCAAGGAATACCCAACTTCACTCTAAAGAGTTCAAACCCCAATATTATGTCAAATAGCATACTTACGAACTTAGATCCAACAAGGATTAAAAAAATGACACTTCCCAGGGGAGGTACAAAAAGTCCATTATGCGTACGGATGGTGCTCACGGGTTCATTGTACCCATATTTGTGCAAGAATTTGATTAACATAATCCTTTTGGTTATGATATTCACCTAAGATGTTGGGTCAATAATAACACCCACTACAATGTTCCCATTTATCCGCATAGGGATATAAAGAGGAGATGGTTTTCTATTGAAGCCCATTGATAGATCTTGCGAGGTGAAGGTTATACCTGAGCCACCACTCACAGGTTATTTAGAGGGGATAGGTTGATGTAGAAAACAGGCCATCATGCGCACTAAAATATATTTTCACAAAGCCCTCAAAAGGTTATAAAATAGGACAGTGAAGCAATTAAGGTTTCGTTGCGCAACACTTACGATACCTTCCAACTACGCCTACTAGGGGTCACAGGTTGGGTTACAAGGTGAAAATCCCCACAACACTCTCACCTACAATTCTCCTAGAACACAAGGAAAGGAGCTTTCAGTATTGCTAAGTGGAACCAAAATGGTTCACATCAGGTTCACCAAAAATATAAGAGAGGGGGACCAACCACGTCAAGGCTCCAAGTCACAGAGAGTTGAGAGTGGAGGGTTGCCCTAATATAGCTCACTCTAAAGGGGTGTTTTGATTAGAGGTCAAGAATGATGAAGACTATAAGGTACTTCTATCACTCTTCAGACTCGAAATCCAAGTTTAGGCTAGGTGAGCTAGTTTTCAGAGTCAATACTGCACCTTAGACAACTCTCTTTCTAAGGATGACAAAATAGTTTTGGGATGATACTGTAGTGCTCTAGTGTCTCTTGAGCACACTAACATTTGTATGGACAAAAAATAGAAAGTATAATATAGACTACCAAAAAAAAAACTAAGAACCTAACTAGTTATTCTTAAATGAACAAAAAAAACAATAAAGTATGAAAAGTACAAATGAAGATGATAAAGTAGAAAGATAAAGGCTAGAGTGATGAAGATGATCTCACCAATGCACTAGTTCGCCAGCTAGATCCAAATGCATGTTCACCTACACACAAGAAAGAGGGGAAATTGTTGGGGTTGTATAGGGGTTTGCCTCAATCATACCCCTTTTTTGGTGTTTCCACCTCCACGGACAACCAAAAAGAAACAAGATAGAACTATACAATAAAGAAGTAAAGAAAGTAGAAGTTACACTAAACACTATAAAAACAGTAAGGTGCTATGCAACCAAATCAAAAAGAGGAGGAGAAAAATGTTACCACCTCCACCCAAAAGCTTACTGGCCAATGGAGGAGAATGCAGACTTGGCAAGGTCACCACAACCTCGACTGTGATGAAAGGAGCTCTCGCAACACTCCAAGCCCACATTGTTGTAGCTTGTTTCACACTTGCTATGTGGAGTTAATGGAGTGTTGAAGTGTTTTAAATGCTAAGACAATGAGATTGAATTGCTAGAGAGTGCTTGAAGAGATTCCCAAAGCTGAAATGGAGTGAGAATGGATCCACTTGAAGGAAGAATGAGGAAGAATAAGGAATATTTAGGTTGGTTGGTCGAAGAGGGGTGTTACAATTTGTCCCCAATCAGGAATGTAACTTCCCTTCCAACTTCAAATGCATAAATCCATTAGGGACGACAACACGCTACGTGGACGTCTATGCATCACGCATGCATCTTTGACAAATATTCTCCCATCGACACAACAAACAAATGGAAAGTGGAAGGAAGGCAGTTGGGTGATGTGGAATTTTAGCTTCAGATTTGATTTACTAAGGTGAGGATGTGCAAAAGGGGAATTTGCATAAGGGGTGTAAATTCGATCTTATACAAAAGATTACTCACATCTTATTATTTATTCTTCAATTATAAAAACTATTGAGGATTGGTTCTTAGATAAAGTGCTTGAAAAACCTCCTTTAATCAACTTTCATAGTCAAGTGGGCTCCTAACAATAAATTTAAAAATAGAAAATTTCCCAACTATAGCTTCTTTAGAGTCTTAGTAGCTTCAATTTCTTGTTGATAGAAGTTCTAGTGGAGTTTTGACAAAGCCCAACAAATATTTTTTCTCCTTATCAAATTGTTTCTTATTACTTTCATGGGTACAAGTTCTCTGCCTAGCTTGATCATTTTTATTCTATTTTTTATTCTCCTAGATTAGATTCTCTTCATGGAGGTCCTTTAACTAAAGTTTAAAGAAAATTCTTATCCCTTCATCACTATTCTAGATTGTGCATTAACTCACCTTAAACACCCACTCAAGGTTATATTTTGTCTTTGATACCCTTTTCCAACACAAAAATTTTACCATCCAATTCTTGTTTCCATCTGTTCTTGTTGTTCACATTATTTTTGAGGTCATTCCTAAGGGCACTCAACTCTTTTTCAAAATTTTCCACATTAGGGATGGCTTCCCACCCCTTCATGATTTTGGTCTCATTCGACCTCTAAATCTCATTTTAGCTCCCCAATTTTCCTACATGATGGCCAGCCTCAAGTTTATGTAGTTAATATCAATGTAAAACCAATTTGTCATCCTATGTTGCAAATTAATTGCTTCCCTAATAGTTCTCAAATCCTCTAATAGTTCCTTCTTGTTGGTAGCCTTAGAAACAGGTAGGGGAAACTCCATAGGAACATCTGAGTTAGGGTCGAGAATAGGAGAGAAATAATTTTTTATTCTTGGATCCACCATGATATTTTTCCATAAAAATATATTTATATCAGTCTTATTAATCTCTTATTCCTCCTTGTTCAACTTAGCTTCATCACTAATAGTATCTTCATCAGTTTCCAACCTTTCAATATTAACAATTTTCTCTTTTCACTTTCTCATAGTGAGGGATTTACCTTTCCCCAATTACTAATTATCACTATAGTCTCCTCTTTACCATAAACCCTGTTATCCTCTCCACCATATTTTTCATTTGCTTCCCTAGAATCATCAGACCAAGACAAATAGTTTCCCCTTCTTCTTTTCCATATGAACCTTAGGAATATCATCACTACACTTCATTTTGTTCCTGACAGGGGTAGTATCCTCTTCATGCTCCATAAAATTTGAGTTTGAAGGGTTTATGAACAACATGGATGGAGTTCCTAGAATCCTCCCCATCAACCTAGTCCTCACAAGTCTCATCTTCATAGGAATCAAAGTAGTCATCCTAAATTTCATCAACCCTGGGCTCCTTAATCTTTTTAGACTTTCTATTTTTTCCTAGGGTTTCTTTGTTGGGATTCATAACTTTCATATGATTTATAATCAACATTATGAGGCCTTCATGGATGATCAAAATTTTAGGATTCCTTCTATACTAATTTATGGAGTGCTCTAGGGAGGCCAACAAATAGAAAGGAAAATAAATGTGACACTTATGTCTAAAATAGTTCAACATAGTAAAACGATACCCAAGTATGGACTCAAACTTCCCCTCAAGAGTCATGTACCTCATCAAAAAAAAATATACCACAAACCAAATTTATTTATTGGGACTACATTCATAGCATATGTTGTTTAATTAGCATGCTTCTTTCATTTTACTTGAAGAACATTTGTAGAGCCTCATCTCCTTCCTTGTGATCTTTGAATCCTTTTATCTTCCATGGAAAAGCTAGTAACTTGGGAATGAGTTCAATTTTAACATTAGCCTCCAACCTAAGACAATACCATCTTCTTTCAAAATATCCACACTTGAGGTTTGCAGTGAATCCTAACACAATTAGAGGGTTCAACCCTATTATGATTTTCTCCCATCCTTCTCAAAAAACCCTCATCATTATTAATAGAGGGCCCACTTTTCTAAATATCACTAAAGCCACAATTACCTTTGTCCATAAATTTTCATTGATAGCTTCTAAAATACCCACAAAGTGTGTGAGCAACATATCCCTCATAATTAAAACTTCACATGTTGAATCTACCATTAGGAAGGTAATCACTAAAAACCACAATTTTGTCTTGTGAAGGGATAATTGTGTACTCCCATAGAATTAATTTGTCATAATTCACCCCAAGGTTCGCAAGGGTGTCAACATATTCATTTCATTCATGGTACATATTTGAGAATTCTACCTCATCAAAATCCTCCACCAATTTGGACACATCTTTTATCAAGGTGTCAATTGTCCAACTAGGATTTTGAAGGCTTTTGAGACATTGAATTATTTTGAGGGAGTCTCCCTCCTCCTAGAAATTTTAAACCCATTGGAATGAGCAACCTTTATGTAATTTTAGGTGGTTTTTACTTCATCATAATGGTTAGTTTGAGATACCGAAGGGAGTGCAAAAGAAAATATAAATCTTCCCTTATCTTTTATTAATACTTCTCCACCCTCAACTGCCCAAGATTACCTTTGGTTTCACCATCAAGTTTTATCTTAATCCCTCTTATAGTTATAGGCTTCCAATAAACCCTCTTTGAAATTCTCTATCAAATTTTTCTTTAAAGGATACGATTATTTCTCTAGTTCTAGAGACCCTAGGAAATATGGGGGAGAAAAAGAGACCATGTACAAAATTTAAGGATCAGAGGAAGGAGAAATCCATTATTCCACAACCTCTTCAATGGAATAAAGGAAAACCCAACAAATATTCCAAAGGTTAAGCAACCGAGTCTAAACGAGTCATGAAAAAAACTGATAAAAAACTGGTAGGCGTCTTTCAAACCATTCTCACAAAGGGTGCCACATTTGTTGGGGAAGGCGAAGACTTTTATAGAGGTTTTCATAAGTGAAGATCTTGTTTTGGGAAAATATTTAGAAAAAACTATTAATTTTGGGGATTAGTTTAGGCCATCACAACCTAGCCAAGAAAGGAGAGACAGCCTCCGACTTCATAAAAAAATAAAAACTTGAATAAACAAAGTAAGCATCAAGAGGATTATCACACCAAATCAATTCACCATCTCTTGGAGATTGAGGAATATGTTCAACTGTGAAAGAAAGCACTGAATCCTAGAAAATCCCAATGAAGAAAGATCGATAGTAACAACAGACTTCTAAGATCCTTCCTCAATATAATTGCCACCCTCTCCCTAATAAATCTCACACACAGATCTTTGAAGGGTCTATGCCACTCACAATTTGACAGGAAGATATCCATAATCCACTTTTCATTCCAAAAATTTATGAAGCATCATTTCCCATTTTTCATTTCACACGATTACAAGTAATATTTTTTCTTTCCATGATATTTTTTCAAATACTAGAGCCAAAGGGGAGGTCTAGGTTGTTTAGAAAATATTCCAAAACTCTTGTGATGGGACATGTATTTTCTATTGAAAATCACAGTCCACTCATTGTCATTCATTACCCTCCAACCTAATTTGGTCAACTTGGCCAAGTTGAATTCTTTAATTTTTCTTATACCTAAGCCCCCCGCCTCTTGGATTTGCAAACTTTTTCCCAAGCTGCTAATGGGATTCTCTTTTTCCCTTCAAACTAGTAAACAAAAATTTCTTCTGAATCTATTCCAACTTCTTAGCAAACTTCCCAAGTATTTTAAATAGGCTCATAATATAGATAGGAAGGTTTTGTAGAGTGGCTTTTATTAGTTGAGTCTTCCCATCTTGGCTCAATAGAAGACCTTTCCAACTAGCTAATCTGGATTGAAATATTTCCAACAATTCCAACCAAAAAGTATTGGAAACTTTGTTGACAAAGAGGGGTAAACCAAGGTATTTAGAAGGAAACATTTCAACCCAACATGAAGGATATTAACAATTCTTTGCTAGCAGTGAAGAGTGTTCTTTGAAAAAGATCGAGCTTTTAAGGAGATTAAAGTTTTTACTAAAAGCCTTTTCATAATTCTGATGAATAGATTAATAGATCCTGTCTCTCTAATCGAAGTTTCCATCCATAATGATAACAATCGTCAACAAATTATAGCAGATTATATTATTAAAAAAGAATATATCTAAATTAAAAGTTTGTTTAATTAAAATGTTATAAGTAGAAGATCTAATCTTTGAAATCAAATGTAAATTAAATTAAATTTAATTATATCTTCAAAGATAATAAATTATAATAAGTAATATAATAAAAAATGCTACCATCCTTTTTTTAACATCAAGGAGGGGTAATTTTTTTTTTCAAACAAGGAAACATTACAAAGCAAGGGCATTAAATGGCCCTATCAAGTTCAACCAAGTGATCCAATTGATGAGACAAATCTTGGGGTAGTTGACCCCGATCCACCAAATTTCAATCATGAATATGATCAGAAGCCCATTTAGCCAAGCAATCAGCAACACCATTCCATTCTCGAGGAATATGAGTGAAAGTAATATAGTCCAAAGAAGCATAGAGAGTGAGAATTTTTTCAACAATCAAAGCCAACTGCCAGCTCACATCATCTAAATACCGCCTTTTCAGTAAGTTCACCACAATCTGGGAGTCAGACTCACATATGATCCTTCACTGTCCCAATTGACTACCTTGCTCCACAGCTAATAAAATGGCCTGAGCCTCCATAAGATTATTAGTATGAAGACCCTTATACACAAAGAAGATAAACTGAACATCTCCAGAGCTATCCCGGCCAACACCGCCAATGCCAACATGACCCAAATTTCCATGAGAAGAGCCATCCGAGTTGATTTTTAGGACTCCATGAGGAGGAGGGGTCCATCTTCCCTCCCTATTCACCTTCAAGGTAGGATGTCTACATCTGTTGCGTATGAGCTGTCATTGCAGAGGTGGAAGATGAAGACGATTACAATAACCAACATCACGAGGGTCCACCAACACAATCATATCACACTTAGCCACAATAGTTCCCCCTAAAGAGTGTAGAATTTTCCACCATAAGTGAGAGGCCATTAACAACAAATCTTGAAAAATCTGCCTATTCCTTTCCAACTACAGGTTCTAGATAATAAAGGATGGCCGAAAAGCCCGAGTAGCTTGAAGAAAGGAGGTAGAAATAGCGGCCCTACCCCACCATTCCCCAAACTCCACCAATGAGCAAGCATGCCAATAGGCCGTATTCCACACCCCCCACCAGAAATGTCAAATCTCTCTAGCATAGGAACATTGGAAGAAAAGATGGGAGACACTCTCTTCATAGCCATGACACAAAACGCACATAGAGGGGCCTTGGAAACCATGTTTACATAAATAGTCCCAAGTAAGACACTAATTTTGAGCCACTAACCACATAAAGAAGTTGTGCTTGGGCCATGACAACTTGTGCCAAACTTGCTTCCACCAAGGGACCTCAATGTCCCCAAACAACTGCCTACCTAATTGTTTATAACCAACCGCCATAGAGTACTTTCCAGACAACTCTGAACCATCCCAAGCCAAGACATCAGGTCCTCTCAAAGAATTACAAGAACGGGAAGCCAGAAGCAGGGAAAGATCGCACCTATCCCCCTGAGACTCTCCAGATGGCCACTCAGAAGGATGCTTCCAACGAAAACTTACAGCCAATCCACCATGCTGCGCCACCTTATAATGCTCCATCCTTTTCAGTTAAACTCAAATTAAACTATTTTTAGCCTGTAAAGTTTTCTGTTTTACAACAGTAGTCTACTCATGATTAAGCATGTATAGCATTTTGCTATTTGAAAAATTAGGGTTTCTTCCTGAGGATGGCTGACACTTCTTCCAATTTTTTAAATTTTTTTTATTGTTGTGAAATGCAACATGTTTCAAATATTTTGAGCACTCTAGATTTGATCACACTTAGAGAATTAATTGCTTTTGACAATCCACAATTTAGTTCATATCGACAAATTTCTTTTTGCTGCAGAACGTCTAGGGTATTCTAGAACAAATATTAACAAAATCTCAAAGAAATGTGAATATAATACAAGAAGGAAAGAGGGGGGACCTAGTACTAGGGATTCCCAATCTAAGCAATTACCAAATGAAGTAAGAAATAGAATTAAGTTCCCTAGAGATTAGTAGCTCTCAAAAATTTAATAATTCAATTTTATATCTTGGAATACTAGACGATTCAAAGGCCCTAGGATTTTTATACTAGATCGTAATCCATCCTCTCTCATATAATAATTCCAAATATTTACATGTATGTGTGTATTGATATAGAATAAAAATTAGGATAATGTTGATTTTATATATGCAAATCATAATGGTGATTATAGGGATATCATGACTCTTTGGGATACCTTATTTTTCAAGTGGGGGCCTATCTTGAAGAGAAAAATTAACCTAGCTATGTAGTTTACAAGAATATCTAATAATTTAATATCTTGGAATACTAGAGGATTCAAAGGCCCTAGGATTTTTAGACTAGATCGTAATGCATCCTCCCTCCTCCAATAAGTCTAAATATTTACATGTATGTTTGTATTGATATAGAATAAAAATTAGGATAATGTTGATTTTACATATGCAAATCATAATGGTGATTATAGGGATATCATGACTCTTTGGGATACCTTATTTTTCAAGTGGGGGCCTATCTTGAAGATAAAAATTAACCTAGATACGTTGTTTACAAGAATATCTAGTAATTCTACCTAGGTATATATGCCTCCAATTCCAAAATTGACATGTGTAGACATCCAAATTTGACTCCTTACATA